>VZTF01003389.1:578747-908032 GCA_013397755.1 Cnemophilus loriae
TTTTTTAAGCAGGGAATAATCATATAAATCCTACCAGCTCTTGATAGTTTTTTTGTGTAGGTCTCTTCTGTTTCAAGTTTGTCAGATTAAAAATATACGGCACTACATATTTCTAGCACAGAAAACAGTGCTACCGTCACCAAGATTTACATATTTAAAGGATATGCAAAATAAACTAGACAGTAATCCTTATTATAAGTTCTGTACTTAAAATAATTAATCCTAGCTTGTAATAGTACTGAAAGGGTCATCTGAGGCTGAAGAAAAATGTTTCAGCAATGTTCCTTTGTATTTGTGTTTCAATGGTTACATGGTGTCCTCTGGCAGTGAGTTATCTATGATGATGGAAAGTCATCTCCTACTGGGAGAATGACTCCCATCTCCTCTTTGGGAACCTCTCCCAAAAAGAGGTTCTTATTAGGTATACTCTTTTTTAATTGTATTTTCACCTGTATAATTTTTATTCCTGCCAGTCAGCTTAAAGATACTGAGGGACAGCCAGAGAAATGTACAATTTGTTATCAGAAAATAAATTACGACACATTTAACGTTCACAAAACAACACACAATAAAACAACTATTACAGAACAAATAACATTTTGGAGGACATTATTCAACGAAGTATCACTATTGCAAAACTATCATACTAACCTAATTGAACTGAATTCCAGCTTTTTAAATGTAGTATTAACCATTTCATAAACACCTAATATACGGCAACAAAACAGGTGGCAGCATGGACATGAATAATTTGCTTAACAAAACAAAAATATCAGCAACCTAAACTCTTTCAGGAAAAATAAAAACAACAATTTGGCAAGCTAAGTCCTAAAGATAAGAGTCCTTGCAAGTTCTAACAGTTACAAATTAAATCTGAAACTCAAAAGACCATAGATGCAGAAACTCTCCTTATTTTTCTCTGAGACTTGTCTCACGTGGGCTTTGTACAACCTCTGTATTTGTCCAGCTGGGCAGCAGGAGGGATGTGCCTGCTGTGTAGGACAGATGCAGAGGCAAGGGAAGAGTCTCCTGGTGCTTAGCTGCCTGTGAGTGAAGCAGCACAACAGCAGGGAAGAGAGGTGAACTGAGCTGAGCATCACAATGAATGTAAGGGAAGCAGCGGGGCCGGGCACTAAATGAGAAGGGAGGGCAGGACAGCACCTCCCAGTGCCACATCCTGTGGCAATGAAAGAGAGGAATGAGAGCCTTAGGAGATACTTCCAGGAAAGAAATGCTCGCTCTCTGCATCTTTTTGGGCCCTCTTTCTGAAGGCAACATCATTAAGTAGAGGCTAGAGACAATGATTTCCAAGTTCATGAGCTACTCTGCATGCAAGAAATCATACGCTGGGCACTACCTCTATTTCTTCCACAAGCACTAAGGAATATATCATAAGACTTCTCTTATCTGATAAAATTATTTATTGGATATAGCTAAGGACTGTGGTGGAATTCTACTCCAGATCCATATACTCTCCTCTTCTACAAATCTGTAGTCAGGCAGCAGACTATTAGAAGCTTTCTACATGAATCTGGGAAATGAGAAATGACCAAACACAGATACATAAAAACAGACAGACAGGAGAGGTGTGGCTCTGATTCCACATAACATAAATACCTCATTGTGCATCAGCAGCTTTCCTAATTATAAACAGCTCAAAAAAAGGCAACCATGCAATAATCAGGCTCATCTCCTACTGTAATATTGCCAAGAAGACATTCATCAGACATGCAAATAAATTAATGAAAAAAGGAAAAGCATAGCATTTGATTCAGTATAACATCACATTTATAGTACTATATTTTTGTGGTGTGATTCTTTACTTTCTATTAAATATTACCTCAAAAGTGTATCAAATGGACATTAATGACTGCTCATTATATTATTAAGAAGCCCCACAGAATGCTTAATCTTAACAACTGTATATAATTAAATAAAAAACATCCAGATTAAGACTCCCCAGAGAAAGGACAATTTGTTCTGATTTAAAAAACCAAACCAAACCAAAAAAAACCAAACCAAAAATCCCCCAAAAAACCCCACACCAAATCTGCCCCCCCAAAAACTCACCACTGTTAATTACTATTACTGCTATTGTTTTACATCCCTAGTACTGCCATACTCATGTTTTTCCCAGTGCTCAAGGAGATCAAAGAACTCTGATGTCTCACAAGGGGTTTGAACTACAGCAAAGAGAATTCCTCTTAATTCCTAGTCAGTTTTTGAACACTGTCCAAATCAGATGAACAACATATTGCTGTTCTCAATGAGACTTGTGTGCAATGGGACTGATAGTCTCAGGAAATTCAGAACAAAGTAAAGAATTTTTTGCCTTGTATATGAGTTTGACTCATGCCCAGCTCTGTAATGAATCTCACAATTGTTCTGCAGACTTTCATGGCTTATTTTGTAGTCTCATCTCTTTTCTTAGCAGCATGTACCTGTAGCTCCAACCTACTACTATAATTTTGTGCAATAGCAAGTGATATCAGTAGAGACCATGGAATAAGCATAGACATTGAAATGTCCTGTCCTTTGAAATGAACTTTATACATCAGATCCCAGTCAATACAAGGTACTTGATGTTTGTTTCCACACTCTAGACAGGCACTGTTGTAAAAAATTTGGAGTTTAAATTGATTGAATTCATGTCTGTAAAAGAACCTATTATATTCAGCTTATCTTAGGAAAACACTTTTTTGAACATACACATTCATTCATCAAGATGTAAGAAATTTTTGGGCTGCCTGTAATCTAGCTACACTCAGAAATTTGATAATCCTCATATCAGAAAAGCACTTGTTAAATGAATTACTTCAGCTTCTCATTTCTGAGGCTTTTTGTCTCACGATTTTGTCTACACTAGACAGTTCTACTCGGAGATTATCCCAATGTCACCATGGCTGTTTCAGAAAAAGGCATCTGTGATTCTCCAGTGCAGTGGGTAGATATTCCGCTGCCTTCTCTGCTCCAATCTGGAGCACTGCTCTGTGGTTACTAATTTCTGTGTATTGTGGGTCTGTCACTGTAAACTTCAGGACATGCAGCTCGTCTCAGAGAACTGTGGGATTTCAGACATCAGTATGCCCTGTCTCATAATTTATCTTTTTTTCTTAAGATGACACCAAACTGACAGTATATCATCTGATAGCAATCCACAGTGGTAAACATCCAGGGAACTACTATGGTGTGCTTCTCTACTGCACTCATCTTGCTGTTAACATGTTGCAGAGCTGTTATAGCTTGCATGCAATTCTTGGAAGGCGTTTTTCATGTCATCCAAAAATTCTGAAGCTGTAGCAGATCATTCCAGATTCCCATCAGAGCTTAATCCTCCCACTCAGTACAGGGAGTACATGGAGCTCACAGTACAGGCCCCAAATGGTTGCTTCACACACATATTTGCTCAATGAATGCACGTGAAAGTGGTCAACTTCATTTTCTTCCTCTTAGATTTTCACAAGTACACTACAAAATTGATATTTTTCCTAACAGAAACAGCTGATCAACTTATTTTTCTACAGATGAAATGGCAACAAGATGGAAAGGAACATGTAAAGGCGTAAAGGTAGACTGGAACATACAGATATATGGGTCTAAAATCTTACGGAGATTGTAGAGAACTCCAGAAAACACTGCAAAAATCCCCCTAATGTAATTTACAATAGGAGAGTATTGAGAGCAACTGGCTAGCAAACCCTGCGTTTGAATGGAAGCAGTGACAAAGCAAACATAGGAAGACTCTGACAAAACAGCTAATGTCAGGATTGTTGCATTTACAGAACTTCTGCTAACATGCTTTTCTACTGACAGTCAGGCATTAATTACCTTGCCATAACCTTAGATTAAAAATACCACATGCAGATTGATAGTTCATACAGATGCCATAGTGGCATGTAAATCACTGGGCTTCATGCCGGAAGTCTAGGAGCAGGTTAGATAAATACCTATCAAAAATGGCAGGAATATTCACAATTCTCGTTCACAGCAAATCCTTTCCATTTCTGTTTTTCTTACGATTTGTTCTAAACCAGCCACCGGGCATATCTATTGAACAATTGTCTTTGCTATGTCTCAACTGCAAGTTGCATGAGACTGGTTCAATCCTCTGCATTGTAGAAAAAGATTCTATTTATGATCAACAATAATGTTACAGTAAACTACAAAGTAGTTCTAAACATAAAATATGTAGTATTGAATATAAAACATTTGTTTACAGACTGCTGCAACACCAGTAGCAAGAGTAATCTCACAAAGGCTGAGGATTCTTTTCAGGTGTCTATCGCACACATAAATAAGCAAGAGCATTCACACTGTGAGTCACACCACAAATGTACAGAGGTAAGTGGTAAAGGTTCTGTAGTAGCCACTGCTCATGTCAAGCACACACAGGACATATCTAATTATTCTTATCAAAACTTGCTTTTAAATTGCCTTAGAGACTGGTGTGTGTCCTACGGTTGCCAAAGATAAAAACTAGATAAAAAATCCTTCAATCCTTCTTCACTTTCATTAGTCCTGTGTGTGGGACAATGCACAGTGAGTTATGTATTCTACTGTGCCCAAAAGATCTTAAAGGAGATGAAGAACCCATCAGAAAGGATACGTAACAGGATCCCATACAATGCACCCTGTCCTTGACCTGAGACGTCAAAATTTGTACATTTTGTGTGGTACCTGGCTAATGATTGCAGTGTCTGAACATAAAAGTTTAGTAACTGCATTTGATTATGTCAGAGCTATAGTACTGCATTTCACCTGACTATGCTGTCATTGGTACACCAATATGTTCTATATCTATCTACATATATACATAAGGGTATGTACCCATTCCCAAACAGGTAGCTAACATACTTTCATTGAAATAGGAGAGATACACAGGAAGAAAATTCTCCAAAAACAATTTGGAATTTTAAAAATCATCATGCAGTGTTAATTTTAAAATATTTATTTCCATCTTGGTTCTGGAAATAGGACTGAATCCATTAGTATGTGGACTGGAAAGTGAATAAACAGTTTCATTAAGGAGAAATGTTAGCTCCAACAATGTTTATTGGGGCAAGCCTGCACTCCGGCTACATATGGTGTACCTTTAAATAGGGCCGTTAAAATACCAAATAAAATGTCAAAGTCTGTCAGGTCTGGAGCTTTTATAAATTGTTTAGACTGGGGATAATTTGGGTTTTGTACATCATGCCTTGCAGATCCCGCGGCACGGAGATAGGAGCGGGAAGGGGCCCGGGAGATGCAGGGGGACGGGCAGGCTGGCAGCGGGCACCGCCTGCCCATCGCCCTCCTCGCCAGCCGCGCCCTCTTGCCCCCGGCGGCTGCCGCCCCTCTCGCCGGGTGGTATGCTGACATTACGCACGTGACTAAACAACCATATTTAAAAAAACATTTTAAAAAATTAAAACTTTACTTCAAAGGCACTGCCGCGGCCACTGGCCGGAGATGTGCACTAACTTCACCTCCGCGCTGGCACTGCCCACGCCCGCTGCAGCCCATGCACTGCCACACCTTCGCGGCCGCCGTGCCGGCTCTCGCCCCGCCGCCCTCCCCGGAGCCGAGCGCTGGAACAACGCCGCCCTTCAGCTCCCCGTGCTCCCGGCCCGCCCGGCGCTCCCACCCACGGCGCGGCCCGGACCTCACCTTCAGCTCCCGGGAGGCCACGCGGGCCGCCAGCTCGATGACACAGCCCACCGCCATGCGTGCCGCCCCGGCCGAGTGCAGCTCGTTCCAAACGGTGTCACTGTCCACCTGAGCAAACAGCCGGCCCCGGGAGGAAGGCAGGGGAGAGGGGAGAGGGAGAGGGAGAGGGAGAGCATGAGAGAAAACAAACCCGTGAGGGAGGGCTGGCAGCGTGACAGCCCGTGTACAATAACATCAGTCTTCCGTGCTGGCCAGCTGAAAGGCCTTCTGGACATGGCTTTGCTTATGCTTTTTCTCTGCACGGGCTTCTCCAATGGAAACACATTCCTGTCATGCCTCGCTGCCATTCCCTGTTTAGATTTCTCATTACAAACAGTGTTACATCGGCCGGGCCGGGCCTGCTCGCCAGACGCTCCTCACGCCGGCTGGCGAGGTGACGGGGACCTGCCAGCGCCGGGACCATCGGGGATGTCCATCGGGAATGTCCATCGGGAACAGCCACCGCTGCCCCAGCCCGTTACACCAAAGCTCATCGGTGGCACATCAGTGGCCCCTTTCTTAAGAACAATAAACAGTAGTAACCCCTCGTTTTTCCTTCCCAGGCAGTAGTTGTTCATAAGTAACAAATTGGAACAATTAATTGTTTCAAGTAATATCGGCAGTCACTCTTGTCATAGACAGAAAATGGAATTAAATAAAGCAAGACCCTTGCTGTATCTCCAGTTCTGATGAGCTAATAAGTTTTGGCTGGAAGGCTTTATTTTGTAACACATGAATGAGGGGTTTTAAAGCAGAGAAAGTTATCTTCTGCACCTTCTAAATGAGCAAGTGTGACATGTAAAGCACTAGATTATAAGGAGTATACTATAAAGGTGGCTAAGTAGCACTGGTCTACAGCTTCAGTGTGCTAAAATTTTACTTTTGAAATCTATTTTTAATGCCTATTTATTTGCAAAAACATACCAAAACATAGAGGTGAAACGTTGTATATCCCTGTATATATTATGTATTATGTAAAGCAGACAAAATGATGTTAAATAGTCTGAAAAAGTTATCCAAAGAGACAGCCAGACTTCCTCGATGCTCCATGGGAAGTGCATTTAATTGTATCATACCATACAAATTTATCATGAAAAGAAAAACGTTTAGAAATAGACAAAATACTGTGGCAGATGCTATTTGGATGACTTCCAAGCACACTGAGACATGTTTTCAGTTTGAACCAGAAGCTTCTGTTCCTAATTCCTTAAAGGAAAGAAAGAAAGAACTCAAGTAATTGAAAATGGATGCAACTGCTACTAGACTATGGAAGTTCTGAGGAATTTCTCTGATTAGTCATTTGAAACAGAAAGAAGCTTGATCTAAGCTTGATCTTCTCTACACCTGTCAAATGTCTTTGCCATTACTGTTACACTAATATTATATTTCAAGCTACTAAAATGATCTTAGTTTTAGTGTCCTGGACCTGATTTCTCTATCATTTTGATCAGTTTTGTGTGCATGCAGCAGAACTAATGAAAATAGTTCGTATTTGCAGTAGGTCTGAGTAAGAAAACTGGATTTTTCTTGCAAAGTTTAGAATAACAGTAATGACAGCACACTGTTTTCATCTGAGAAACTCAAAATGTTGTACAAACACAATTAAGCATCATCAGCTTGATACGGGATGATTTATTATATTTGTTTTGTAGATTGGTAGCTTGAGATTTAAAGAAATAAAGTAGGTTTCCGAAAGATGTACACTAATCAACAGGTAACAAGAAATAAGAAAGAAACCAAGTAGTAAAAAAATAATGACGTAAGTAACATTAGGCAGACCTTCAAGTTATCTCTCTATTGCTTTAAAGGAACTGTGAATCAAATTTCATTTTTAAAGCTAATCAGGAGATAAATAAGTAGAGGTCATTGGTTAAATCAATTTAATCAAACCATAATAAAGTTTGAAAAATATTGTGCAGTATTTTAAATAAAGAAGTATCAGCAAGAGGGGTGGGAGGGAGTACTTTCTTACCATTTTTATGGCTAGCAAATTAAGGTTAACGTGAAGGAGTGGCTGATGAAAATGATTCAATGGCAGCTGCTCCATACACCAGGGCATGAGCAGGAGCAACCTGCATCCTCAAAGGGACTATGATTCATTTCCAGGAAGGCTGATTAAGTTAAAATTGTAACCACAGCTTGAGAGCACCCACCCTTAAGACAGTTGTCTGCTCTGACACATGAGACTACAGTCTCTCCATCCTCTGAATGCTGATCCTTGGCCAGGGTACAGCATATATCATTTTCTGCTTTCAGCTGAGTGTGAGGAGACTGAACTGGGACAGTAAGACCAAGTATCTTCCACTGAAAAATTTCCCTCAGACCACTTGAATGACTGCTACCTTAATTTACCTGGACTGGTAGAAAAAATGGGCAATCAGGAAACAGAACAGTGTTTCCTGAGAAATTTTCAAAAATGACCACCTAAATGAACACAGGAAATTCAGGATATTTTAGCTAATCTCTTGGGCATGGTACATGTAATGAGTGGTAAAGTCTTAAAACTAGCTGCATACTTTAATGCACAGTTACTGTAATAAAAGAAAAGTAACATAAATATATGAATAATTACTCTGAAAAGGCACAGTGTTGCAAACTTAAGTATCAAATACTATTTCATATTCTTGCAAAATTGAGACTGAATTTTTGAGGAACATTTCACAAAGAACAACCTAGAAGAACTTGAATCACACAGCCAGTGCTTAAGCTGTAACAGCTAGAAAATGCCATCTCACTCCATTTTATATCTCTGTTAATTCTATGTATTCCCATAAATGTTTCAGGTGTTTAAACAGAGATTTTCTTTTAGTGTTACTCAATGTTTACTTTATAAATTGCTGTTGAAATACAGTGGTATAAATGGCAAACCCATTAAAATTACAGCTACTAGTTGGCCCAGTTGTCAGGCTGTATATGAAATGAAGCTCTAAAATCCTACTGATACGCTTTTCTATATTCCTGTGAGATGAAATGGTTGGATTTTATACAAGTAAAGGGAATAGGATTAGACACTGTGGTTTCTGGTTCTAGTGCGTGTATATATCACATATATCTGACAGCCTATCTATATGCTGACTATGCATGAATTTGTGACAAATGTGATGCTTTCTGAATCACAGACTATGACGAAGTCAGATGGAATTTTATAAGAGGTTATTTTGGTTCAAGTGGTTTGGAGCAGCCAAAGAATTCAGTGAAAAACCTATCTGGATTAGGATTGTTTTTCAAAAAATGTTAAACAAAATTTACGGAAAATACAGCATTTGTAGCTGAATTCTAACACAGAATCTTATCTTTTTTTCTGTTTAATTATGTCTATTACTTCTATTTAGGAGTCCTTTAAAAATGGTCAGGCCAGAAGAATGTTCTGAATTGAACCAGATGAAAAAACCATTTTTTTAAAGCATCAAAATGTCAATGTTGAACTATAAGCATACTACACATTTTGTTATCAAAAATTCTATCACCGCTACAGTTCTTCAAAGAAGAATTGTGCACGATAGAGCCAAGAGCCAGAGAACACGAGCCCTATCTGAACACTGACTTTCTAACACACATATGGATTTACTTCACTCCCAGTTTCCTGAATGAGCACTATAGGTTGCAGGCTTTTTCAAGCACATCTAGTATAGCTCAATCATTGGCATGTGTAGCAAAGCTAATACTCTGCAAAGCTACAGATGATAGAAATTAAGCTACCTGTCCCTGAAGTGGATATGGAGGCATTAAAGAGGAAGGGAATGACTTAAGTGAAAAGAAATGTGGGTAACTTCTCCTGACTGAATGAATCAATATTTCAAGCCCTGTGTCCAGAAATTCTCTGTTTTGCACTACAAAAAAACTTGATATGAATGCTTCCTGTGAGAAATAGCTATGTGATAACGCCACTTTTGCAATGAAGACTTTAAGCATACTCAAAACAAGCCAAGAAGCCTTACAGCAGAGATACTTCAACAGACAAAAAGTTTGTACTGTGACCCCTTTTGGGCTGGAAAATTTTGTTTTAAGGAAGACTGACTATAAAGTTTGAAAGTTACCAGCTCCTTATGCTGTGGTCAGTTTGTGGCATATGTGAAAGTGGTGAGGAAAGATACGGCAATACACCTGAGGGAGAGATTGCTTACTTAAAGATCTTTCTGAAGTCACCGTAGTTGACAAAACTGGAAATGTTCCTTGTCCTGCTATTTAAATTTATCTGGAAGCTACCTCAGGGGGACAAAAAAGGAGTGAGATTAATAATGCTGAAGCATTTCCAAGATAATAACTGCTTTTTGTTTCACTTCTCCTTCCCAGCTACAAAACCTCTTCACTCCTCATCTTCTATTTCAGTCCTCTTTTCTCCAGAAACCTCCTGGGATTTGCCAAGTGGTCATTGTATCACAGTTCTGCTGACCAGAGATGCTGCTCACAATCTGACAAACCTTTCAATTTTTTTACACCCTGCATGATGTATTCATCTGTGCGAGTTATTTCTCTTTCTTAAATTATTGTAAACTCTGAAGTTGCCTTAAATACATCTCCCCTGATAACTATATGACAATATAAAAGAGAGCCCAAGCTATTGCTTTGGGATGAATTCAAAGCATCCTAGAACTTCCTCTCCCCACCTCTCTTCCCACCCACAAACACACAACTCGTGATTTAATGTAAATCCATTTTCTGCAGTGGAATTCTGATTCTACTCCTAAGAGGAATTAAAAATACACTGAATTTCTCATCCTGCTCTGGAGTCTCTGCACAATTGTTGCCATCAAAATCAAAACCAGCTCTCTTAGAGATACCACACATCCCCACAAGAGATACTCTACTTATTTTCTGACAACAGGTCAAAAATGCCATCTGTCATCTAGTCGTTCGTGGAAACTTTGACCTGTGATGCTCCTTTGATAGCAGTCCTTGTATTCCATGTGTCCAGTATTCTGGATAATAAGCAGTTCTTTACAGTAGTTTGAAAGGATTCTTTGCCCTTTCTTTAAAGAGTAGAGGTTGGGCTCAACTGTTCTTGGATGGAGGTTAATTAAGTATGCATTTCAGATGGATACATTTCAACACTAGAAAAACAGCTATGTTAAAAAAATTCTGTCCTTTGATATAAGTGGTTATAATACTGAGAAGTAAATAAAGTCTGGTCAGCCAACAACAGTGTAGCTATATGCAGTAAATAAGCTGATTAAGAATCTGTGGCAAATAATACTGGAGAGTAGTGACGTCCTTAGTGAAACTGACATTTAATAAAACTTACATATTGTACAGCGAATTCCTGTGTTTTAGCTTTAAAAGCATTCAGAGTCTATCACTCTTTCACTTATGCCAGAGAAAACATGTTTCCATCACTGGGTTTTTTTTAATTTCCTGGCATGGAAACAGAATATTTTTCTGAAGTGTTTCAACCTCTAAAAATTTTGTGGCATTTCGGTATCACTTCCAGCAAGGAGTCTGTCATTCTTAGACAGTTGGTGCCAGCTAATGCTACTGCGTAAGTTTGTAATATTTTGTTCCTGACCATGAGCAGTGCAGCTTCCCAGGTGTCACACTCATAGCTCTCATCTCCCACTCTTACAGATGTCCTGGTGATCATTCATCACCTCTGTGATTTCCACTAGGAAGCGAAAGGTCCTCAATGTGCTTCTCAGCTGCTGTTTCATCTCACCATGACTAAAGAAGCGAAGGTGTGCACATCATCTCCGAGGAACAACTTCTAATGAATGACCTGTCAGCCATGTCACTCGTTAAGGAACAAAGGAGAAAAGGTTTGCATGGCTGACGCCTTTTCCATAAATCCCAGATACAGGAAGTGTGTAAAAGTGTACTGCTTTAGGAAAAATATATACAGTGAGCTTCCTTTATTTTTACTGCTATTGCAGCTGTATCAAAGGGTTTTTCTGTCAAAGGCATTTCCAGCTGTTTTGATCTAAAATGCCTACCATAAAGAGTACCCAGAATATCAGCTTTGCATATTTTCTTGCCTAGCAGTGGGGCTTACAAATAATTTGTGAAGAGCATGTGATCTTTAGGCTCCAGCAGGATGAATAGTTCAAAGGATCATCACAAATCATTGTTTTAAACAAAAACCATGGAATTCCCTTAGTCTTGCATTGACTTCTGTGTTTGAATGATTCCAGTAGGAGAATTTATCAGTAATAATATTTATGGAAAAGGACTTCTAAAAATAGTTTTAAAGGCTATTAATTCTTACCCCAAAAGCCTCTATCCAGGTTTTCCTCAAGAACAAGGAATGGGGGTAATACATGAACCAATTGTATGTAGACTACTTAACATCTTTCAAGTTTTACCTGCCAATACTGAAGCAACATGAAAAGCCAATCAAAGCCAATTTTCAGAAAATATTCCATAAAAAATTTAATTATTAATTAGTTATTGAATGCCTAGCAGAGTTACTGATGTTGGAAGTCATCCCCTGATTTAAATGCAGCGCCCCCTCCATAAAAACAAAATTCATCTTAAAGTTTGTAAAAAAACAAGTAAATATGTGAGGTCTGTACTGAAAAATAAATAGCTTTATATTCAAAATGAGAAGCAGAAAAAAATCAGGCTACGTCAAGCTGAATCCTGAATACAATAATATCTCAAAAAGAAATAGTTTTACTTGGTTTCTCTCTTAAACTTTCTTTTATGACAGACATCCAGAATCTCAAGGTCTCATAAAGCATACATTAGACACCTTAAAGGATCTTGAAACCTTAGTGAAACAGTGATGTGTGGATCATTGGTAGGGGGGAATGGAGGGAGGATAGCATGGATTAGATGTGGATTAGAACTTGTTTTTAGAAAAAACTCATAAATAAAACACTTAGGCCCAGATTCAAGTCTCAGATATGTGGTGTATATCACCAGATGCTTGTAAAAAATGTTACTGCACTTTCAGGCCTAGCCCTAAGTACTCTATTAATTTAACTTGACATTTGTTTTAGTATTTAATGGGTTAGTGTGTGAAAATGCTTGTGCAACTGCCTTCTTATGTTTGATCTTGCAGTTTCCAGGAGTTTATAGACGAGGAGATACAACAATGTACAGTTGGTTGTAATGCATACAGTTACAGAAAATGCAACTTCTTTGTGCAAAATTCAAGCCTTACTTTTGAAAAGTTTTATCGTTTACTGCTGAACACATTTTTATTAAAACATAGCATTTCACCTTTCTGCCTGGATGTAGATGATCTTTATGCTGGAGGCCACTGTGGGACTACACTAGAACCTGCTGTTTATTCAGATAAACAACACATGAAGATTTACTCTTCAGAGAGCTTTTCTGTCCATCCTGCGGTTAAATTCTGTCAATAAACACATGATATGCTTTTAAAGTGCAAATGTGAATTCTTCTTTAATTACAGAATTACCATCAAGTCCATATATGTGTGTCTGTGTGTGTGTAATTAATCTGGGAAGAGTGAATAGTAGTAGTAGTAGATTGGATATGGTACTATTCCACTATTTACATTTAACATATCTGTGCATATCTATATATGCATATCTATCTATCTATCTATCTATCTATCTATATATAAAATGCTTCCTATTCTGGCAAATAAGAAGGCTTCTTTGCATAATGTTTGCCTTTGGCAACACAATAGTTTTTTGAAAATGCAGAAAATTAGGTAAGACTTCTAAAGATTTGACTTTACTGTAGTTCATTAACTTGCCAATAATTTCAAATTTCAGTAGGTTAATGAGTCAGGTAAGTAATTTAAAGTATTAGGTGAATATATTGGCAGCATGGTATATTAATGATTTCACAGTGGAAGACTTAATACTGAGTAGATGAGCTTCTAGGAATTACAGATTGCTTTCCCAAAACTAGGAAACAGACGTACTTTTTGTTGAGAGGACTATACCTCTTCTAGTACAGCCTGGAATATAGGGGAAAGACACAAGTTAATTCTAACATCTGTGTGGAGGTGATAGTTCATTTGAGTGCCCAAACTATAGACAGTCTAATTTCTTTACAGACACATTTGTGTGCAAATACAGGGAGAGACACCTAAGCAGCCTGGAACCTAAACTTGCTCCAAGAAGGCAATGCCACTGCCAATATTTTCTTGGTTTTTACACTGTTGTACCACGATAATGGAACCAGTTTGGTACCATTAGCTCTTATAGAAATAAGAGGAATGAAGAGTCATTATGTGTAAAGGCTGGAAATTCTTCCTGGGCACAGTCTGAGAAGATCAAGGGAAGAATGAGAAGCAGCAAAAAACAATTTGTTTCCTGGATGACTTACTAAACTTGTGTACTAGTAAAATCTTGCTTTTCTTATTGCTTTTCTTCCTGTGTGGTCAGGACAAAAAGTAGCACTGTCAGCTGCCACAGCAAGGAATGGCAGGAAGAAATTTAACATTCAGAAAATATGAATGTTTTGTAAGTTTTGTAAATATGATGAGAGATTTTATAGCTATGAATTTCTTCCCTTGGTAATTACAGGCCAAATTGTTTTCTGATATGAAAGATCTAAGTTATACTTCAGTTTTTGAAACAAGACCAGCTTATCCCAGCAGAAAATATCATCTCTGTTTTACTGCTGTAACAGCAAAGTTAGAGGAAATGCAACGGACATTCCATGGTATGTACAAGCCATACTTAACCATTCAGATGGCTCGATATTTAGCCCAGGAGCCACTCTGTTCAGCCCACTAAACATTAATTCTTCTGAAGTCTGATTTTTTGCAGGGTGGCATTCTCCCCCAGCTCCTCCTCTTGCAATTTAAAGGTCTGACTTTACGCATTACAGGTTTGGAGCAGTGTCTTTGGTGGGGAGGATGGGGGGAGAGCAGGGGGGATTGGATAACTGCCCAATTTCATATGATAAAAGTGAAATTCTCTTCTGTCTGCAGGACAATCCCCAGGGAACAACGTATGAAACCCAAACTTAAATAAAATCATATCCTGTTTGCAAACATCATATTCCCTTTGCTTCTCAGTAATCTGGACCCATAAACCCCAGCACAGCTTGAGAGCCCATTCCTCATCTAAACAAATGCCATAAGCCCCTTTATACTTTTACAACCATGTCAGAAAATAATATTGACTGCCAATAGTGATGTGATTGGAGTTGCCTCCTCTGAGCCATAAAAGAAGCAGTCTGTTATCAATTTCTCTAAATGCATCAAGGGAATTATGGGTCGGTTCAGTTCCAAGTTATAAATGACAATTCAAAAGCCGCAGAAGTGTTTGAAGCTGGGAGCCGATGATGACATTATCATAAAAGCCTGCTCTTCTTTGCTTTTGTGGGGTTTTTTGCCTATCAACTAGACAAAAAAATATGGCTGAGAAATGACTTCAAGATTTCTTCACACAGCAGCAGGTCAAACAGGCAAGAAAACAATCACTATTTTTAGTGACAGACTGAGACAAGGAGATGAAACTTACTCCCATTAAAAGTAGATTTCTGCTTCTCTTATTGTCATTTTCACAGCACAACAGGAGAGGAATTGCGATAGATGGATACATTGGTCAAATGATCAGTTATAGCTCTAGTGGCTGTTTACAGATGAAAAATTGTGGAATGGTCTGACAATCCACAGAACCAAAATGTAATTTGTGATTATTCTCCCCATTTGGCCACTTCACCTGCAATCTACCCACCTCTCCTGGAAAACTTTTCACATTCCAAACCTCTGACCAGCTGCAAGAAACCATCTCTTTTTATTAAAACTGCTGGCCATAGAGCTGCTAGTCTCTCTCCAACACAAAGAATTTCATCCCCCTGGTATTAGAATTCTTTAACAATGGTTGGTTCTGGAACAAGGTTAAACTTGAAAAAAAAACCAATAAAAAGCATTATTGCAGGAGGGAGATCCCATACTCCAGTGGATTTTATACTCCTGACCCTGGATAGTCCTCTGATAAAAAATTAGCCATCATTGAAAGAAAATCTGTTATAGGCAAATTTAGGATGCTAGTTTAGATAATTTTTTTTCTCTCTTTGTGAGATCTGTTCAGTTTAGCTGTACAGATGAAACAGATTTCTGGTCTGAGATAAGAGAGCTAATTACTACTTATATAGTTCCTTATTAAACTAAAAAAAATATTGTTTGATTTCTTCTGAAAGCCTAACTAAGACAATGACTCTGGCATAATAAACCCCTAGCACTACTTACAAGAAAATTCATGTGGATGAAAAATGTTTACAAAATGAGTAAACAGTAGTTTTACATACATTTTTTTTTCATTGCTATGAAAGATTTAGCGGTGTGATGGAAAAGGATCAGAAAATATTAGTTAAGGACACAGACTGCCTCTTATTTGCTTCTCAGAATTTTTGAAACAAACTTTCTTTCACTGTAACTGTAAGTAAAGGCCAAAGAAGAAGATCCCTGATGTTGACTGCAGTTTTAAAACAGAGATAACAAAATCAAGAATAGAGTAGAATTCAGGATTACAGAGATTGGTTGGACTTTTGTTTGTGAACAATGCAAGCCTATCAAAGGATCATGTCTTCAGTGTTTGGGAAGTCCTAGCTTCCATTCCTTGATCCAAGAGCAGTTTTCATTCTTTTCAGTGATTCTTTCACATTAAATTTATAAGCTGTTTGTGGAACAGGGCCTCAGAACTAGGACTTGGCAGTATTTATAATTATATATAATATGTAGACCATAGCCTTAGGTACATGGGTTTTATCCTGCTTGTGGATAAAGCCTTACTTGTCCAGTGCTCTTTCCAACAGTGGCACCACTTCAGTGCATGGTATGGGGGTCCCCAACCAGAAATCATATTTGATCTCTTGTGTGGTAGCAACACCCACTAAGACATGGGGTCTTTGATATTAAATCCAGCCTGGGAGTGGAGAGAACTGAGCTTAGGTTTCCCATCCCCTGTATGAGTAGTCTAGCCACTAATCTATTTAATAATAGAGCTGCATAATAACAGCCAGCAAGGTCCTCGTATGGTTAGGAGACAATAGGATCAAAGAGCTCTGAAAACCCTTGTTCAAAAGGCAGCCATAAAGTCTCCTGCAAGAATGGAATTTTTTTTCTTAACACGGTCTTCTTATATTCTGTAGCAAACAATTAATGATGCAAGAAAGGAAGAAAAAATATACAACAGACATAAAAAAAATAAAATTCTTCCATACCTCCCTAAAATCTTTCCATGAACTACTCTTCCTGCTTTACATTGATGATTATTGCTTTATACCTTTCAATTAAGTTGAAAGTTAATAAGTAGCAATATATCTTTCCACCATCATTTCTGAAAGTAAGCAGGAGAGTCGCTTTCCACATAGTTTGAAGCAGCTTCCTTTCCTGGAGCTCATCTTAACCAATCGACAGCTAAATATCGCTGAAAGAAAGCTCCTAATCTGATTATTTACCTTGAAAAAGGTCATAACCCATTCCTTTAAAAGACCCCCACAGCAAGCCTGAGAGTAATAATATATAGAAAGGCAGACCAACTAGAAAATAAATAAATAAAAGATCAATTTCTACAACATGTTCTTTAATCCAATTTCCATGAATTTAAATAAGAAATAAACAAAACAGACTGAAAAAAAAGGTGAAGATTAATTTAAATGCTTCAAAAAATGAAATTATACTGAGCAATTCTGACTTGTGTTAGTTTTAGAATAGAAAACGTATTGCCATTAGTAGAAGGATGTCAAAGCACATCTCTGGTCATGATTTTTTAATACCACAATAACCTCATAAATAAAGCTCATTCTGCTGTAACAATTGTGCCCATGTTACTTTCCTCAAGAAAAGAGCTCATGTAAAAAACCCAAAGTGGCATAACTAGAAATAGTCACATTTACACAAAATTTGTTCCTAACTGTTCCATATGCCTATTCTAATGTGCTGTCTTCTGTGTCTTTGAAAACACAGTGTGATAATGGCTCATGTTTCACCTCTACATTTTTTATCAGCTTCTGAAGACTTTGAACTGATAGTGCTAAAGAATTAACCAGTGAACACATATGTTCTGTGCTGTCCCTTTTGTGAAAAAACAAACATCTACTTACCCCAAGTCCCCCACAAGGCAACAAGGAAAAGAGTTTTTGAGACACGTTTCCTATATATTAAAGAAAAAAGAAATAATAAGCATCATTTATCAAAAAGACATTTAAATAGTGGAACAGTATTTCCTTACTCTTTACAGTAATTCAGATTTCAGTATTATTATCACTATGAAAATGCCAGATGTTAGTACAAAAAATAATCATAATACTTAGAAATCAAATCAGCCATGGGACTTTTAAGGCATTGTTATGCAACAGTGACAAATCTTAAGACTGGTACGCGGTAGTTTCAAAGGAATAGAGTGATCAAAATTCCACAGAAAATCGCTCTGAACTAGGGTGACTAATCATCCTGATATCTGTAGCTGATAAGCAGCTTGTCTAAGCTACTCATCTCAGCTTCTTCTCCAGCCAGAGGAGTGAGGCAGGCACCTCCACCCAGCCTAGATGACTGATGGGATGAATTGCGCTTGAGAAGTACCTGTTTCTTTTCACTGACAACGGAGGGAACCACATTAAGTTTACATAAAACTGATAACTAATTTCTTAGCTTTTTTGCTTCAAAAGAGTTTCTCCTTTGAAAATTGCAGCCTTAGTCTGCCTATGTAAAAATGCTGTTTTCTTCATTTACATTAAATCAATGATTGTATTAATATTTTGAAAACATAACTTGAAATACTATTTTTTTCAGTATTATTCAGTAAATACATTATACTAAAGGGAACAAAAACTTAATAGGATTTAGAATTTAATTTCTAGCTAATTCTACTCTATACATTAGCTAATATGATAGGGTTTATCTTAATATTTATACTCACATTTTATTCATTCATATTTTATTTTTTCTCCTTTTATTTTTTTATTCTTTTTTTTTTTTTGGTACTACTAAACTCACTGTTTATCTTGATAACAACAATATGAAAACGGGGTAAGGATCTCAGGATTTGATGCAGTTCCTATCCCAGTGTGTAATCTAATCCTAAGGCAGCTGTGGAAGAGAACATAAGCTTTTCCCCTGCCATATCACAGAACTGGCTTTGTAACTTTGCCATCTGGAGGAAACATTAGATAGTGAATCACTCGAGTTACCTAGAGGAGTCACCCATTGTTATGGAAGGGGTGAATGCTGCAGTTACTCATGTTTAGCAGGTGCCAATGAAATGCATAAAGACAATTATAAGCCATCATCTTTGAAGTACGAGAGACCAGACTGCAAGGTCTGGGATGAGGAAAGTGCTTTACACTTTGAATAAAATCCAAGATGCATTTTTATCTGACTAGAGGCCTTTGATCAGTTTGCACAGTGTGCGAGAGAAGCCAAACAAAACCTCCCGTGGAGCTACCAGGGGAAATGCAGGTGCAGCAGCTATGCAGAGTATTCTCATACTGTGAGTCCTAATGGCCCCAGACATGCAAGGAAATGTTGGCTGCAGGAGATTGTCAGAGTAGAGGTGCAAGTTGGAGTTTCCAGATTTCTTGCTAAGCAGATCCAGGGACCAATTTGTCACTTTTTACTATGGGGAAGATGAAAAAGTCTTGAGCAGGTAACTAAAAAATTAGTCCTGTTAAAGTGCTAGGAGACATTAATGGAAACATAAGGTGTAATTTGAGATAAAAGAAGGCATTTTTAGATTATTGAATGACTAGACATTTTTTCTTAAATTTCATGGCAGAGTTGGGACATAAGAGACAACAGATGAATTCTCATTTATCTCCCTGCAGCCAGGCATGTTGTGCATGGTAAACACTATTAAAAACAGTAAACACAAAGTAAAAACAGAAAAGCAGATGGTGAGGAAGGACACTAAAATCAATCAGAAGATAGTACTAAAACTGGGGAAAACAAGCACGTAAGCCTTTTCAGTGTATCAAGATGCTTGCTGGAATACTCGCTTCTTATTGCATGATGGTTTAAAAAACAGTAGTTGCCCAATCTGAAGAACAAGAAAAACATTGACATTTCATGAGAAGAACAGTGGGGAAATGTTGGACTAAGAGAAAGCGAGACCATCGTTTAGCTAGACTCACAAAAAAGGAAAGTTCACAACACTCTGCCATAAATGAAAATCAATAGCAAAAAGCTACTCTGAAAATGAATTGAAGGGAGAATTTCCCATGATGTTTGAAGTTGATGTTCCAGAAGATATTGGGATACTTCAAGTAAGGTAGAAGACAAATTCTAAATAATGAAATATTTTTGGCTTTGCACTAGGTCAGAGTTTGTAGTCACCAGCACTTTAAATTCAATACAACCATTTACTGATAGAGCTAGAAATGTTCTGAGATTTGTATTGTAGAATATCAAAGGCAATAGAAGCTAGTTTGTCAAATTAGTTGCTGAGGCACCCATCACTGACTGAGGTCAGGCCCCTACAGAAGTCAAGGAAGCTGCTTAGGAGGTTGATGACTGGGGACTGAGGGTCTGATGAACTGAGGAAGAATGATGAGCAAAAACTCACTTTCAAAAGAAAAAAAACAAAACCCAAAATAAAAAGTGTGTTCACTTTTTAACCTGATTATTCTCAGTATCATCCCTCAAGAGCAAAGCCATTTCAGCTAAGCATTTATTTCTTCATTGATTTGAAATTGGAATTGCATGGATGCTTTCTGATGCATCTTTTATTTGCACTCTAATTACTGACTCACTGTCATGGATGTGTTGACAGTGTATTTCTCACTTTTACAAACTTTTAATAATAGGAAACTTGACTTAGAGTGACCATTTCTTTATGACAGTTGGAATGAGAAAAAGGAAACAAATTTTAAGACATGTTTACTGTTCTGCCCTTGAATTTATAAGAAGAGATTTGTAAGGTTGCATTCTGGCACATGAAACCATAATGTGATGTGACACATAGTCTGCATATTAGTTTCATTTGTGTCAGGACAATGGTAGTGCAACATAACGTTGCTTAACACACACTAAAATACATCAGTCCAAAGCTTAACTACACAATAGTGTAGAAGCTGAATTTTTGAATAGCTGCAATTGTAGATCCTGATGCAGGGAAAATAAAGCCAAGAGTTCAAGCAAGTTAATACTTGTAAGCCATTAGGAATAGATGAATATGTGCATAAGTCTCATTGATTTCAGTAGTTTCCAGTCATGTTGTTTTGCAGTCTTCCAGAACAGGTTTTTTTTCTTGAACAGGGAAACTGAAATAAGCATTTAGTGACAAGTAGCACATTACTAGCCCTAGTCATACTTACATTTCATTCTTTTAGGTGTTTCTTTTCTGTTTGAAAGGTACAGAAGCTGCTTGTTAGCAAAAAAAAAATAAAAATTGAGCTTCAGACAAAGCAGATGCACTCTTCTGAAGAGGAACAGGATACACAAATGCTTTTCTGGAGCATAAGTGGAGAACAAATGGTGCCTCTGTCTTTTTGGATGGGTAAGGGAGTAAAGAAAGGAAGGTTAGGTCCTACTTTTCATTAGGATGCAAAGCCATCATTTGATGGAACTATTTCTGTAGAAAAAAATAATACACTTTCATTGAAATAGAAATATTTTCTGAGACAATGTTGTTATTGATGACATTTTTTATGAGAAACATTTTCTTTAGATTTTTTTCCCTTGGCACACGTATTTTGAATTTCTGTAATACACAAAGATGTTAATTTTAATGTCAGGATTGGTTAGGTTCAACCTCACTGAAATGAGGACAGCAAAATCAGGAACAGTCACACTGCATTTTGGAAAAATGTAAGAGACGGTTAAGTTCCTTTATCCAAGAGTCTGGAAGCCCAAATTATTAGAGCTTGCAGCCAGAAAACAGGCACATACAAAAGCATGTGGAAAGGGTGTTTTATTGACTTTTGTCTTGGTAAAAGGCCATGTGAGATGCAACAAGAAAATATCCTAGAAACAGAGAGAGAAAAGGGCATTGAGCCAAGGATACACTCAGAATATATTCTAAGAGTGTGATATTGATATAAACTGAGAGTAAATGTTTTGGGGTAAGTGTCTAATAAAAAAGGGAAAGAATGTCCAGTAAGGAACTGTGGGCTAAGAAATGGTTTTCTGAGACAGGATAAACAAAGCTTTCTGCATTCTGTGTACATCAGCAGGAACAGTTAGGTCCATTCCTTCTTAATCTTGTATCTGCAACTGCACACTGCATCCCAGAGGCTGCTCAACCACTGAGATCCGAAACTGGAACAACATTTTATATCAATGTATGTTATTCTAAATAATGTGAAAAATAAAATTAATGAAACCCAACAAAATTTAAATTAAATGCTTGACCGTATCAAAAAGGAACAATTTAACAATGTTGATGAAATAAAATAAAAATGTTTCCGATTTTAATTTTGCAGGAAATTAGAACTTCTTCTTGGAAACACCTTTTTTTTAAAGGAGGGTTTCCTACTTAGAAATTCATTCTCCTCAGAATCTATTATACTATAAATATTTTTCAGTTTTGATGTCGCCTTGGCTAAGAAAATGTATAAACCTGTATAACATTATGGTGTTAGGACTTCCTGAAGCAACAGTCTGCCTTACAGAAGAAACAGCATAAGTTTCCAAAGCAAAATAATTGCTATGTCCTACGAGAATTGTGGCAGCAATTTCTTTTGATGGCTAATGTTATTTTTGTTTGGGTTGGATTTGATTACATTTAGGAAAAGCTCCACATCTTAGAAGAAGAGTTATAAAAGTAACAGAATTAAGGGTGTTGCATCTAGTGTGCTGGGACATAAAGGGCAGGATTTCACTCACAGATTATTTCCAAAATGCACTATTTTTTTGTGTGTTTCTGACAGGTAGACTTGCTTCATGCTACGGTAATGGCAGAGCTCAGTTTAACCCTACTTTTGTATTGTAAAAGGCATACACTGAGCATTGGCTGTGCATGAAGATATTTTATGTGAAAAACCTGTCAGTTTTCTGCTATTCTGTACAACCATAAGTGCATTTAATATGTTAATGTGTTTTCCCCCCTGTTATTCAGAAAGATATCATATCCTGCGTAATGAGAAGGCATTAAAATAAAGTTCACTTATTAGCAAAACTTAGGCATAGTATCTGCAGTCAGAGTGGCTGAAATAGTTTAAATAAAGCAAATGAGAACAGCAAACAAGCAATTCTGACAAGCAAGTGTATCTTAAATTCCTGGTTTCAAATCAAAGAATACAAGGAGGTAGAAAACCAACTGTGTTCAAAATTGCCACTGACCTCCAGTGGAGAACAAGTTACAGTAAAAGGTTAACACTGATGATTTTTGAAGCAAATGAGGAGAAAATCGTATCGCTGCTTTCCAGCCGGTGTATTTTGCTAATCTATATTTGGCTTCCATTGTAACATTCTCTTTCCACATAGCAATGCATTTGGAAAAAGTGAATTTTTGTCACACTGCTTGCCAAGTGTTTTAAACTGACACCAGCTATGACTAATGACAGTGCTGGAATGTGCTGTTCTCAGTAGAATAGAGGCCTGTACAGACCTAGGAGTTTCCTGGGGTCCAGCTTCTGTCTGTTCAGTGGGCTGGTGCCATACAGCAGTGAATGATGTTCAGAGTGAACCAGCTGTATTTCCTCCAGACTGGCTTTTCGACCTCGAATTCGCTGAAAGAAAACAGCAGAGGCCTACAATATTCCACTGACAATATTTAGGGAGAAAAAAAAAAAAAAGTAAAGGTCCGAAATAACATTTAGTATGATTAATAATGGGTTGAAATTGCGTCATGCAGGAATGTGACACTGATTTGTTTATTAAAGTAATGCTATATGAAAAACAAATGCGTGTATGCTTTATCACAAAATGCTTCACTTAAGCCTTAGGAGAGTTATCTTAATACAGGGTTTCACATAAAAGAAAAAGAAAATATTCTGCCTCTTTTCTACATAATATATTAAGAGATACAAACCAAATGATGGAATATTTCTTAAGTAAGAAATCTGGCTAGAAAAAGATCTAATTCAGAGAGCAAAAAGTTATTCACACCTGTAAGCTGCAGATGTGTTTGGAATGAGGATTAATGTTTTTTGCATCATTACTAGTACTTGTGATTTATGCTGCTAGGAGGAACATGATCACAGGGAGGAGAGACAGGGAGAAAAAGAAAACTAAACTTTATACACTTTAGTAACATATTTGTGTATGTTTTTAAATTTTTAGTGTGTGATCAATATCTCAGGATCATTTTTGCTGTTACACATGATGACTCACTTGCTTTCTTACATTTTTATAAGTGAAGTTTGTCTCTTTAACTGTTTCTCCAGCCTGTACTTGCCCCAAAACAAGATATAAAAAATCTAGGACATCTTTCTACAAATCCATTGAAATTAGATCAGTTTAGGAAGGAAGAAAGATAGTAAGGGAAAGATAAAACTAACACTTTCTTATTTGGCATATCTGTTCCTTGTGTGTGTTTGGAGTTATACCTTGTCATAAGAATATTTATTTCTCTGCTTGTGCTAGTGCTGCGCAGCCTTTGCAGATACAGCAACATGAATTAGATTTCGTTCAGGATTGGGCATAATAAACAGCACTGTCAACAAAGTTCTGGACCCAAAATCATCTTTCCTGTTGATATTGGATAAAGTGAAGAGAAAACAGCTTGATTTTAAGGTCTTGGACCCTATTTGCAGATCTCATCCTTATGAACACTGAGGGCCAAATCTCTCACATCTTGGACTGGATCTGTCTGACTCTCAAGGTCTACAGATACACAGGTACAGCAATTATCTAAATAGACTACCCTGGTTTCAATTGGACTGATTTACCTGTACAGAAATGCATTTAATTCTAGTTTTCTTGGAGGTTAAATTGTAATTCTTATTGTATCCAACACCTTGTCATACACACTGGAGAGCACCAACCTCTGCACTAGGAGAAGAAAGTAATATTATGAATATTAAAGAGAATGTGCGTGACAGAATAAAGGAGATGCCTGGGGGCTGAGGGGTCAGAAGACCCATGCACAATTTATATTGAGTCAAGCAGTGGGAATTTTTTTCTGACTAATCAGGAAAAATATCCTAAGAGTTAGAGCTAGATGACTGTGGAACAAGCTCCCCCTCAGGGAAATGGTGGAAGCTCTATTTCTTGCAGTGTTTAAAACTTGACTAGACACAGCAGTGGAAAGAACATTTTAGGGAATTATCCACGAACTAAATGACTTAATAAACCCTTTTTCATCTCTAATTTCTTCAAGCCTCTCCCAGTCTCACATGAGAATTTGTAGCGGTGCACTCACATCCTTTTAACACACAGTTGCACAATCAAAATCAGCACATTATGTTACTTCATGGAGTCAGTAAACTCTGTAATGGTTCTTCTGGGTCAGATAAAATATTTTTCTTCACAAGTGAGGTGACTGGTAACATTTATTCCTTCATCCATTCTCATTAAGGTCTATGTTTCTAACAAGCCGCTTTAAAATGTATATACCCAATGCTCCACGGCAAAACTGGGAAGGGAGTCTGGCTTTTAGGACAGATAAAATAAATGTATAAGAAAAGTAAAGAGGAATTTTATGAAAGTCATACCAAAGAACTGTAAGCAAAATACTCACTCTCTGGTCACGTATTTTTTCTACAAGGTTTACAAAAACTCTCAGACATGTTTAAGAGAGTTAATTATCTGGCTTTTTTTTAAGTGTTGCTAAATGGAATGCCATATCCCTTTAACTATAAAAAGACACACAGCTAGCCATTATTTTTACAATGGGGTGCTCTGTGATATCTGGCCTGGAGATGATCTCCCAAAATGTTTTGCCAACAATGTACCTCCTACCCAATACCAGAGTAGAAACAGGTTATGCAGAAACCAGTTTGGTGCGGAAATCAAGTAGCACTGAAGAGGACACCGCACTCCAGGCAGCTCCCCCCAGTGAGGTCCTTGGAGTGCAGCCATCAGCTGAGCTGGCAGAGCCCGGAGCTGCTCTTTCTCCGTGGCTTCTCCAGCTCTGACAAGAGCAAGGACATTTACACTATAGATGGCAGGAGGAAAGGGAAGGGTAAACAGTGCACATGTCTGTGCTGTTTCTGCATTCACATCTCCTCATTTCGTGTTCCTTTCACCCCATCCTTGCAATATCTCTGCCTACCAATCCCAACTATCTAAGGCTCTGCACAGAGGAAAAAAAGTGCATTAAAAATTACCTGTAATAATTTCTAAGAATAGGTCTCACACAGTGATGTCAGGATTTAGCAGATCTACATAAGCATATGTCTTAAGTCTGTTGCCAGAGTCTCTCATGTAACTTCAGTTATGCAAAGTGATCATTTTTGGCTCTCACTAGGATGAGTTATCAGACAACAGAACACATGCATTTGTATAACTTTACACATACACTTTTAGTCACATTTTTTTTTTTAATCTGGAAGTGTCTTTCTTAATTTTCATTGACCATGGTAGTATCAAAAACATAAAATATAGCAGAAAATTGGCATAAAGCCAACAAAAAGGAGAAATAGCATAGGAGAACAGATGAACAGTATTTGTTTCATTCTGCAGAATTTGAATAATACATCCACACATCTACTACATCCTTAGTAGATGGAAATTCATCCTTTTCTAATGTGTATGACAATTTGTGTGTTGCCCTTGTCCTCTGTTATATGCAGTTCCCCCATCAACAGAAACATTTATACATCTCAGGAGAGCAAAATACTTGCACCTGAGGGCTTTGAAAAATCAGTCTAGAACTAAAAATCCATTCCCCCCACAATGGGAAAATGTTTTCAACTTTCACAGAATTTAAGGCCAAAGTCTGGTCTTCTGTTTAATAGAGACCATTAAATTTTCACACAGACAACCTCTATTAACCTGAAGATTTAAGTTAGACTTTCAGCAGAGTAAACTCATGCACAGACAGAGATTCAAAAAGACAAAGGTGATGCTGCCTGTTTCTCTCTGCTAAACTAACACGAATTGTGACACAGGTTAAGGAATATTTCTCCCTCGGGTCTCTCAGTGTAATGTGTCCATTGCCTGTACTGCAGCTTTTTGTATGAAATTCCCTTAGACTATCAAGTTTGTAAGCAAGGTCTTCAGATTTTTTTCCTACCTTCCTAAGATTTCTCATAGTTGTTAAATTCTCTCTTGTTTTCAAAACTACTCACAGTAAAATGTCAGAATACTCACATCACTTGCTCTCTCTCCACCATGTGGGAATTGCAAGCATGCCTCTGACACACATGCACCCACATGGGGATGCATTTATTCTCTTCATGTGTTTTGGTTGTCTAGTGCCTAACACTCTAAAAATTTAGAGTAATTTAGAGAGATTTAGAATATGTTAACACTCTAAAGATTTTTGCTCTTAAAAAAAGACTAACTTTTCCTGTATCATTTTATCTTTTGTGGCAAATTGAGGTTCAAAGAGTGGAATTTTTTCATATCTTTCAGTTTATGTGATCTGGCAGACTCAACTTTAAATTCTTTACTTGTCTCCCCTTCAGTCCGTGAGACGTGGACAGCAGGAGGTGTAAGATGCCTCCCTAATCCAAAACTACCAAAATTCAGGACAAATTCTAGGCTGAACAGAAAAATGTTGCTGGACCACAGTCCCTACAGGAAGTAAAGGGGGCATGAAGCAGGACCATGGCTACATTCTTCTTTTCTCTTCTGAAACTGTGCTGATCACTGTAGCCTATTGTCAGTCATGTGTGCATAAATTACAGCCCCAAAGGAATTATGGGAATTCTTCCTCTCTCTAGAACAAGTGGAAAGCAGACACTCCTACCAAAACATAATTCAGTCCTTTTATTGTTCCAAAGGTATGGCAGCTAGGCATTGCTCTTTACAAAGGGAAAATTGTTAAAAAAAAGATAATGGAGGTTTTTATGCCCATCTTTGCATCTTTTACCTCCCCTGGTCTGCGTTTGATAACTGTCTGTTCTATATCTGTCAGCCTTTAACAAACACCAAAAAGGCATTTCAGCAAACATACATAAAACTTTGAAACTAGTGCAAAAATATTGTGTCTTTGTTTTTCCAATACTTATATACCAGGACTATAAAAAAGTTCACTATGGTTGTGTGTGTGGATGTGTGTGGGTGTGTGGGTGTGTCTGTGTGTCTGTGAATTACTCAGCTCTCCTGCCCTGAACTCAGTCAGGGACTGGTCTCTCAAATCTGGCTCTCCAGGACTGGCAATGGTCTAAATTTATTTTTTCCCTTGTCTTGAGGAAGCCAATGGAGGAATTAATCTATCTGTTCAGAAGAAAGATATGATTTAAAAAATAATCTGAAAGCTATAACTAATTTTTTGGTTTAGCAAAACTCCTCCAAACTGTTGTTTGAATAATTCTAGAGCACAAATATCTATGGCTAGAAAGACAAAATACAGTCTGGAAAAGCAAGTCCTCCTGGCTGTGTCTGCAGCCGTAAACTAAGCAGTGCCAGGAAACATTCCCAGGCAGAGTAACACAATCATCTGTACTATTAAATTGCTAAAGTGGTCCTTCACACTGTTTTGGCTGAGCAGCAACGAGCACTCTCCCAGACAACTCCCAGACATGGTTTGGTCACTGGCATGGGCCTGGAAGCATTCCTGGTAGTATGAACATGGGCCTTTCCATGCCAGTTGGCTTCAGGGGTAGAGAACAGTCTCAGACATATTTTACTTTGTAGCAAATACAAAGCTTGTGTACCCCATATAAACCTCGTAATGATTTTACCAAGCTGTATTTTAGAAAATAAATGGGGTCAGTATGAGTAATATGTACAGGTATATATAAAGGCAATACATTAGGCTTAGGTTAGTCTACCTAGATTAACCTATGAACTACAGCAAGCATGGTGTCAGCCTAGTCTATACGACTTTCATCATCCTATGCCCAGTTAGAAATACTGGTTCTCTGTACACTCAGCCAGTCATCTCTCTTTTGCCAAAGACCTGAGCTGTGTGAGAGGAGTTAATCCCCACTAAAGGATTTAGGAACCACATAAAGCTCTCTGCTGTAGATAACAAGGGTCATATAGATACAAGCTGTTCATTTTCATAAGGGTTTCTTGTTCGTTTATGAAAATAGGGAGGGCCTCCCTAAACAAGCCTGTGCCCAAGGATTATACAGTGCAAGGTAACAAAATCTGAGCTACCTCTGACTGAACTAGTTTTGATCCTAGAACTCCTTATCAGACAAAGACTGGGACTGCAGCCCTCCTGTGGGACTACTGTTTTACTTAGAGAGGAAAAAAGTTCACATTTACTGTAGAGGATTTCCTAAGTGGCTGCTGCAGGTTGCTGTTCCTAAGATGCCCTTTAGACTTGGTGTATGAGGTAATGCATGTGGCAAAAACTGACCAGTGATCTCCCCTCTCATTCTGACAGAAACTGTGGGAAATTATGTTGAGAAATTATATTAAGAAATGGCAGTGTCCATGAGGGGGCATTCAGAATTCAGCAGAAGTGACAGTGCAGTTGCCCATGATGCTTTCACAGTGCACCGTTGGTGTGGTATATTCCAGAAAGCAGCTTTTTATATCTTGGATAATGCAATAACCACTCATTTAGTGACACAAGTTATCTATTCAGTTGAATTACTTTCTAAAGAAACAGAGCACCAATTAAGTGTATCACTGTAGCCTTTCTTATTTTGGAACGTGAGCAGTTTTAAGCACTTGTTTGATGTCAGGCAAGTGCTAGATAATTTAGTGAAACAAAAGACAGATTGCATCACCGAATATAATTCTGTCTCTAGCTACATAAGAGGATCTAGATAAACACCAGATCTATGCACCAGCTTCACACTGAGACTCCTTCGTTTTATCGTCGGAGTTTACATTTTGACAGCTCATTTCACATTCCAGCCTCATTTCAAAGCACACAATTGGAGTCAAAATTAGATGAATGCAGTTCAACACGAAGCGACTTTTTTCCTCTCTCCCCCGTCATTAGATTATGCAAGACCTAATAGGCTGTGTTTCAGGTTTTGAAGTAGTAGAATTGCAAGAGAAAACTTTAAATCTTCCAGGAAACTCTTACGCTGCATGCATCTCAAACTAACCTATACCACTTTTTCATTTTCCACCTTTTACAGAGCCACACAATTTACTGTTCAGCAATAGCTGTTTGTTACTGAAGAAAGAAGTACATAGTAGCACACTGCATTTTACTTATTTTCCCTTTTTTTTCTATTCTTTACAATACAGAGTCGTGAGTCAATAAGGTAACTAGGCTTTATTTTAGTAAAGCACTCAGCTGCATGTTTAAATTAATCTTGAAGTATGTGATCCCCCAGTGAAACCACTCATGTGATAGGTGGCCTTAAGGGCCTTGCTGAAAGAATGTCTTCATGAACACTGAAAAAATTATCTAAGCTAACAAAAAGAATTAGCCTGTTAGAGTGCTGCCATCTAGTTAGATGAGTGTATACAACAAATCCATTTACAGTGCTTGCAATATCTCACTGCCCAGTACGCTGAGTTACCTACAGAAAGTCTTCGGGGACAGTCACTAATAGCTATTCAAAGGGATCTATTGAACCAGTTCCTTTGGGTTTGCAAAAACATAAGGATATAAAGAAAAGTAATTAAACAGAACATAAGAGCCCTGGAAATTTTGGGATCCTGTAAAACATTAGCAAATCTTTGCTGAACTTTGTTAACTTGTGCTGCAGTGCAGTAAATAGCTGCGATTGCCATGGGCTTCTGCATAAGTTGGCAGTGCTGCACAACTCACAGGAAGCAGAAAATGGTAAGAAAAACCTACTTTTAACTAACCCAAATCATATATGAACCTCACAGCCCATATTTGATTTAAGCATGTTTTAATATGCAATTTTTTGAGGAAAATCGTAGCAGAAAGAAATTACAGATTTGCTATTGCCTAAAAGATTGTGCTTGATTGTCTTGGGGCTTCACTTGGGACCTATCATATACCAGGTAAAGGAACATGCTATGAAAACAGACTTTAAATTCTGAAAAAAAGACAAGATGCAATATGCTTATGGAGTGATACGAACTATATTTAAAAAAAAATGTTCTGTGCTACAGAAGTAAAATCCTTAGCTGCTTGAAAAAGTTAAGAACCATGCTATTGGAAGGACTGCACTTACTGTTTGAGTACTGCTTGTCTACATTCCTTTGTAAAAGTGAGTATATCTTGTCTGGGTTTTATATTCTGATGCATGTAGATGCACGACACTGTGTAAATTCTTTATTTTCTGATTGGGAAGTGTGCTTTCCTATAATGCATTATTTTAATATTATCAATTAAGATCAAATAATTCCTAAAACAAATTACTCTCTTATTACAGAAATAAGACAGATTTAGGAGTTAATAAATTTGCTATTTACTTTAACAAGTCAAGTATCTGGTCTTAATTTTTAATTACCTCGCACTTGTTTAGCAACCCAGTTTCTTGCAGCCTTGACCAGATGCTTTGGATTCTTCCAGCGTGTTCGGGGTGATTGGCATAGTTCCCACACATGCACTGGTGCTTCAGCATCAGACTGTCATACACAACACCTTCAGCACAAAGACAGCACAATACGAAACAAATGAAACAAGTGCAAGTTATACTGTTCCCTGTCATGCGTACTTCAGCAAAACTGGATTTTATGTGACAGTTAGAGCAAGATGAAAATCCCAGAATCACAGAATCATTTAGGTTGGAAAAGACCTTCAAGATCATTGAGTCCAGTCTTTGACCTATCTCCACCTTGTCAACTAGACCAGACCACTGAGTGCCATGAACAGTTGTTTCCTGAAGACCTCCAGGGATGGTGACTCCATCACCTTCCCGGGAAGCTCATTCCAATGCCTGACAACCCCTCCTGGGAAGAAATTCTTCCTGATGTGCAACCTGAACCTGAACCTTCCCTGACACAGCCTGAGGCCACGTCCTCACGTCACATCCCTGGTTGCCTGGGAGAAGAGACCAATCCCCACCTGCCTACAGCTTCATCTCAGGCAGTTTCAGAGAGCAGTAAGGTCTCCCCTGAGCCTCCTTTTCTCCAGGCTAAACAACCCCAGCTCCCCCAGCCACTTCTCATAGGAGTCACTCTCTAGATCCTTCACCAGCTTTGTTGCCCTTCTCTGGACCTAAATTCCTCTTTGTGAGACTGAATTTTGATTTATGAGGCAAATCTTGTGATACCAATAAAGCAAAGATTAATTGTCAAGAAATTATATTAATAAATACAATTAACTGTAAAGAAGAAGGGGAATTGGATGATGTCTTTTGAAAGATTTTATGGCTAAAAAAAAACCAGTCATTACTGACTCACTTGTTTTCTTTCTCTAGTGGGTAAAGTTAGTTAAAGCTGTTAACCTATATACAACAAAAAAATGTTATGTATAGAATTGTAAAGAATATAATTTAGAGAAACCTTTTAAAATAAATTATGAAATGACAATGCTACTCTGCAGTTTTACTGCTTAACTAATACTTTATTAATTCCAGATCCCAAAGCATATCAAATGAAAGTTTCAGAGAGTTGAAACAGTGGCAGCTAAAGCCCTTTTTCATTAAAAAGAAAAGCTCTACACACTGCTCAATTAGGATCAAATCCTGTTGTTTGACTGCAGTGCAAGATACCTTTTGAATTTTCTATGGTCATTTATGCAAGGACAGAACAGCTTTATATGAAAAAACTATCAATATCACGTTGCTCTGTAGCTGTGTATTGGGAGCAAAAGAGAAATTTTAGTGAGTAGGCTCATGCTAAATTCAATTTTCAAGGCTTTCAAACCAAGTCTGAAACACTGAAAAATGATTTTCTGTATTTACTTGTTCTTTGTATTTCCCTTAGACATGTCTGGAACAAAAATTATTTTCCTTACCCCTATGTGGACCATTTTCATTTGGGAAACGTTTGGCTTTTTCTTTCCCTTGCAGTTGAAAGGGACTCAAATTAACAATTTCGTCAAGCTGCAATACTTGGCATTCAAAATATCCTTCTTATGTGCCACCACTAGTGGGGATGCCAACACAGTTCTGGGAAAATTGTGTTAGCCTGCTACTGAAAAGTTAAGCCAGTTAAGAAAATACAAAATTAAAGTCCAGATTCAACAAAATGCTCAATACCACCCTTATTTAGAAAAGTTCTTTAATAGGTATTGAACATCAATAAAGTCTTTAGAAGCTCTGCTGAATAAGAGCCTGTATACATCGTGGGTGATTCAAAGTTAAGGTTCTGAGATAATTCAGTTAAGAAGCCAGCCAGAAGTTATGCTGCTCTAGAACTATTTATGCTGCCATATTTTTTAGTTCATGCACTTTAGAACTAACTGATCCTTTGGGATCTTGCTATTTAAGCCAAAATGATAATACACTTATGTTAAGTGCAAGGAGAACGCAAATATAATACCTAAGACCAGCATGACTAAGTTTATGCTAAATGATTATCTAGCAAACATAGCAAACATAGTTCATTAGCAATAAATTTTTGTATTTACTTTCTTGTTCTGTTTTCTTTTAAAGAAAAAAAGAATCAGTGAAAACCTGGAGCTAATAAGCTAATGCAGCTTAAAATATCTACTGGCATTGTCAAAGCAGTTAATAATTTCCTCTCTCTGCAGTTCTTCAATGCTCTATCATCAGGTCTTGTGAGTTACTTGGAAGTATGCACACAAATAAGTGCATGCTCACATACCTCGTTTTCCGTTTCTTGGCGCTCACAGGTTTAACTTCTGCCATCTGTTACCTACCCAGCTTGTCCAGTTTGGCAGTGGCTATTACACCAACAGTTAAGAAAACATTTCCTCCCATCCCTCTGACCAACAGGGAAGGTGTTTAGATGCTAAATGTACAAGCATCAGGACTTTCAGAAGCTTTCAGGCAGAATAGGCTGTTATATTGAATGGGTTTGAATAGAAATGCTTGTTAAACCTTAAGAAAAATTAGCTGAAAGTTGAAAGTACCTTCTACCTGCCATTCTTTCAATTAATTTTTTATTCTTGTTATTTGAATAGTCCAAGTAGCAAGTAATAGAAATAATATATATACATATTATTATGTTTTTGTTATACAGAATCAGGTGTAATAATGACACTTTTTGATTACCTGTACCAGGGTTGCAACCAATTTTGAACTGGAACACAGAAACTGTGTATTCAGGATGCCTCCTCTGGTTGACATAAACCTCCTTTTCTTAGCACTTTTCCAGAAATAGAATATAACTAAAAATGTAATTTTATTGTATATGAGTTATTTTGTCTGAATCAAAAATCTGTTTAATGAGGTCAGGTCAGTATTGCATGGCAGAAGCATCTGCTCCAGACTTTTAAATGCCAAGATATTCACACCGCTGAGTGTAAAATTTGTTTCTAGGAGGATTAATTGACTTAAGAAAAGACTGAAATATATGTTTTCATTTATTGCAAGCATTTAAATTGATTTAGGATGTGCAAGTGATTCAGATGTGTGGCTGCTGGTCATGCAGCACATGTGCTTGGTACAATACCAGAATGCAGCAGTAGAGCTTACTGCTAAAAATAGCCTGTAGGATTTCCCTAACAGGATTCAGCCAATAATCTCCCCACCCCCACGAAAGAAAAAAAAAAAAAAAGAAGAGAGAGAGACAACTGTTTTCAATTGCAGACTGCTGTGAAATATTAATAAAAGATGATTATTCTGTCTCTCCAGAACAAATGCCTACAGCCAGATTCTGCTCTCAGATTCCTTGTGTAAATCTGAGCAGCTCCACTGAGACTGTTGGATTTATTCTGGATTTACACCAATATTACTGAGGTCAGAATGTGGCCCGAAGACAGATGGGAATGGTGCCACCACTGAACCATATAATGATAGGGGACATAGGACAAAAGAAACTGAATTTGCATTAAGGCAGTGAAAACCAAGATTTTCCTGGTGGGGACTCCCTAACACTCATTCATTTCCAAAACACTTTATTCGGGTCAGTTTCTTTTAATAATATTTTAAACAGAGGGGAGAGCAAGAGACCTAAAAATCATTGGCTCACAGCATGCTTTGAAGAAGATTAATTGCCCTGGAAAACAACAGTACCAATAAGAAAACTCAAGGGAAGAATATCTAATAAATTATTCCAACAAAAAATCTGAACTAAATAATGTCAAATATTCTGTAAACTGCCTAAATGAAAATTAAGTAGACTTTATTTTTATCCACCTTTAACTCATTATCTTGTGCAGATACTGTGTATATATTGCTTAACTCTCACAACAATCACTATTCTGATTCCCTTCAGATATTTGGCTAAAAGCATTTTTCTCATGACTCACAAAAATATAGGCTCATTTTGATGCCTCTGTAATAATCTGCTACAAGAGTTTTCCTTCTAACTTTTTTCTCTTCCAAGACTATATTGTCTTTAAATAGGAAAAAAAAAACCCTAACAGTAAATAATGACTCAAGGCAGGGACATGTTAATAAATTAATTTGTAGAGTCTGAATTTGCCCTTGCTTTCTGGTGGACTAGAATTTTCTCCCTTTCCACACACCCATTTCTTCCTTCCATGCTTTTACAAATGGTAGTGTTGCAACTGCTGTGGACAATGGCTGGTTGCATCTTGTGCTCTCTTAAGGGAGAAAATCTTAGAGCCATAGGATAACTCAGGTTGGCAGGGACCTCCAGAGGTTTGTAGTCCGACTCTGCTCAGAACAGGTCAGCACTGTGATCAGACCACATTCCTCAGGACTTTCATCCTAAAAGATTTTCTAAAGGCCATATAAGAATAAATAAAAACTGAGTCTGAGTTTCTTTCTTTCCAGTGATCGATGAATAAATGCTAGGGCACCAGCCAGACTTGGGAAATAGTATGCACAGATAAAGTCATTCTATACCATAACATCCCATATGTTAATAATACACACATTGTTTTGGGGTTTTTTTCACAGAAACTGTATTAGAACTGTTGATGTTGCAAGGTTTCTGTTCATTGTCACTCCAAAGGTATCAATCTCATAACATAAAAAATAGCTGTATTTTCGATGTACTCAAAACCTGGAGTGATAAAGGTTACTTGTGTAAGTCTGTAAGCCTAGACACATGTCAGGGAAAGAGAATTCTTTAAACAGAAAGGAAAGGCTTAACTGTGAGTGCAGAGCTGTGTGCTCTGCGAGATCTGGTCAATCAGCCAGCGGGTGCTGGCTATTAGCATAGATACAGCTTGCAAGCAGGTACAGCACCACACTGTCCTCAGCCGGTACCTAGAGCATCTGAAAGAGCTGAGGGTGCAGAGCAGAAGTGGAGAAGCAGAAGCATGAAGTTGTAGGGCAGCTGAAAATAGGAGGATTTTTTTTTTTCTGTAGTGAGTAGAGATTATTATATTGAAAGACCAGTGGAGGGGAAAAAAGGATTCAATAAAATAAGAAACAGGGATTCAAGAAAAAGATGCTTCATATTTTGAAAAAGGAATTCAGTGAAGGACTGAGAATCTCAGTTGCAATAAGTTAGCTTTTCTTCCTTTCTTTCTTTCTTTCTTTCTTTCTTTCTTTCTTTCTTTCTTTCTTTCTTTCTTTCTTTCTTTCTTTCTTTCTTTCTTTCTTTCTCTTTCTTTCTTTCTTTCTTTCTTTCTTTCTTTCTTTCTTTCTTTCTTTCTTTCTTTCTTTCTTTCTTTCTTTCTTTCTTTCTTTTTCTTTCTCTCTTTCTCTCTCTTTTCTTTTCTTTTCTTTTCTTTTCTTTTCTTTTCTTTTCTTTTCTTTTCTTTTCTTTTCTTTTCTTTTCCTCTCTCTTTCCACTGGTGTTGTTCATATAGCAATGCTTTAGTAAAAGGGTAATGTTTGACTCTCTGCCTAATCTGACTGTCTGCTTTTCCATTGCTGAACCAATCAGGTTTCTTTGTGTCACATCTTGAGCCCTTTATGCCAGGGATGTCCTCTTCCCATCACCGTCTCCATTCAGTGTTTGTCCTACATAATTTCATTCCTTGTCTTATTTTTCTATCTCAGCTTCACACTTCCTTTCTTGATTAGTTCCACTGATGCCACAAGTCCACAGATCTGTGTAACCCCCTTGACCCTACTCCCCTTACTGGATTATAAAAGGAGGTGTCAGTAAACCTTAGCAATCAGGATGCAGCAGCAGCTTTTACATTCATAACTCCATTGAACTTTTTCAGTGGAACTGCAGACTTTTGAATGGGACAGTGAAGCCTACACACAGTGAGCTCACTTCCGATGTGCTCTGCAAATCTTAGAATGAGTTTACAATATTTTGGGAACTCTGTGAACACAACTAGAAATACAGTGGTCTGTTTTAAGAATCCTGTCTATATGCAGCTGTTCTTTTTGCAGAAACTCATGAAAAGTGAATTAATATGTTTGTTTCTGTACAACCCAAATATTTGTTACCCAACAATAATAATACATTTTTGCTTTCCTAGGTTAACATTCTAATTAGAAAGATGGGAAAGCACACAGTCTCACACAGTCACATACAGTGCCCATGAAGGACTTCATCCTGTATCAATCCATGGTCATGGCCTGAAAAGATGTAAACTTCAGGGCATGGGAAATTCTGCCAGCTGAAGGAAATAATACTTCTGGCATAAACCTTCATAAGCAATAAGTACAAGTATTTATTTCCCTCCCTCCCTCCCCCCCTCCCCTTGTTTTTTTCCTTTGTGTTCAATGTGCATCTTCGCTTCTAACCATGCTCTAATGTTCTACTGACATTCAGGCTTTTAAAAAAATGGACCCCCATGCAAGGTTAGATTACCCATAATAAGAAATGAGGTTTCTGTGGTCATTTTCCTTCCTTTGACTGAAGATTTCTGAGTTTCTAATCACTTTGCTTTGGACATCCCATGCTCCCTGAATGATTGGAATGCCCAGGACCCGAGCATAAAACCTTCACAACTGTTGAATGACACAGAAGTTGTAGCCCACATCACTTAGTCATGCCTACAGCTTTGCTCTCTCTGTGGACAAAGTGACCTTGAAGCAGGGACTGGCTTGTCAAATGAAGACATTGAGAATTACATCGCAGTTTTCCTCCTTACTGGTGGTCTTTCTTCAACTTATTGGTGGTCTCTTTACAAAACAGGCAACGAGAACACAAAGAAAAGAACCAGAGAATAAGGAAATGAAAGAAAAAGCTATAAATGACTTGAAGGCACCAAAAATGCACCTGTTTCTGTACTGCCAGAGTCAGTCAATGGTAATAATTTATGACTGTGTGAATATTAACCCTGTGATTTATCAGCTGCACTGGTTGAGTTGGTGCCAGTATAGCATCATAAAACAGAGGAGCAATAGGGCTAAAACTGAACTTTGCTGCAGGAGTTATTTGAGGCATTTAAGTCTGTTGATCCCACATGAACAAATGCATTTGCCCTGCCTATTAAAAGCAGTCTTTGGGGAATCCTACCAGTTGTGTAGATATGCTGGCTGGGCTGGTCCATGTCTGGGTGAGGTAATGTGGAGTCAGCGGGGGAAGATGGGGTCCTGGAAAGTGGTCGATGTTTATCTGATCCTGCCATGCCAACTGTAGCCATCTGAGCCTGGTAGATTTGCAACTGGTGGACATGCCGATGTGCCAGGAACTCCTGTTTCCAAGAAAACAGCAGAGTAGAAAGAAATGTGAGATGGGAGCAAGTAAAACACTGAGGGAAACATGTCAACAAATTAAGTTCATTAGGTCAGGGCTGTAATAAACAGTGGGGACCCCCATCCCCCAGCTTGCACCTAAGACCCACTCAATAAATCCATTCAACAGATGTTTTCACACTGACAGTGTGGGCTACTGACTTTGCTGGAGAGTAGGTGATGGCAGGCAACCTGTCAGTTCTCCCTGACAGGAAAGACAGCTTCACGTGCAAAGGCTCATAAAAGACAAAGTTTTTCTAATATATTGAATACATAATATGATGTTAGAACATGCATTTTATGACCCTACACAAATACAATTTAAATTTTCCCACAACGCTGAAAGTGAAAAGTGATGTTCTTACTGCTCAGTACCAAATGCGCTGAGCAACTGTGAGTCAAGTTTCTACAGAGAACTCCGTTCCCAGAGCTCCCTGGAAAGTAGCAATGATTTGCAGATAAGTTTTCACAAATCGTTTAGAAATTCAGGAATTGTTACATGAGATCCCACTTAGGAACCATCTTTTTTGTCATAACTGCTGCTGGCTGTAGGCAGAGGCAAACACTTCAGGGAAATAGGCAGGTGTGAAAAGACTGTAACAGAGTAGAAAGGAAGATTTTCTCTTCCGTTTTGCCAACAGATGGTCACTTTTGCTGACATGACAAAGGCCAAAACCCTGTGCAGCCAGTAGGAACCTTGGCATTCACTCACTCCACAGAGTAGGATTGCTTCTCAAACCCCTTTCTTTCTGTTTTCTTTTTTTCTGTGCTTATAGTCCCAGAACCTCAACTGAAAGTGGATGCAAGAGAAATATTGTCAAACCACTTAATATGAATTCCGCTGAAATTCACACTTGTGACTTATAACTGCAGGCTCTGTTTATCCTCACCTGGGCTTAATATACATATATGCAGGAATATATATATATGTGTATGGCTTTTCTTTTCTTTTTTTTTTTTTTTTTTTTTAAATAAACCCAGAAACAATTAGCATTGCTGTGTGTTGTTGCTTGGGACAGCAGCTCGGAGGCCTGGCTTGGACAAGAAGAGATTGCTGGCTGCTCAGAGAGGTGAAGCTGAGTTCAGGCTGTGTGGGAAGGCAGGTAGGAGTACCCAGGAGTACCCCAGCCCCTCGCGCACTGCAAAATAAATCGGCAGCTCATGGGATGTGAGAATGTCTACCCTGCATGTAATAAAAGAGGCCTTTATGCAAACAAGTGCTCATCAATAACGGCTGAAATGAGAATAAATGCTTTAAAAGGCAGCCTCAAAACCCACATTAATATCTAGGGTCACTACTTCAGTGAAAAGACATAAGGTCATGGGAAGGGTAAATCACCTGGGACCTTTTCATAAGTGACTAAATGAAGAAAGAAAATATTAGTAAGCAAAAAGAGGTTTTACAAGAATCATCTTGGTTTAGAGTCATTGAACCATTTCCCTTATTTTAAATACAGTCTCCAACTTTTCTTACTGCCTTTTTAATGTACAATGCCAGGATAGTTTTACATATTCCAGGAAATATCTTGAGCTATCTGAAGAGGTCTATGGATGGATCTATGAACGTAATAAAACTAAACATTCAGGAATTTTTTTCTGAAATCTCTTTTTGCTTAGTTTTGCTAATAATTTTAATTGTCATAAATTTTCAGAGGAGATTTTTTTTTTTGTCCTCATAGACATATATATCTTTTACAATCTTTGCTGGAAGTGTGTGTGAAGATGATGGAGATGATGGAGATGTTGGTTTTGTTTGTTTGTTTTGTTGGACACTACTGTGTTTAATATTTTCCCTACGCAGAACAGAAGTAGATACATTCCTTTGTGAGAATTTAGCATTCACTTTGCTCAGTGCTGGCTTAGTGGTCAATAAAGTAGGCACAGGAGGCATTTTGCTATCTGTGGCCTGATTACTCCCTGCATCCTAGGATCAAGTGGTGGCAGCAGCACTGTCTGTCTGATGCTCGTGTATTCACAGTCTCCTGCTCACTCTGCTAAACTCCCAGCTGAGCAGTTTGGAAGAAGCTGAACTCCTGCCTGCAGGAGCCATTCATGGCACAGAATCTTGCTGCCATGCAGGAAATCAGCAGAATACTCTTATTTCTGCTGCTCGCCTCATCTTGTAGGTTGCCTTCATTGCATTAATTAAATAGCTGGTGTCTGTGTAGATCTTTGAACAAGGGAATTTCTGATATATCTTTCAATGTTCACACTAACTATTTTGATTATTGAGTTCATTTTTCTGATAATCATTAGAGGACAGAAGACAAAAGGGTTTGTCCCCTATTGGAATGTTCTTCAAGCTAGTAAGGGTGCACCAGTGGAATGTGGTAGTCTTCATCAAACATTATTACTTAAACATACATCTTAAAGAAATCTTGGAAATTCAGCTATTAGTGAGAGACGATTGATGCTGTTTCTGATCAGACTTTTCTCAGTGCTGGTTGACTCTGAGCTCTGAGGCTTGTCTGCCTTTCTTTTACTTCCAGACCTGAACTTCAGTTTTGCAATATTTGCACCTTTTTTTTCAGTGAAGCTGTAAGTTTGCCATCCAGTCAATATCTAAAATAGAATGTTTCCAAGTGTCTGATCTAAAAATGTCAATTTAAGTGGGGTTTTTGGGGGGATTTTGTTCTTGTTGTTGTTGTTTGGGGGGGTTTTGTTTGTTTGTTTTGTTTGTTTTGGGGTTTGGGGTTTTTTTTACAGTGTTTTGAAGAAGAAAGAAAAAAGTCTGGAACATCACAAAACATTGATAACTTGGGAAGGTGTTCCTATCTTTGCTTCTAAAATGATTTTGTGTTTGTGTCTATATAGTCAATAGAAACAATATTTCTCATGAAGACGAACAAATTGAGATAATTTTTTTAAATACTAATCACCCTGTGGGAACATCACCTAAACCAGACAACAATTTCAGCAATTTGTTGCAGACCAGGAAGACAGCCTGTTCTTGCTGTCCTGCATTTTTTGGTTAAACTGTGTCCTGTTTATATCATTGTCCCCTCCTCAAATGAAACCAGACACATACTGTGTTTGACACATGTTTATCAACATAACCATTTCAGGGAAGGAGAAGAAGTTTGCGGAAGGTTCCATGGAAATTGCCTGACACCTGCAACACCCGCTTTAATTTCTGAGGTCGCAGAAAATGTTTGCCTCTGAAAATCTTTTAAACTTTTTTAAAAGTAGAGTAGTTTGTCTCACAAGGCTTACACCGAGTCTTACATCCTCTAGTGGCATCCAGATCCTTTAACTGTAATATTACAAACTGTAGGCATCAGCAAAGTTTAGACTTGTTTAGATTTTAGTCAAAGTTTTAGGCTAACTTCCTGATTAGGTTTTATTTTACAGACAACAGGCACTCATGAAATACATATATTTTTTCCAGCCACCTACATATTTATGCTGTGAGCATTTCAGATACTCTGAGTCACAGACAAGTGGATTAATGCAATGAGTAATGTGGATAATCAACACACTTATCTGGCTCCCCAAATGCCCACCTGGCCTCTGGAAGGGATTAAAGCAACACAATGAATTCATCTTCAGGTTTTATGTGTTACAGCCCTGCAAACACATGTCCATCTCTCCAGCAATATGACAAAAGCAGTATTTGCACATCTGCAGGGCTAGTGATTTGTGTGAATATATTTGGAGCATATCTTAGGTAACCTGAGCCCTGTCTGCCCGGCATGGAGCCTGCTAGTTCCAGGTGCCTGAGATTAGTTTATTAGTAGAGGCAAGCAATTAGGGCCTCTGCTGGAGCTAGCGGAGGGCCATCCATCGCCTTCCATAGAAACGAGTTCAGGCCCTCAGTAATTATTTTGAGGAGGAATGTTAGAATCAGTATCTGAAGAGAAGATGAGCCTTTTAGGAGCATGGGATGTAAATATTTGTTGTTCTCCTAGTATTACTGTAAGGTTTGTTTAGCAGGGTTTTGAATTAATTTGGGTTGGTGTGAATATTCCTTTCATGTAGATGTGTGATTTGTACATTTTGGTGCTTAACATTTTGTAAATTCTAAGGGTTTTAATGAGAACTATTTACTTATCTTTTACTGGCTGTGAGAACTGATGTCATGAGTACATTCTGCTGGATTATTAGATGGTCTATGTTGGATAACAAAGCATAGGCGAATTGTCTATAAATTAACACTCCTTTGAAATGTTATGTTTTGTGCAGAGAAAAAAATATGTCAGGTTCACTCATAAAAGCTTTTATTTTGCCTCTCAACAGTCTGTTTTTTAATTTAATATGTTAATATTTAGTTTAGTCACAGCTAAATAAATCCAAAGATTTGTATGTCCGTAGCACAATCCTGTGCATGTATGGGCGTATTCACACCTCTTCTGGGTTTATGCTTTGGCTTTTTTTCATTGTGGTAGAGAACTTTTTTTCTCTTAGGGATAGCAAATTTTGAATTTCTTAATAATGAGATTACTACTGTCATATGTTTGTGGCCAGGTTTTATATTTGTTGTTGTGCCTTTGATGTGTTCTGCTGGAGTATGAAGTGTGTGCTAATGTCTATTAATTGGTAAAAGTTATTCATGTTTTGCCCATCCTGCCTTCCTCTCCCAAAAGAACTTCAGCACTACTAACCTGACAGAGCTTTTCCTCTCAAAACATTTTTGGTGGTCTGTTTGCTAATTTCCACATTGTCTTCAGAAAATTACCTAAAGGATGGGTAATTTCCTGAAGGGGAAAGCTATATGCATACGCTTCAGAAAGTTTTGCCGTAGGTGAGGATGAAAACAAGACCTGCTGCCTTTCAAACCTTCCTCTCTCTCCTTCTTCTGAAGGATATTTCTGATGCCTGCCCTGCTGCCTTGTCTCACCCCATGGCTCCTGTTGGAGGCCCTACTCCTTAGCCCTGTCCAGACCCCTGTAGCTACATGGGAACAGAGCAACTTCAGATCCTGCTGCTTGTCTTCTCTACCATTCTCCGTGGCTTTCTACCTTCCCAGTGGAGCTGTAGCTGAATGCATCCAAGGGGTGTCCAGGCCAGCCAGTGACTGCATCCAGCAAACTGGCCTCAGCTTGCAGCAAACAGAGCTCAGTCCTGCTTTAATGTCCCTGTGATGGCAGTCGTGGCCCAGACTAAGACAGCATCATCCAAAGTCTGACTGAGTCAGAAATTCTGGTCACCCAGAAACTTCTCCTTCAACCCAGATGTAGGTAGTTAACAGTCCCTCAGAAATCTCACACAATGTATTAATAGGTTTGACCTTGGTTATCCTCAGAAGTGACAGTAAAAAAAAAACATAGAAAGCAATGAATGCCTATACAAAGGAGTTTGTTCCTTGGGACAAAAAGAACTGTGGGTAATTGGAACATTTAGCAATTTTCACCCAGGAGTTTTGTGAAGTACTATTTTGCCTATTGTCCTCAAACAGAACTATAACTGTTGCCCTCAGAAACGGAGCAAAAATAGGTCCTGAGGTCTTCTGAAAAAAGAGTGTGTGTACAAATGTGAAAGTGCAGGAATGGTGTCTCTCTGTCAATATATACAACCTAAAATAGAAATTAGTCTGAGATATCCCTTAAAATGAATATGTTGAGACATCTTTTTAACTGCTCTGTCACTTGGAGAAAACACATCACCAAGAAACCCTACCAGTTTCTATTTTTGACAAAACCACATGTAAAGCCACCAACTTCCATGGTCATCACTTTCAAAAAAACCCAGTATCGCCATCTGAAATATAGTCAACCACAAACTCAGAATCAGCATTTTTATGAAAAGTAAGTACATTACAATATGGTTACAGACACATAGATTGAATAGGTAGAAATGGATTTAGAGCAAGCAAAGCATAGACAGGAAGAAACAGGACAGTTAGCCTTGAGGCATCTGGGTATATTAGGTCACATATTATCAGGATGTTTATAGAATTTGGATTGCTCTTGCTGTAATCTAAGGAACACAGTCAACGCTGTGAAAATGGGTAAACAGAAATGAAGTCTTATCAACTGAATATTAGGGGCAGATACAGAGCAGTGGGATGGAAGCCATAACCTAAAACTGCCTGGAGTCCCAGTCAGAGATTTGCCTTGGGAAGCAAGCTGCTTCTCACAGCAAAACTACCCTATCTCTGTGCCTTCCCCTTGCCTTCTGAAGGACTATGAAATAGCTTATTCCAGCTCCTGCCAAGGTGGAGCTTAGTGCTTAGACTGGTCCTACTGCAGTGACAGCCCAGGGAATGGTTATCACCCTCAGCCAGTTTTGGTTTTCCCCTCTGTTCCTGGATCTGCAAAGGTGCTGCTGTAGAGGTCTCTGCCCCTTTCCTACCATCCCTCCCTTCTAGCGCAGGAGCACCTTTGGGGTGACAAAACATGTTATGAAAATTACAACACTTTTAAGCCAAGAAATAGGAGAAGAGCAAAGACTCTTAATGGGATGACAAGAGTGTGCTCCTTCATCAAGACACATAGGAGAAGATGCATTTTGGACGTGGGGTTGCGTGGCTAAATGTGCAAATCTGGGCTGGAGTCACACCCTTGCCTCTGGCTGTAGGATATAATAGCAGGGTCAGGACCCTCCCTTTTGCCTTTACTGTGGCATGGTGAGGTGGATGGGTTGCCGACCTGTGTTTTTAAAGGGAGAGAGGGTGAAATTTACCTCTCTTGGATGGAAAGTTTCCAAAAGCCATCTAAACACGACCCATGCTGGTCCAATGTAAGTGAGGAACCAAGGTGGTCCCACCGTTTGAGGAGTTTTCAGCTATCTTTGTGAAGAAATATGAACCAAGCAGTCATCATGTTGAAGCCTGGCATGATTAAGAAGAAAGGAATTACAGGAGCGACAGAAAAGGGGGCCCTAAAGTCAGAGCACTTTTCACTGGAGGGAAATTCCAGGAGTCCAACTGAGCTGCTGGTTTCGCTCCTGGTTCCTGCTCCTGTGAGACCTGCCTTCTCTGCTCCCGACATTGGCAGGTACTTGACTTCTGTCACTCCTGCTAAAGTGCTGACTGCAGTGTGCACAGCAGTAATCCAAAGAAAATGCAGCACCTCCTCAAAAGCTTCACTCCTAGCTGAATCTTTTCCTCACTTTCTGACTCCCAGATATTTAATACAAATGTATAAATAATTAGGGGTACAATAAAGGGGAAAAATAGACCACCTGAATATCTCGTGGGGTTTTTTTTTGGTTTTGTTTTTCAAGGAAACCTCTGAAGTGGTTTCTTGTTACTTTATTGCTTTTACTAGAAAAAAACATGACTTTCCAGAAGTCACTTGGTGCTTTCCAAAAAAAGAATAGAGAGAGGTGCAGAAATGAATGCAAAAGGAAAATGCAGTTGTTCACGTGTCTTGCCCTAACTTTCAGTATTAACAAGTATTTGCTTTTGCTTCGATGTGAAGAATAAATAGGCTCTCTAACAACATTTAATGGCTATGACCACAGAAGCCTAGTAGCTTTCCGAAATCAGCAAGTTGATGTGTTGGCCAGAACTAATTAATGATAACATCACCTGTCCCACATGTTTCATTGCTCTGGGAAATGTCATCCAACTCTCTTCAACAGTACTGGCAAATCAGTTTGGTGTTACTTTATGCAGATCATTTCAACCACTTCCATTTTTCTGCTCTTCATCAGAACTGCTTTTCTTAGCAGACTTGTATGGTTTCTTTTTAAGTGAAGAATCATTACTTTGGCCTTCACACAGAAAAATAATAATCTCCAGGCTAAATTCAGTAGCAGTCCTGCTGCAGATCTGTGTTTTCTGCATATTTCAACAGATTCTGCTTTGGTTTTATAGACAATTCTTCTGAGTTCAGGATTTATTGTAGAATTAATGGAATTTACTTGGATCTGACATATAAAGAGAAAATCTTGGAAAACTCTGCTCTTCAATATAGAGTCCAGACACACTAACACATCAGTGCCTAAGCATAAAATCATGGGGGTGTACAGATGCCTTCTGCAGATGCCTCCTGCCTTGTATGAAGGTACAGTGAGGCCAGAATGGGGAACACCAGTGGACAACAAATATAACAGCCGTAACCAAGGTTTGGCCAACTGTTCTCTCTCTATAGAGCATTTGTGCAGGTCACTGTATCTAATGCACAAAGCTGGGGGATGAACAGATTTAGAGCAGCCCTGCCAAGAAGGACTTGGGGGTGCTGCTGGATGAGAAGCTGGACATGACCCTGCAAGGTGCATTCACAGCCCGGAAAGCCAAATGTGTCCTGGGCTGCATCCAAAGCAGCATGGCCAGCAGGGTGAGCGACGGAATTCTACCGCTCTGCTCTGCTCTGGTGAGACCCCACCTGCAGTGCTGGATCAGCTCTGGGGTCCTCAGCACAGGAAAGACATGGACCTGTTGGAGTGTCTCCAGAGGAGGGCTGCCAAGACAATCAGAGGGCTGAAGCACCTCTCCTATGAGGAAAGGCTGAGACAATTGGGATTGTTTAGCCTGGAAAAGAGATGGCTTCAGGGTGACCTAATTGCAGCCTTCCAGTAACTGGAGGACACCTACAAGAAAGATGGAGAGAAACTATTTATGAGAATATGTAAGGACAACAGGGAATGGCCTCAAACTGAAAGAGTGTAGGTTTACATTAGATATTAGAAAGAAATTCTTTACTGTGAAGGTAGTGAGGCACTGGAGTAAGTTGCACAAAATTGTGGATGCGTCATCCCTGAATGTGTTCAAGGCCAGGATGGGTGGGGCTCTGGGCAATCTGGTCTAGAGGAAAGAGTCCTTCTCCATTGCAGGGGGTTTGGAATCTCTAAGTTCCCTTTCAACCCACGCTTTTCTATGGGTCTATGACTTTTACTCCTCTGAAGATTTCAGAGAGATATATTGCCAAATCTCACACCTTACTTCAAAGTGGTTAAAATCCCCACGGACTTCCTCTCTCCAATACATATATAGAAAGAGATATGGAGTTTCTTGAAAAATTGTGTATGTACACGCACACATCTGCAAATATCACAAGGTATTTTAAAAACATTTTTGTCTCTTCAGTGCAGAGCCCAACTACACTTTTCAGATTTTGGAACACAAGGAAAGAGTGATATATAGTGAAATGGTGATATAATCTGAGACCACAAAATAAAGGATTTGAGTATAGGAAGGATACTGCAGATGGAAAAAGAAACTGTCACAAAAATCCATTCAGATTTGTTCTATATATTTAGAATTCTATGTAGTTGTAGTATTCTCTATATGTTTGTAGAATAAATATATTTCTGAAAAAAACAGGTACAGCTTTTTTTGCTTGTTTTGTTTTGTTTTGTTTTGTTTTGTTTTATTTGGAGTAAGTTCAAATTGTTTGCAATTTGAACAAAAATTGAACTGAACATCAAGAGATTACTTAAAAGTATTTCCCACTTTGTTTTCTCGACCTAGGATTTGCTGCTTTAAACAAGTGGGAGAATTGCCAGAATGGGCAGATTTAAAATGGAGGAAAAAACCCTTATGTTTGCTGATTTAGGAACAACTAGAGAGTTAAAAAGAAACAACGAAAATGTTATGTGCTAGCATAGCACAAATTGTATAATGCAGACTGCAAAATAGATGATGCAATTTCTTATTCCTTAAGTAAATCTCTGAACTTAAAATGAAAAGTGAAGGTTAAAAGATGCCATAATACTTGTTATATTTCATGGGAAGGATAAATGAATTTATTTGAACTTGTCTCATTGCAATGTACTTCAAGTGGGGCTAGATTGGTGTTACAAGGAGGGATGTGGAACACTGGGTGGGAATAAAAGGAAGAAGAGAGGGAGCAGTATTACAAAATCCAAACATCTGAATAACATAAGGTCCAATCTCTTCCCTTCTCACCCCCTCTCTCTTTTATGATAATGCTTTCCATTTTATTTCTGGTTTTAAAATTTGGAAGCTGTTTTCTTTGTATGTTCAACTATAATTTCTTGCCTTTGCGTCTTTTCCAAAAAAAGCTGGCTCTTTCATGTACTCACATTAATCCTCAAATAGCATAGGATATTACAACAATTGCAAGAAATGGAAGCAGTAAAAAAGTAAATAATAAGTAAAAAGAATAGTAGTTGGGGAGAAGTGGGGCAATAAGAACACTTGTCCCAGTGTAGCACTTCTGAAAGGTGATTCATGGATTTGCTCACACTACATAAGGATCTCAACACTGCATTAGCCAGTATTTTTCTTCATCTAGAAGAGAGATCTCTCCAAAGTATACAGGAGTACCTTACTGGAAAAGAAGTCAGAATGCTTAAAAGACCAAAGGACACAAAATTACAGGCCAAACACTAGTCTCTATTCCTCATCTGGGCTTTGTTACTCCTTACTATGATCCATGTCCTTCCTGAAACAAAACACAACAATTTTAGGTATATTAATTAAAATTTTAAAAACTGCCTACATATGGAACAAAAATAGCTTTCTACTTTAGACAATGGCTTTTTTTTTTTTTTTCAGAGGATAGCTGCTTGGTACTTAGAATTACTATCTCTTTGTTTTAAAGGCCAGCTGAGATAGTGGTGTCTCAATTCATATACTGGGGAAGGCAGCCCTGAAGATCAACTCCATTGCTGGTGAAGTCCTTTAAAGCACCTCCCTAATCATGGTCTGATGGCAGCTTGGGAAGACATCCACATGCTGGAGATTGTCTGGAGTTAGTGGCTGAGCAGGAAGACTAGAAGCAGTGGGGAAGAGGCAGATGAGCCAGATGGGATGCACAAATACAGCGTCTCAAGAGCTGTGAGGGTGCAGTCCAACAGCAGATGCCTTCCAGTAACTTGAAAGGAAGGACCTGGCAGTCAGTGGAGAAGGCAACCTCCTCCAATCATAAGTTATAAAACATTCAGCTCTGTTTTGGAGCCAGTTTGGATTATTTACACAGATGTAAGTCTAGAGAAACTAGAGGGGAACCAAGAAATTTATTGTGGGTTTTCACTGGGATATCTGAGAGAAGGATTTGTCACTTCAATAGCTGCTTCTGAAAGCATTGCCCACAAAGGAGGGAGACAGTCTTGCAGCAACACAACACTTGGAAAAAATATATACTGGAAAATATTGCACCAAATGAATAAATACAACTTTAACTATATCAAGTGAAACCTGGGAGGACAGAGTGGGGGCATCCTGAGAACCAGTCAAAGCAAAATGTTAATTCTAATTGTTGTATTTAGTTGGCCTTGTGTTGTGACAAGTTTGTTATTATGCAGATTTCCTACCTGCCACCTTCTATGGGAGGATTTTACAAAGTGAAGTTATGCAGACAATTCCCCTTGCTTCTTACCTCTTTATTCGTAATTATGTTGGCCCTGTGTTCACTCAAGATAACATTATAGCTGTCCCCAAATGCTCTAGATTTGGGGCCTGAGACAAACGAAATCTTTCAGTGCCTGGAATACTTTTTTTCCCTCTGTTGCAGAAGTGTAGCTACTAACATGCTGAAAACAAAGCTGTGCTTGTTTATTGTCTGAAAATGGGTTAGTAGGTTTTACATATTTTCACTGGTATAATTTCTTAAATATCCTTTTTTTCTTCAGACAGATATATAATGTAATATATTGTCTTTAAGGTTTTTTTGTAGTTTTTGTTTTTGCTAGGAATGTCATCTTTCCTGGTCTGTAATAAATTTTATGTTCATGATGCATATGTATATCTTGCATGATACCATCCTATTAAAGGTTATAATGAAAATAATCTGTAATTCATCTGCTACATAAAGAGTATTCTTGTGTGGAGAAGCTAAAGTGTAGACATTACAGATCCAAAGTGCACAAGGATCAGAAGTCCTGATTTTTAAGTCCTTTCTTTAACCATTCGATCAGTAATAATTGCATTGTATCAATAATATTCTCAGTTTCTGGCTTCACATCTGATTTAATTATGAAATAATGCATCACTGTGGCTTTCTGTGTTTCTTATTACACCAGATAGCAGTGGAGGTATGGTCGAAAGTTGTTTCGATTTGATGGTGCTGGATTTGACAAAGGGCAGGATAAAGAGGTCAGAGCAATTGGCACTGTAAAATATCACAGCTTTTAGGTACTGCTCAGACAAATTGAAGCATCCCTACTCTGTATCTTTAAGCTGGATGCAAAAGGGCTCTGAGCACACTGGGTGAGGAGAGGGAGGCTGATCATCCCTGTCACCCACAACAGGGCATTGTGGCAAAGTGGTGAAAGGGCCCATGAAACTTCTCAGCTTCTGTGTCTTTGGGGTCATCGTAGTCCTTAATCTTGTTGGGAACATCCAGTCTATTTTCTTTCCAACCTCTGGAAGCATTAAACCTGCTCAGAGAAACCAGGAGGAAAGGCAATCACATAACATGGATGTACACGTCATGATGTGCAGACACATTGTGCCACAGCCGACACTTAGGGCCACTGCGAGTCCCAAGAGATGTGCTGACAGCACTCTGAGCGAGGTAGTGCCAAAGCACTCCAAATAGCTGGCACCTCACATCCATGCCATTACATTCAGAATGGCCTGGAAGCCCTGCTGGCCATGGGGGACGTTCTGAAAAAGAATGGATGTTGTGAAATGTATCTCACACCCTTGGCAGAGCTGCAAAGGTGGGCTGAAAGCTTCGAGGCAGGGCTCAAAGCACTGGGTGCTGTCAGCCCAGCAGTTCCTGTCAGAACTCTACAAGGCAAGACATGTTTGAAGGTTTCTTCCCAGGAGTCACAGAGGTTAAACCCGACCTGATTGCAGTATCAAAAGATATGCTAAAAATGACAGATTTAGCCCTGAGCCCAGCCAGAGAACCTAATGCTGTCCAGAGGCCTCGGCACAGGCAATGAGCTGCTGAGCTCTTTTCCTCTCTCCTTTTCCAAATCCCCCTCTGACCATGGGTATTGGGGTTTGTCTTTGCTACCCTTGGTACAAAAATGTAATTAGAGCAATGAAACAATAGCAACATTCAAAAAGGGGGAAAATATGTGAGATTGGGGCCGAGCTTTTGACTTTTACTGATAATTTTAGATATATCCCTGGTTTTCACCATAAAAGTTCAGATTCACATATCCAAGTGGCTCTTTGGACATTGAAATGTGCTATACATATGGATATATTTTAATTCATAAGAATCTGACGGCTGCTACCTGGCCTTCTTTGCTTATTTTTAGTTTGTCTACAGAGAACTTAAAAGACTTTTACTGTACAGTTGGAAATAAAAGACAGGATTGTTTTTCAGTGTTTCTTACATGCATTGTGAGGCATCAATCTAAGCTATGACCAGGTTCTTTTTTATTCTTTTTTTTTCCTTTTTCCAACCTGGATTTAAGCCCTGATGACTCTTTCTATCATATAGCAATATTCTCCAATATTGTAATACAATAGACGCTATGTGTTATGTCCTTAAGAAGTTCCTGAGTGTCATTCTTTCTGGGAGAAGCAATCATGAAGTTTCAAGACTTCCAGTAAATGTTACATAAAATTGTTAATTAGCTGGGGAATTCTGATTTTGCTCCAGATGCAAAGTCCCAGAAAATGCTTTGAAACTTTGGGTTCAATATAACTTCAGGTGGAAGCATCTGCTACCTCATTTAATCTCCAGCCTTTTGTGTGTGTGACAGTAAACGGTTACTGAACTCCCTTTCAGAGCTGGATGTATTTCTGGGCTAATATCTGTAATACTTGGAGACTCAACATATTTCAGTACAAAAAGTGGTATGTAAAGTTACCCAAGTTAATATGGCCAAAACTCTTTTGAAAACAAAGTTCTGTTACTTGTGCAATGATTGCTAAGAGCAAAATTCATCTTGTTACAATGTAAGTAATACACTCCAACTTCATGTGGTAGGAAGGAAAACACAGTGCTAATTTATGAGTAGCTGCCATCGGAAGGCATTAAGATTTTAGGCCCATTGAATCTTAACCAAAAAAGACCGAGGGAATACTTGAAGCAAAAGCTACTTATCATTATATTTTAGTTTCTTTCACTTATTAAACTGTTCTAATTTCAACCCAGGAGTTTTACTTTTTTCCCTTGATTCACCCCACCTCCCCCCCATCATCCCCCTGTGAAGGATTGAGCAAGTGACTGTGTAGTAGTTAGTTGCCAGCTGAGATTAAAGCATGACAACATCACAGGCATCTATTAGTGCCTACATAACCCCGGCCAGGAGAGGGAATGCAGACTGTCAGTGCTGCTGTAGGCAGTGCATTCCCATGGAGGGAGCCCAGAGTGACCAATGCGCACACGTTGTGCCTAAACCAGACGTGCGAGTTGTCTCACCTAGTGTTTGTATTTTAATGAGAAAGAAGGGAGTGAAAAGCCCTGAGCAGGGGTCCGTGGCTGGCTCCTTTCAGCTGTGAAATATTTGTGTCCCTAGAGGCTCTCTTCTCCCCAAGGGCAGAGGGGGTGTGAGAGCCTCTCCTTTTCATTTAAGAAGGGTTACAGGGCCATGCTGCCCAAAGAGATGCATCAGGGGCTGAAAGTCCCGAGAGAGGTTTGGGTCAAGTTAGGTTGCTTTGGGAGGATTTGGATCTCTGAAGATGTTTTGTTTTCATTCTTTGAATTAAAATTTAATTTAAGTAATTGAAATACATAATCCGTCTCTGAGGAATGCTGTCTTAATCTTGTCTCTTAGAAGAAAAAGCAGGATTTTCAAATTTTATCTGTTACTGATCAGCTGTATGAGCTTACACCAGTCTTCTAATGTCTCTGAGCCTTTGTGTCACCTTATCTCATCCTGGCTTTATCTCTCCTAACTATGGAGATTTCAAGCAGTTCTTTGCAATGTGACAGTTCAGTGCTTAACGCTAAGGATGCTTGACTGCAGTTATGGAGTTAAGGCACATAATACTTAATGAAAACCTACCTCAAAAATCCTCTTCCTTACACCTCTGCTTGCCTCCTTCCAAAAAAAAAAATTAAAAGGAAAAAGCTGTGAGTTTCATTTAGTTTGTTTCAGCATAGTACATATAGGTCCAGTTACAGTTAATATTAAAAAAAAAAAAAAAGAGGCAAATATAAGGAACCAAAGCAAAAAGAGAAAAAGTGAGAGAAGAGAAACTAGATGGGATGGGTTTAGAGAGAACAAGAATCCAGCTTTAAAAAGACAAATAATAACTCAAACTCTGCATCCAGGCACCAACATTCTCATCACCTGGAAATAGTCAGAGCACCACAGCTGTGGGTTTTGGATATTCATACAGTATGAGGTTCAGTTGAGAAAACCCTGATGCCCTATGTCGCTATGCAACAATTACTTCTATAAAAGCTTTTAAATTTAGGTTACCTTTGTTGTAATATGAAGGCTTTTGAAATCTGTGGTTATTTGGGAAGGCTTTTGTTTTTTGCTCTAGTCCACCCTATTTATTCAATTCCTCCCACAACGCCACAGAAATGAATCGCTGTAATGTGTGGTTGTGGTAGCCCAGTGGCCAGACAAAATCAGCTGAGAAAGCAGGGCTGGTTGTGCACCAGCTGCAGCGCCCGCCTGTCACCGGCCACAATCACTAACCTTTTTGGGAAAAGTCACTTCCATCAGTCAGGCCACTACAGGGCAGTGGCCGCAAGGCAGCAAAACACTGCTTGGAATAATTCTTTGCAGATGCCAGGAACCGGAAGTTTCAGGGAGAAAAATGAAAGCCATTCACTCTTCCAATGACACAAGCCTTTGATACAACAAAGTCCTTTGGACAGAGAGCTCCAAGGTCAGGAAGGCACGTAAAGATTGGTGATTAGAGAAATACTATATCAGCAAAGTGTGGCAAGCTATTAAAAGAAACTGTAGCTTTTATGATTGTGCTGCTGGAGCTTCCCTAGGGCTATTTATATTAGATATTGAGTTAAGCATAACTTATTTAGTCTCAGCATTCCAGAAAACATTTTGATGGCAGCTACTGGAGGAAAGTAAACACAAGGAGGAGGAAACAGGGCTGATCCCAAACAGATAAAAATTTTGTAATTTAATTTTGTGAACCCATGCATGTTAGAGCATTGAGAAAGAGGAATTTTTAAAAGCTTGATTTGACTTAAAGCTTGGTTGATAGAGGTATTTAGTCACTGTGTAGCTGGGGGAGGATGGGTGGAGAAACAGAGATGATTTATCACCTTGAATACTTGCTATACCCTGACAAAGCATGAACACAGTTTTCTGTAGGCATTTTCATCTAGAGCAGATTTTATACACATGTGTGGTTCTCTTCTAATGCTGTGGGCTTGTGTGTATGTTAAGCCAAACTATTTGCTTAGCTGGGCTGTTTGCCCAGTGGATGTCCTGATGGCTGGTGACAGGGATTTGCCTGCCCCGTAGCAAGCAATTAAGAGTATTTGGGACTGTAATTTAAGAACTGCTCTATGACTCTGGACTTTTGGTCACTAAGCAAAGAGTCCAAAATCTGATCTAGAGGCTGGTAATGTCTGCACAGATATTATCTCTCAGCTCAGCAGCTCCAGTGCAGGAATCATGACTTTATTTCTGTAAGAATAAGTCAAATCCATTGTGGAGTTCTGCTTATGCGTTCTCTATTCTCTCAGAATAACACTGTGGACCTGAGGAAATCACAGGTATGAATGTAAAGTCAGGCGTGATTTTCTTTGATTTGCCAGAAAGTACTGTTTATATAAGACTGAGGAAGTAGGAATGCTGAAACCTCAGAGTCAAGTACAGCTCAACCCCCTTAACACAGGGGAGACACCTCAACAACAGCTCCTTGCAGAGGGTTGTTCCCTGCCATCTTGACTGTGCTTTGATTCTTAGATTTATTTTTTTAAAGGTGCTTTTAGGTGGGAGGTTAGCACTTACAGCTTTGTTTGAGTTCTGCAGCAAAAAAAAGTGTGAAAGAATATAGTAGAACAGCATACTGTTACAGGTATCACTCAGCAGATGTTATGTGTCCAGAAATACTGTCCAGGAAACAATTTGTATTTCCTGCTACCTTGTTATGACCAGGTGTTTTAATGTCATTTCATTTTGAATTTAGCCAAGATAGAAGCCTTTTCATTTTCCTTTATCCGAGTAAAAGATATGGTTTATAAGATTATAAAGACCATACTTTCTGTCTCTCTTCTTCCCTATTCTCCCCACTGGGAGAGGATGATGTATCTTTGCACAAGTCATTACTGTGTCTGCATCAGTACTTGCAAGCAGTATGCAGTAAAACTTTGAACTATAATGCAATTTAGTCAAGAAATAAGAGACAAAGCCTAAAGGCTGAGACCAGCACCAATGTTAGCGGTTTGATATTAAATATATTACCACTTTCTAATATTTTCAAGTAGGAAATAAATCTCCTTTCTGTTGAAAGATAGTTCTGCCTTTGAAGATAGAATAACGTTTACATAAATGTTAAGGTCTTCTTTAATGTAGCTTTCATTATCTCCTATGTTCCCCCTTTCTCTGAAAGCCCAAGTGACTGATGTCAAGATCAAGGGAGTCAATCAATGCAGATACACTCCAGGACCCAGATAGGATATAAATCACCCTTACTCCTAACCACGGTAGACACCTATCTGAAGGACAGAAGTTTACATACTCGCCATCCTTGTGGGGGAGGCTAAATTTCCCAGCCACTTACCTCACGGGAACCCCTCATTCATTAACCAATTGGGGTGCTTAGTATCACTTATCAAATAGCCTAATCAAAGTTTGAGAGAAAACAGCTCTTGACCATTTCTTGCCCTTTGAGCACTCCAGGGCCACCTCCCGCCCCTAGACTTTTATCTAATTAAAGTTAAAGAGGGGAAAATTAATCCATGGAAGAAAATGAGATAACAGCCACCACAGCAGACCATCCCAGAGCCTGGTTTGGCTTTCATCTACTGCTACCTGACAATTAACTCTTCAGCAACACAGGAACCCCATTTTATGGGAGCAGAATCTGTCCCTTCACACAATGATGGGTGCTGTATTTTCATTTCTCACTGCTCCATGTTGCAGTTCCTCTAATTGTAATGGGTGTGGGTGAATTAAAAAGGTCATCCTTTACTTTCCCTTTCTCAAGCTTGACTTAGTGCTGTTTTCACTTGCAGAATACAAAAGTGAAAACTGTAATTTATTACAGCACCAGCAATTCAAGATGTTTTGCTTGGATCCTGTGCTTGCAATTGGTTACCAACATTCCAGCCTTTCTTGCTTTTGTTGGCTACAAGTTTATAACCCTCAATTTCATTCTCTAAATCTGTCTTTAAGAAGACATTTCACAACACAGGGTTGTGGGTTTTTTTACCTTGGAAAAAAAGTGTGGAGTGTCCCTTTTGTAGATTCACTGCCATTTTTGTGGTACTACTTGTGTTCCTTTTTGGTGTTCTTTTGTTTTAAATTCTTCACTTTTAAACCCTCTGATGGTAAGCTTTCTGAATCCCAAAGGATTTTCCTTTATGATCACTTGAATCTTTCAGCAGCTGAAACTTTGGCACTGTGAATATCAGAAATAAGTTAACTCTGGTATCACAGCAGTTGTTAGCTGCTCTGTGAATGGAGAAACTGGTGTTTTATAGGGTACTTGGGAGTCCTGAGCTGTGGCCATGCAGCAGCAGCAAGCTCTGCTGCTCCAGCTCCAGCAGCACCTGCCAGCAGCAGCACGTAGGGGTGCGGGGGCAGCTCCCACACGTCACCCTTGCTGGCATTTCAGGCTTTGGGGCACCAAGGGAGCAACAGCAACAAAGTTCAGCTTTCTTTCTAAAAATACTCTGATACTTTGAAGGCTGCAGTTATACTACTAGAATTTTAGCAGGAAGCATTGGATTATAAAGTTTGTGGCACAGGCACATATGGCCAAAATTAGAAGTGCTGAGGAAATCCCACTTAAATTCTAACTGTCTCACTCTTGTAACTTGCACCTTGAGGCACTCAACGGTGGGCAAGTTAACGTAGCCCAAAGTAACCCCATTTGGACTCTTTTCTAGACAGTGAAAACTGTTTTAATTATTACATGTCTATTTTGCTTTGGAGTTGCTAACTGCACTGGGTTTTGTAGGGTTTTTTGTTTGTTTGTTTGGGTTTCTTTTGTAGCGTGTTTTTTGTTGCATTTTTTAAGAAGTCTTCAAAGACTATGCGCATCTATAGCACCATAGCCAGCAGCAGACATTAAATACCCTACAAGACCAACCTTAATATTGTCAGTACCCAGTCCCTAGCACTTCATAATGGGCATTCTGCAACATAGTTAATCACTTGCAAATGGAAGCTGTAAAAGATAACAGGGTTCAAACCTTTTCATTTAAATCAAAAAGAAGCCCTACTCAAGCTTCGAAATTTCTTCCAAACTTTGGGAAAATTTTAGTCCGTATCAATGTCTAAACTAATATCTGGCCTTCCCTTTAGCTACCCGAACTAATCCATCAGCCTGACAATTTAGAACTATGACCTGCAGCTGTTTGGTTATGGAAGGGACACTGGTAGGGCTTTAAAGGGGGATAAGCGAGGCAGTGAAAATGAGATTCAGTAATCCTCCTGTATTTTAAGGTATTGTGCACAGGGTGGGAAGGAGCTGAAACTTTTGCTTTCTTCCCCCATGCCAGGCAGCAGCGGGGGGATATGGGAGCTCCCTGGGCTGCTGCTCACTCAGTGCTCCCGTGGAGGCAGGTAGCAGAGGGGTGTTTGCCAAATTCCTCCTGCAGCTGCAGTGCCAGAGTGGGGAGTTCACCAGGACCCAGTTAAACTCAGATATCAATTAATACCAGCTGCTTTACTCTGCAGAGTGGACAGGACCAACTAGGAACTGGAAAATCTGTAACAGGGAAATACATTAGAGAGAACAGTGCTGTACTGGCAGGGGGATAGACTGCAAGCTGTAACAAATCTTTTCCATCTCTAGTTTCTACATATATAATTTATATAGGGCACTGAAAAATAAAATTGTAGCGAACTCTGGTCACTATCCACAAGAGACAGATTTGATCCAATGACCCAAAGGCGAAAGGTTCTGTATTCTATTAGCAACCCCCTACAAATGCAGTCCCTCCCTCACCAAGGTTTTTATATCAATAACTAAATACCACTAACCTTTACAAGCTATGTGGTAATATTTTCAGTCTCCTAATTCTAAGTCATTTTCCATTCAAATGGAAATTTGAGTTTGTCTTAAAGATAAAAATGGAATTTCTTCAACATTTTGCTGTTAGATATTTAGGAATTCAATTATTTTAGAAAGAGGGGGGAAGAAGAGCAGGTTGAATTATGACTGTGTGTTCAGAGTGTCTAAGAGGCATTGCCCTAGGAGAACACATTAGGCACCACTACTTTTTCCACACTCTCCTGTGACTGATTGTGAGAGAAAATCCTTCTCTTCCCCTTTACCGGCAATTTTACATCTTCTACTCTATTTCCCACTGGAATGTCCCTTGGAATTCCCACCAGAATCCAGAAGTTAAGAGAGTCTTGATCTTGATACTACTGAAACTTGTAAGAAAGATAAATGTATTTCCACACATATTCTTTTGAACATGCACAAAAATGTGTACAGACTAAGAAAATATAGTGCTATTTAATTTCTATTAAATGTAAAAATGTGGAAATAACAAAATAAGTTACATAAAATAGCAGTTGGAGGTCAGTATTCATGTCAGACGTGGTCTTGTTCTATTTTTTTTTCCTTTTTCCCTTTACCTACAAGCCAAACACCACTAAGACAGAAACCACCAACCAGTACAGTCTCACAGTAACAAGATATTAATAGCCCATGGAAAAATCAACATATAATTTTATATTATGGTACTTACTACAGTCCCTGTATCTTTTTTAGTTCTGACCTAACTGTAACATGAGAAAAGGCAGTGGAGTGAGATGCAAAACAAGTGTGCTCATTTTAATTTATAATACATTCAAAATACTGTTGGTTATTTTTCATATTATATGTTTTTAAGGAACTCTCACTTCATTCTTTTGTTACAGAAGGATAGGAATTTTACATACAAATTTTAGTGTTGTTGCTTCTTGTTTAAACAAATCTATCAACCTTTAATACACAGAGAACTATATAATAATCCTCAGTCTATAAAGTACCTCTGGGATAGCAACGCATCTCCACCTTCAGTCTATGGGCCTGCTGTCCCCACCATCACTCATACAGGCTCCTCTCAAACATGAACTCATTTGTTGTTGTTTTTGCATACTGAAGTAAACAAACAAATGTTTTTGTTAGATCCCAGAGAATGCATTTGCATCACCTGCGTGGACCTCCGAGGAAATGACCCCCACACTTACAGGCAAGTAGGTGTCTTCAAAATAGGGGCACAAGCATTTTAGTGGTGTTACTTAAAATTACTTCACAGAGGTTCCTGTCTGTTGTGATGGTCAGTGACTTGAACTGGGTTGAAGCAGCCTTAATGCCTAAATTCTCCTTCTCCATATCTACACATGGTTTATTGTTCCCTGCCACATCATTTACCTTTGTCCCTTTTTGCACACATTCTCTTCAGCATCAGTGATTTAAAATCACTTATTGCTATAGTTCCTAATTCTTTTTATATCTCCTAATCTTCATACATGGGCCACAGATTTTGTTTGTTTGTTTGTTTAAATTATGTTGATTAATCTCTTGATGTCAAAAATGCCAAATCCGGAAACAGGAAGAGAATTTTCTGGTTAACTTGAAAAGACCTTAATCTGCATTTGCCTAGCCTGATCTCCTTGTAGATGTATTCAAACTGTTTAGCAAACTTTCAGTCAGTGTCTCTCAGCCTTTGTCTCTTGGAAGGACTGATGCTGGCTCAAAAGTGCAAATCTCTTCCCTGATTTCAGGAGTGTTAAAATAGCAGAAAAAACATGAAGCAAAAGAGAAGGAATAGAGACACAGCTCCTCCAAAAACTCTCCCTCTAGCAATAAAAAGCGAGCTTGAAAGGAAGAATCCACTCAGCAGGCAGGATTTAGAGGATAAGATGTTATACATATAACACTACTCTCACAGGCAAGCCAAGAGCTGCACTCAGCATGCAAAGGTAACGCTTTAGGTCAAGGCAGAAATGTCAGAACTTTCCAAGAATTCTGGATAGCCCAAATGATGCCATGGAGCCCGAGGTAACGTGAATGCCTACTGGGGCTGAATTGCAGACTTGCTCCTAGGACTCCATGGGTTTTAAAGATGTTTTGCTGCTGTTTGTATTCTGATCTTAAAATGAGATTAGACACTTGGGAAAACACTGTGTTAATCCGCTCCACAGTGATTCACGCTGGTCACCAGACTGGAGCGAAGTCCTGCTGAAAAGCTTTAAAACTAGGCAACAATATTGGAAGCAGAGCCAAACCAGCAGTGTTATTTCTAAGGCTGAGGGCTCCATTCCAAAACTACTGTCTCCTTTTCTCAAGCAGCTTAGTCTTCAAAAGAAGTCCATTTAATACTAAAAATTACCATGATTTGGGGGTCAATAAATCTTATTTTTTTAAGTGATAGACCAAAAAGTGCCCCATGAATTCATCTACATGTTGCCATAGAGTTTGTCATCTCCTTATTTTTTTCCACATACCCAAGTACTTCATTCTGCTTTCTCCTTGAAATTTGGAGGATTTGGGTTTCTCCCTCTCCCAAGATAGTTATCGTTGGCCAGTGCATCAAACAACTTGTCTAGTGAACTCCAGCCACAGAAGAAATACACCACCTACCAAACCAAAGGCGCCCTCTTCAAATCACAGTCCCTTTTGGCAGCCAGTTCCTCTCATACCATTATACCCAGAACAAACTATAAATCTTATGCCTTGGACATTATTTGCTACCTCAAGTGCATAAAACCAACTATTACAATGATCTTAGTAAAATAAGCAACTGGTAGAAAGGGATTGTGCTGTAGGTGTAACACATTTCACAGAAATAGTTTCATATAGCTCTATCTTTTATTTTTCAGCATTCAAAAGCTTCCCTCTAGCAAGCTTGAAGCCATTTCTTTTTTGTATCTGCTGATGTTTTTTTATGTTTCTATATATTTGCTTTTTTTTCTTTCTTGATAATTTGTTGGTGTTGGTTTAGGGTTTTTTCATGGTTTTGTTTGTTTGTTTTTCCTGTGTGGTCTTTGACATTCCTTGTGAGCTAAGAAACATGCCTTACTATTGCAGGAAACATCACCACATGGTTCTATCTAGAGGAAGAACCTCACCACTGCTGTCTTAGGTAAAAAGTAGATTAGAAAATGCCAGACAAAATTAATATCTATTGAGAACAATTGAGAATTATTGATACTATTGAAGGTATGAGGAAGTAGTAGCTCCTTCTAACAACTCCTTGCTATTAACTGCCTGAATACCTATGCACAGAAGAGTACCTTCTTTTCTTTTCTCCATATTGAAAATAAAACTGACTTCTGCTTCACTGGTATATGCTCAGTTTAAAACATGTTTTGAACTGGACTGCTCCATACTATACATTAGAGTTGAGAGTATGATAAAGTTTGTAACTGTTCTAATCCAAATCCTAGTTGAGTATAGAACCAGAAGTTTCAGCAAGGCAGTTAAAAGGATAATCTGAATGCAGTGACTTTGGATTACGCGGCCAGAGCTTTCGCAGCAGCTGTTGAAAGGCACACAAGTGTCCTTGCAGACATGAAGGCAGCTTCACAACAAAAGCATATTTGGCTTTTTGTCTCCTCCATCACCATTTGCACTGCTCCAAAATGCTTGCTCCTACTGCCTCAGTCACACATGTGAGTGAGAAAAGAGGGAGGACTTTATAAATACCTGGTTTCCAAGGCTGTGCAAAGCTGCATAGGTTACTTTCCACTTTCTGAATCTGGCTCACACCCATTTGATTACTCGCACACTTTGTACTTTGCTGCCTTTCTAGTTACTTGAGGCAAGGTATTTTTTTCCTGCTCCATGGCAGATCCAGCTAACAAGAATTCCTTTGCTACAGGGCAAGAATGAAACATCATTAAATCATAATTTCTTTTCCACAAGCATAGCAGGTATAACCAAGCTGCCTTCCTCCTAAGGCTCCCTCCTGGCCCTGAGAAAGGGAAGAGACCCACAGTACTGCATTTGTTGAGTCACTACAACTTAAAGCCCTTTTGTCAGAATGAGAGAACAAAGGTGCCTCAAAACAACTTTTTTATCTCTCCCCCTTCAAAAGCAATGCAAAAGTTCACACCGTGTGCTTTTATAATCAGACTGAGCAGGGAACTTGTCCCTACTCTGGCAGCATATGTATCGGCAGGGTGTTTTTACTGCAGCAAGCCCCAGATTCTGGTCTGAAGATAAGCTGCTGTCTTGCCTGCTTTTGTATGCTCTAGCTAAACTTCCTGGAGCTCATGCTTAGCCAAAAATATAGTGGAGAACTTTTTCCCTTCCTAAGCAGGCTTTGCTCAAACATGTTCACTGACAAATTTAAGAAACTGTAGGAAATTGTTGAAAAAGAAGCAATTCACATAAATGTTCTGTCTAAATGAAATGTAAAAGCACCAGATTTGCAGAGGAAATCAAAGTCTGAAAAAGTAATTACAATTGTTTAGATTAAATGCAAGACAGCATTTTAATAAACAAGCAAAACCTTTGGCTAACATCTTACTTCTCAGCCCTTCACCTATTTTATGTTTAAAATTAGTTATATTTTCTCCTCAGATCCATAATCCCCAATAAATTAACCTGTCCAAATAGCACATGTACAGGATAAAACCCTATCTTTGATTTTGATTACTTTGCTTATGGTTGCAATTTAGGCAGCCTTGATTTCAGCCATTGTTGTTTCTGTGGACTTGATCACCCTTAAACTGTGGAGAAAATCTCAGTTCTTACATGGACCTAGTTAGATTGTTGGCTGCAAAAAGATAAACATATCTCTTTTTTGTTGACAAATTACTTAAAAACATAATTTTGCAAATATGGTGCTGTGTTTATGGTATAGTGTTGCTCTTTTATAGCGAGGCATGGACTTGCACTGTTGTAAGCTGGAAGAAATTACTTGTGAGTGTGAGTGGTTTTATTTGTAAATACAATTCTCAAACATTCAACAGAATTACAGGAAACATTGCATTAACTGAACTGTTGCATAGAGACAGCAAAACTGACACTATTGAGGCCATGGAATTTCTTGAAATCCCACAAATCAGCAATTTGACTTCTGTCTCTTATGAAATATACTTGATATAACATAAATAGCTTATTAGCAAAAATGCCTTCCTCACTGATCTAGTGCTAGATAGACACTAAATAGACTTCATATGACACTGAAAATTCATTACACTTTACTAGCAGTTCTCTGCATTAAAACAGAAAAAATAATGCTAAAAAAATGAGTTGTGATGGAATTTGAAATGGGAATGGAGAAGAGCATCATTCCAAGGCAAGAAGTCTCACCTTCCCTGCTTCCAGGGCGCCTTTGACAGGAGTACAGAAGTACATGGCCAATGTGATAGGAGATAAAGATGTAGCCAACTCACATTGCTACAGCTCTGGGAGATCAGGATTAAAATAGGTGGAAAATGAAGAAGATTTATAATCTTTCAAATTTCGATTATTAAATCAAAAAGTAATTCTTACTTTTGATTTGACTATGGGTAGTGCTTTGTTGCATTAACAGATGATAAATTGATTTTGAAGACAAGTTTTAGAATAGCCATTTAAAATAATCTTTAAGTATATCACACAACACATGAATTAGAGTTATAGCACATATAGGGAAAATGTGTTATAAATCATTGAAATGAATCCTAAATCAAGATGCTTGTTGACACAGGCACAAAAAAATAATGTGTCTGAAGATGCTGTTACTCCACTTCCATACCCTCATGCTCTCATGCAAGCAATTTAGAAGCATAAATGTAACTTTGGACAATCTGGTTTTCAAGCAGTCTGGAGCTTCTGGATTTCTGGAAATCAGACTTTTAAAAACGTGGGATTCTTTCCACACATCCTTCTGGAAAGTTCATTCTTCCTAATTCAAAAACCACAGCAGCCGGTGCCTTATGGATATGCATGACAGTGCTTCTCTGTCTCTCTCCTCCTCACAATTTGTCATTTTTGGACTTGAATAGTGCAGCACACTCTTGCCCGACTCCTCAGCATGATATTTTTCTCCCTGCCCAGTCTTTCCAGAATCACACTACTGAAGCCAATACATTATCTTTTTTTTGAGAGGGGAGGAGATAGGGGATAAGGGGAACGTTCTCCACAAACTCCAGCCTATTAAATTTTTCTTGGACTTCCTCTGGTTTCTTTTAAGTAGAGCTGTCATCGACACTTGATAAGTTACAACACCCTAAAGACTCACACAGTGAGTTATGTTTTTTCTATAAATGCAAAGACACATGCACTGCTTGTGCATGCACCTTTATGCACACACCTAAATACCTATGTGCATCTACACAAAATTCATCAAAATATATAGTAGTGAAGGCGATTCCTGTATAATGTTTTTAAGTTCTTTGGTCGAGAAGCATATGAACTGTTACATGGGGAGACTGCAATATATGCCCACACCTGTTAAGTAAGTGGGAAGTAGTGTCATCTAGTGGTTAGCTCAAAGCTAAAGGGGACAGCAGCTGTAATTCAGCACATAGTAAACAACATTTTTAATTCTTGCATTGCTGTACTGTGCACCTTAAAGGAAATAAGCGTTACCTGTTATATCTCACTGATTCAGCTAGAAAACAGAGAAAAGTAAAGCCAGTTGGAGAACCATACACTGAAATATCAGAAATAAGTAAACTGTTAAGATGGACATTTTCCTTTTATACATCCCATGCCATCCCATCAATGTTTCCTTCTGATGATGCAGACTTCTCCAGAGCATATTCATAGACCATCTACCCATCCTCTTCCACATTATACAGTTCAAAAACTACTGTGGCAGGATGCTGGCACACTACCATATAAAGAGGTACATTAATTTACTGTTGAAACATACTAACTAAAGTTTATTCAATAGTTTCCAAAAAAATGAGTTGGCAAGTCTCTCTATATCTAGTAATACCTTATAAGATGGAATTTGTTTAAAAGATGGTTCTTATTCTTTCCTCTTCTGACAACATGATTTTTAGAAATAATATCCTCACATACTCTTAAATACTCTTTAGCATCTCTTCTGGATGCAGGAAAAGGTAGTCTTGATTACTTGCTTACAAGTGAAGGAAGTGGTGGTGTTAAGCATATACTTAAGGCTAAGTGTGTGATTAATTTCTCCGTAGATTTGGGTTTTAAAATATGAATGGAGTACTGTATCTGCTCTTCAATTTTTTCAAAAGACTTAAAGGTGTAATTTGCAGATATTTCATATATAAAAATAACAGTATAGTGTTAACATAAAAGCTAACACAGACCTGGCTGCAACAGTACTGGTATAAGTATTTGCTATGGAATCCTAATTAGTTTCACCCATAACAGTTTCATCTACTGAGATGAAAGAAACAAAAATCTACTGGAACTGTTGAATGAAGGGCTAACCGTATTAGAAAGGAGCAGTTATAAACAGGACTTTTCCAGCTGCCCTTGCTAATAGGCAATTCTAAAATAACAGTGATGTGTGTCTTAAGTTTCTGCTAACAAAGCTGATTTCTGACCAGAAGGCTAGAGTATTCTTTTTCATCTATTAAGCCCTGAAAGTGACAGTTCTTCTTCATATCCCTAATATTTCCTTTTCAGCTCACCAAGGCCAAAATGTCATCTTTTCTTGCAAAACAAAAAATCAAAGCCAAATGGTTAAAATGCAAAGTTTTGGTTAAACAAACAGTCAGTATTTCAGTGGTTTTATCTGCAGCCTGCAGAGCAACTAAACAAAGCCAAGATATTGTCCATCTCTTTGACAGACAAAGAGCCTCAGAGCTCCAGAATGACATGCCCGGGGCTGGCACGTGATTAGAGTAATTAAATTAAATAGCAGGAAACATGTTTTCCATATGCCATTGCCTGGCCACACACAAACTGTAACAGTAAATCTTTTATATTACATTGGTTCAGGGAAATGTATAACCATTCTAAAAATGCATGATGCCCACAAAAATAAAGGGGATATAGTAGCATATTCAAGAGGCTCCCTAGCTTTGGTCATTGGTCTAAAGTGCCAAACAAGTTCCTTCCTTATTTATTTATTACTAAAGGTGCAGCTCAAAATGCCCTGAGCATGTGAATGTTCTGGATATGTTACTGGATTTACAGTGGAGGGTAGTGCTGATGCTCCAAATCAGGGTGAAAAAAAATCCTCCCAATAAAGTGAAGAGAAACGTTTTGGTTATCTTCCACACATATTCCTGTCAGTCTTTTACAACAGTTAGGCAAGCTGTACATACTCCAAGCATGTATTAAAAAGGAATTTTTGTTTCAGTTCTAATTTCCACAGCTGTATGGATGCAAATTTCTTTGTTTTCATGGCCAGTTGTCAGAAAAGCCAACATGTTTATCCATGCCATAATACAGTCAGAAGAATTGCTAGTCAGTGGGATCATCTGTCATCCTTGAATTTACTTGTCACTACACTATTAAAATCAACTAGAACACTTGCTAATCTATTTCTGACTCATCTTTCAGTGGTTGATGATGCCAAATCAAATCTCTGGTATTTCTGTTGTGTAACGATTTTGTACAATAGGGAAAAGGCTGCAAATCAGTTTGGAAGAAGTGGTTAATCAATGAGGACACTTATTTAAATGCCCAGTCCTTGGGATATTTAGGAGATGACATACAAGAACACTTCCTATAAATGAGAGACTCTGAAGACTGCAAAATGATCTTAACATGAAGATTATTAAGAATTCAGAGAAAACCATTACAGCACATGAAAAGATGTCCATTGAAAGTAAATTAAAAATGTAACTCACCCTTTTCTGATGGAATATATATTGGATAATTTCATAAGCATTTCATATATTCCATCTTCACTTTATCTATCTCATTGATCCAGAAAGCTCAGAGACGAAACAATGGTAACTTCAGCGTTTCTGATTTCAGATCCACCACTGAGCTACGGTATTAAGTTTATTAATTGACTCTATTCAATTAAATCAAAATAGAAGCTTCCAGCTGGAAAAATAAATGTCAATTTATCTTTGAAAAGTAGTGTAAAAGATGATAAAACATTGATACTCTTGACTCAATCTTTAGCAGTTACGGTATTTCTCAATCTTTAGCAGTTATGGTATTTCTCAAGCTATTGAAGTGAGATTCAAGATGCAGTCAGTATGGAGAATTAGAAATTAAGACTTTATTATTCTGTTCTTTTGAATGCTTTCTTTAGCAACTAATCTCCATTGTTTGATCAGGAAAATTTGTGTTTAACAGTGCATCTAATTAAAGGAGACAACAGTGACAGGACAGCAAAGACTAACAACTCATTTTGGTAGTAGCTGAGAGAGCTCTTTTTTCTTTAACCTTTCTTTAACTTTCTGAACTTTTCTATTCCCTGAAAGGATCAATGCACTTCAACTTAAATTATTTAGCCTGAACTTTCTATATAGTCGGTTAAACCGGTCAGTTAAAAGGCAAAGATAATCCCTTGTACCCTGATGTCTTAGAATAAGGACAGGGGGAAAATGACTTTGTACCAGGCAGGACTTTGGAGCCTCTGGCTGAAGTAATGTCATCATTCCCAGGAGAGGACAGAGTTGCTCTCTGAGCCAAGGAGGGCTCTCAAGCCCAACTGCCAGGTGTCTGTAAGATGTTTCACTGCTGCTGATGTTTCACCTCCTCTATCTCCCATCAGCATTCCTCACCATGCCATCCCACAGGAGTGCCCTGAGAGAGGAGGACACCCCTGCATCTGCCCCCCTTGCTCCGAAACTGGCCTTTGGCCTCCAGCCACTGCGCCTTCCCTGCCAGGAGCCAACCCCAACAGGGCTTGGCCGAGCACATGTGTGAAGCAGTAGTAACTAAAAACTCACAGCCCTTCCCAAGAGGATCTCATACATCTTCTGATTGTCAGAAATTGGACAAATCTGGAGAACTTGCCAGAGTTCTGGGCTGGTACACCAGGGGACACCTACATGGATAGGCATGGGAGGGAGCAGGGGCTGGGGAAGCTTCTGGACAGGAGTTAATCACTGAAGGGGAAAAACGCTGTGGTAGCTTTGGGTATAATTGTTCTGATTTTGCAGCTCTGCCTTTCACCTTTTGGTGCTTTTCCAGCATCACCCCTTTTAGAGACACACGTTTTATGCTGTGAGGAGCCTCCATCCCTGTGAACCACCACAGCTGCTTCAGTGGCATAGAGGAGATAAGGCCTGTAGAGAGAATTTGGTAGCATTTCTTTGCTCTTATAATGCTATCCTGTACTTAGACCTATGACAGCACAAGAAATCCAGTCCAGTGCCTTCTGCCAACATTAAGGGAATTCAGTTTTGCTCTTGGTGATGCCCTTGGTGAATTACTCAGACCAAAGGGCTTGGACAGTTTCGTTTTTTCTGTTCTAGTTCTTATTCCTTGTTCCAAAGAACCGCTGTAAGCCTTGAGGACCTCCTCCAGCACATCACTTCTCAGAAGCTATGCAACGCAGGGATTGAGCACAGCAGCAGTAATGACTGCCAGTTGATCACTGCTGATGCCACGGCACTGTAACAGAGATCTGTGGAAAAGGCAATGCCTGAGGAGTGAGTCTGGTTTCTAATAGGAATCAAGTTGTGAGACCACTTTCCAGCTTCTCCTTTTGCACAGAAAATCTCTGCTGTGCAGTCAGCTCTTTGGCTTAAAATCTCGTTGTTTTGTTAGGCCCAAGTTCTTAGTTCAATGGATGAACTTTGTAACACAGAAGAGAAAAACATCTATCTATCTATATATATATATAAGAATATATAGATATATATATGGGTCTGTCTTGATTTCAATTTCTGTTTCATTTACAGGATTCTGCACATTTAATGTAACTGATCTCAGTGGAATTGTGCTCCTGCTTTCCAAATTGCCAAATCCTCCTCCATTTATAAACTCCTCATCAGAAAAGTATTTTCAGTACTTAGCATATGTGTTAAAGCAGAAGAAAGAAAAAAAATAGGAAATGCCAGAACTTCTTGAATAAGAAGTTGCTATGCATCAAACATTAAGTGCCCTGTCTTGTGATTTCTTTAATTACTAGCTGAAGTAATCATGCAGTAGACACAGTAGAGCTGATCCTGGTAAGACAGCTTAGTAAAGATCTTGGTAAAGATCCTGATCCTGGTAAAGAGCTTCAAAACTTTTCTTTATCTAATGCACCTAACCCACTCTAAGTACCTGTCTGTAAGTTGATATTCAGCCTTTTGTGATGACCTTAAAAGTGCAGTTGGCCACGTCAGTAAGAAATAGAACCAAACTTACTTCTATCACTGACCAGCTAAGTTCACAGTATCCTTTCAAACTTAAATGATCCACTCACTTGTGACCTCTAGGATTGGGTACTGATGACCAAAATTATGAAGGAAACTGTGTTGTGGAACTGTTTCTCAGTTGTGACCACCTGCATCTCACCTTTACAACAGCAACTTCACAAATGCTGCGCTCCTGTGGGTATGGCATCTCACCAGGCTGAACCCATTGCCTCTTCACTGACCCAGTGCGTTCCATGCCAACTGATTTTGCAGCCTGAAAGCATTTTGAAAGCCACTAAAAGAAGAACTTGAAAATTAAAATGACTTAATGGGCTTTGAGTCATTTTCTTTCATTAAAAGATGCAGGGAAAGGGCCAGAGAGGGGAAAGAAAGGATTACTTCTTTTATGGGAGGGTCCAAGGTACTATATAACAGTGACATATAATGGTATCTAACTTGAAAGCACTCAATGGAATTGTGAAAATTAGCAGCCTGCCCGGTTAGTGTGTTCTCCATCAGCTTGGGTAAGTAACAGTCCCCATGCTCATTCTCAGCCTCTTGCTGTGGGAACAGATCTTGCTCCTGTTCCTTTTTTCTTGCTGGTCCTGAGCTGCCTGTGTTTGTGTTCTCAGAGCCTGCCTGAGAAGGGATGGAGATTGTTATGAAAAAAATTGCTCACACAGCACAAAGAGTAATGCTGTGCATATTTTAACTGAATAATTAGCATCCTTAGTGAGACCCAATTACCTGCAGAAAGGGCCAAACCAGAGCTATGGATGTCAGGTGTCCCTGGACTGAACCTGGGGTGATGCCACCTGTATTCCGCACTCCCATCTTCATCTCTGTCAGAAATGGCAGAAGAGGAGATTTGGAGCTCTCTGTATAAAGTCAGTAGTGTCAGAAAACCAAAATCTATGCAGAAACTTATGGGAAACTATGACAAAAGACCTCTACAAATTTAGGTAAATGGTGAATGCCAAGAAGTTCTAGAAAGTAAGGAAGATGCCAAGAGATGTGCTGTTGGGCTTGGGTGCCTTTGATAGCCTAAGACAAGGTGTTAAAATGGCTGAGAAATGAGGGAAACCAGTCACCACCTGTCCCTGTGTGCAGTCAGGTAGTTAGTTGAGTGATGGAATTATGGTCTCTGATATGTAGTAACTCTTCAGCTTCTGTTTTCAGTAGAGCAAGATCTAGGAGAACAAGCCTCAGAAGCAGCTGGTCTCAGTAGTTGTCCCTCTGTACACAGCAGGAGAGCATTTCCCAACAGTGCTTCTGCCCTGTGCTCCTTCTGGGCCTGTTCAATAACAGAGATCTGCTTTAAAAATCTGCAGGCTGCCACCTAAAAACTATCACGCTGCTCTTATTGATGAGAGCAAAGGGAAAAGACTAAGGAAGGAGTGTGAGACTGAATCCTCCATGCTGTACTAGCTGCTTTACAGAGAACCTGAGCAAAGCCTTCTTAGGCCCTTGACGTTGCTGCATTGCTGCAATCTCATAGCTGAAATTTTCACAAGCCCCTTTGCTGAGGAAATACAGGCAGTATGAACAGAAACACCTCCTTGGTCTCCTGGGGGTCCAAGGGTCACGGGCCAGAACATGAGAGGAGACAGATTATGCACTGCTTGCTGCATTAGAGCACCTATGTCTCCAAGGCATTCGGGCTGAGCTACACCTCCAGGACATTAAACAACAGAGCTTTATGAAGATTTAGCCAGCAATATACTGAGGAGTGCATTAACTCACTCTCATATTTTAAAGGGAGGAGAAAAATGAAAACTTGTGCATGTGCACATATGAATGTCTAAGATGGAGAAAGGCATTCAGAGGTCAAAACAGAGTTCTTTCCAAAATGAAGCATTTAAAGAAGCAGCTTTCCAAGAACACATAATCCTCTTCAATGACAATATTAATGAAACTCTGTGCTGTAGGATACAGGTAATGATAAATTGCCCAAAGGTATGAAAGAATATCATCTAACTGTCAAAATGTGCAGTGATAATTACTGGGATCTGGACTTGGAGGCTTTTGATTCACGCTGGTTATGTAGCCCTGATTAAGGAATTTTGCCTAGTGTTGCCCCAGTGGTCTCCTGACATTCTGCTTTCTCTGACAAATGGGAACAATAACAAAAGTATCGAGGTGCTATATCCTAAGTATTTAAAAGAGGAAAAGAGGCATAAAATCTCTTGGATCTAAAAATAAAGTAGTATCAACATTATTCCATGCAGGTATTAATAAAATGAAATAATTTTCTTATATTGTAATGCTACATGGTCAGGCAGACAATTCAGTTAATTAGTTTTATGATAAAATAAGTGTTATTGCCTTCTGTAACTGAAAGTTTACAATAGGAGACAAAAATAGTAAATAATAATAAATATTGGCAATCATTAAGGTTAATAGATTTGAGGCTTTATTTAAAAAAAAAAAGGATCATTTTCCCTTCCAGCTGGGGATGAGAAAGTATAGTTACTTGGGAAGGAATAATTACTTGTAATTATTCACATTATTATGCACTTTCACATAGAATTAGCTTAAAAAAAAGAGAATTATTCTTCCTGTAACACCGTTTTTAAAGACCACAGTTAGAAACTTGATAGAAATGAACAGGCCTTTAAGAATAAGGCTGAGAACAAGCAGGCTAAATATTCAGAGGCTTCCCTGCATGTAGATAAATGAAAAATTTTCACAAAACAAATCCAGCTACACAGCACTCCACCTCCTTGCTCCATCCACACTATGTTTGATCCCAGAAATCACAGAGCCAGCTTGTGTTGTGTAGGAGTTATACTGGGACTGTGCAATCACAGACTTGAGGAAGGGCAGGAAGGTGCAAGGTTAGTGTCTCTTACTGGCTGCAAAGTTAAAGGAAACAGCTCAGGCAGCCTACAAAAAAGGAGATGAATTGAGCTAAGACTGCAGTGGCAATCTAATTTAGGAGGGAGGAGAGGGGAGGGCACGTTTATTTGTAAGTCTGACATTGTTCAAAACTTACATTTCCATTTATCCTGCCCTTCACAGCACTTCTCCAGGCCAAAAATGCCGTAACCATCCTAGAAGGATCGAGTGTACAGAGGGATACTTTTAACACCACATCCTCCAAACCACCTCCCTCATATTTCAGGGCTATGTACCATTAAGAGTCAACACTTCAAGACACCTATGGAAAATAAAGTAAAACAAATGCAACAAAGACTCCATGGCTACACTCAAAACATCTTATTCAGTTAATTAAGGCACTGGATCACTTACAAATATGTATCTGGTCTGTCAGAACAACTCTAGTGACTAAGGCCCCCATGTATCATAGCAAATCATATTTCTGAATGATTTCAAGTTACTAAGGGGACTCCTTTCAACTCTCAGCTGCTGCTTAAATAATCCTTGGGTGGCTGCAGCAGATGTGCGTGCCCACAGGTAGCCAGGGAAGTTGTCCTGTACAGGCTAAATGAATTATGGACCGACAATCAAAACAAGCAGGAGTGTGACACTCAAGCTCAGCAAATGGGGACCAGAAACTGGGACATACCTAAAGGATGTGCCTTCCCAGTCCGGTGTGTGTGTCTCAGTGAGACAATGGCTGAGGAACCCAGATTTTCCACTGGCTATGCAGTTTGAGCTAATCCTATTTTTTACCTTTAAATCTTAATCCAAGTTAGGCTGAATTAGAAGAGAAAAAAAAGCAAATTCAAAGGACAAAGTCTATAAGATAGAGCAGTAAAATTCCATAAAAATAACTTGTATTATTGCTCTAGCCCAGAGAAGATAATTTCATCCAGGATGCTCTTCTTCTGTTTGCCTAAGCAGTAATTCAGCAGATGGTGTTCTAAACTATGTTCTTCCACCAAGAAATGAGGTACAGAAGTTCTGTTACCACCCAGATGATGGGAACTGCATAAGGAAATCAGAAACTAAACAAATAAATGAAAATCAAACAAACATTTCTTAAGTGGATAAGTAGGACATGCTGCTAGCAGGACAGAATACAATAAGGAAATTAACTTGGCTTAGCTAATTTTGGCTGCAAATTGTGAAGTGTTCATAAGGGGGAGAAATAAGTAAACATTTTTAGATTGCTACTTGGGACTAATGTTTATAGATTTTTACCTCAGAATTCCAGTGAAGATAAAAACAGGGTATAGTTGGCTTAAGTGACATGGAATAAGTCTTAGTGATCTTGATGATAATGAAGATGGAATGAAGATAGTGCACAAATGAGTGGTGGTAGTGTCTGAAGTGCTCCTGCTTTGCTGAGGCATGCAGCTTTTAATCCTATTTTGTTAATACCAGAAGATGACAAAAAGGCTAATGTTACAGTATCTACATTCCAGTAATGTGTGTCTGAGTATGTAAATATTATGAAGGATTTTCCTTCATTTATTAGCAATTACTTCTGAATTGTCAACTATCAGCTATACTGGCTTTATTTTTCGGACAACGGGACAGAATAAACATATACTGTTAAAAAAAAAAGAGATGCACACCATCCTGGGAAAAAAATAAGGCTTGTGAATTGTATTGTATTATGATTATTTTCTTCATTATGGGTGCTTTGATGCATGTAAATAATTTAGAAAAAAATCTAGGTGCAGTCTCCAACACAGGAATGTTGTAAATTGAAAACATTTATGGCTGCTCTTCTAATTCTAACACAGGTATTTCGACAAAAGGCAACTCCATAAAATCCTTGTTATGAAAGCATGATTTACTTAAAGACATAGGATTCTAAATATGCTATAAACAATAAGGCAAGAAATACATTGTTATACTGTTAATGCTTGTTTTAAGCTTTCCTCAGCTAAAACTTGACCTTTTATCTATTTTTGGGGGTTGTATTACTGATGAAACATTATTTTGCTGCTATAGCAGTAAAAAGAACTAAATTTGATTTACAGAACGATTTATTCTTACACACCTATGTTGCCGAAACATAGATTTTATTTTAGTTAAAGTTATACCAGAATCAAAGCTGCATAGAACACTTGGAAATGAAATGAACAGTTGTAAGAACTAGAATGCAATAGTTTTCTGAACTCTTTTGGTACTAATAATTCATGTACTGTAGCAACAAGGATTGTTATGCAGTACAAGCTCTTTCTCTCTGTAGATCCTAAGCAAAGTTCAGGAAATGTCACAAAGTTATTTAACATCTTCATGGAAGTTCTCTACATTGGGACTTCACTGTCTCATGCAATTGCTTTAAAGTCTGCCAGGTTCATGGATTCCCTCTTCCCCAGCAGATTTACAGGTGGACTCTAGTTTTGCAAAGGTCTTGACGAGTATTAAAGTGGTCAGTACAAGCACATTTTCACATAAGGGGTCTAGGCAGGTTTTAGGCAGGTTTTACAAATGTCATGGAAATTATTACAGTTCATCTGAATTTTGGATAATTAGAAGCTGAGGAACTGGGATTCACTTTTACCTTTCCTATATGGTATGATCAAATGTTCAAGACAGATGCCATGATGGGAAAATGAGCATGCATCAATACTATTCCACATTCACTGAAACTTATAATGGCTGATGTAGGATAAAACAAGAGACCAAAAAGAAAGACTTTGTGTAATTATTGTAAGAATAGTGTAATAAAAAACCTTGCTCCTGAAAGTTTAAATTGTTTCAGCAATGTGTAGCAAACATATTTGGTTATTATACAAAGAAAAAACACCACTAAGTTACCAAATTTACACAAAGTCAAGTATCTGGAAGGGGATCTTTTAAAAAAAAACTTTATTTGAGAAAGGAAGAGACTTATATCAGAAGGCAAAAAAAGGGAACATACAAACAGAATATATTTACAACACAAAACAAGAGATCACCTCTAAGGGTGTAAATTATAATAAATACAGTAGATTTAAAATGTAAGAGACAATAATCAATTAGAAATGTGGTTGTTTAAACCCAGTTTTCCTTTTCACTGGTTCCAGGTAGTTTCTCTCATTTTAATTTTATCTAAATTTGAAAGATTCTGAAATTAAAGTACACTAATGTATTGAGGTTTCTCACCTGAATGACATTATAAAAATATCTTTTGTCTTCTGTGAATACATGTCTTTGAAGTGATATTGTACAAAACTCTTCTCAATCGCAAATTTCTCCCTAAATGTATTTTAAAAGATGCACTATCCCTTTTTGATTAGGCTGAAGTCAGATTTCTAAGAAAATTAAAAATAAATGGAATGGGAAACACATATAATTTCATTTTTATAGCCTTCACTTTTTGAATGTAAATGTAATTTTTTTCATCCAGGATGGAGAAAGATTTCTGTTCAAATATGAAGCGCACATAAAAATCACCTGTGTTTTTTCTCAATTAAATCTTTTTCTATCTATTGAGGCCTTTCATTTTAACAGCAAGTATTTAGTCATCTGTTTGGAGACCTTCGAGGAAAAAGAACAATGTATCTTGAGAAGCTGCAACATTTTAGAAGAGATTGAATAGTATTAGAACATAATGTAAACAACACATGCTAATAACATATTTTAGAACAATTTCTACATTTGGCAAAACAACTATCTCTTTTGAAACCGGATACTGCACCTTAAAATACCTCAGCTTTAGAAATATAAATATTTTTAATAGAAAAAAAACCTGACAAGGAGTCCAGGTCAGTTTAGGATTATCCATATTAAAGGGATCTTAATACAATGAATCTTTAACTAGCTTAACAAAAGTAAACCTATAAAACAAGGTAAACATATCAAAAGGGAATATGAAGGAAATGTTTCACTGGAAAGCTTCCTTAACAATTTCCCTACTCGCTTTGTTATTTTCTTTGACAATAAATCAATTCATAGAGTGCCTTTAAAAACAGAGGGAGCGCTGCCCCGTCCCCCCTGCCCCGCATTCCTCAGCACATGAATCACTTGGGCTTCCTGTTTCCATAAGGCATTTCCTGCCCCCCTTCCCAAAATCACTTTTCTGCAGGAGAACAGCAGGAACCTGACAAAGTATCGACTTAAATAAACAGGGCCTTGCACTGCACCCAGCCTTGCTCTGCCGGCTGTGAGGGATGGACCGCGATGCGGCTCACGGGCTGCGCACACGACTGCGCCTTTCAACTCCGGCTAAAGCACCCAGGCAAGCTGAACCTGCCTTTTGTCAAGGTGGCATTTTATGCACAGTTGTTATTTTAGGACTTGTCCATGAGACTCCATGGTAAAGGTTATGTGATATTGTACAATTAGCCTTCATTTAAAAAAAAAAACAAACAAGTGATTGGATATCAGATGATAACGACAACAGTTCTGTGCTTTTCGTGCCATGTCCTAATAACTGACTGGAACCTAACGCTGCGTTTTGCTTCTCACCAGTACTTGCATCTGCTGCATTTAAGGATGTCTCTGCGGACATTATCATCAAATAAGACAGAATGAAAAATTAACCAAGCAGTGCAAAAAAAAGAAAACAATGCAATTTTAAAACAGTGCCTTGCCTTGTCTCTTTATATCCACCTTGTACTTTTCTCTAAATTAAACTTTATACACCAGCCTGGGACTACCAAGATAGCAGTCAGTACCTGTCTACTGGGGAAAAAAAAATACCCTAACATTAACAGTGTTTGAGACTACAGTATGATACAATATATACAGACAGCCTAAAGCAGAAGTCAGAGGATTCAAAATCAGAAGAATGTTTCATCAATCAGGTCTGGAAACTAATTCCATCAACTGCTGATCTCAACAGACTAGGTGATACGAGTTCTCTTTCACTAGAACTAAGCGATGTAAGGTAATTCTGGGCTAATACAACATCTATCAGCTATTACTCAAAGATTTATGTAGAATAATTGACTGCAACAGATATTTTCTCAATTAGTGGCCATAAGGATGAGCTTCACTATGTTTTCAAGTGTACATACAACACTTCCGCATTTGTTAAATTCCTTGAACAGTAAATCAAGATTTGCTAGCTCAGTGAATCAAAACACAGTTGCTTATCAAAGCCTAGAAAACACATGTGATGTTCAGATAATAACCTTAATTACAAATCCTGGAGCTAAATCTTTGCCTATTACCTGTTGCATAAAAGCAGCTTGCTCCCCAGATTCCATTTGCTGGGTTTGAACATCCTCATCACTGTCCAGTGGCTCCTCTTTGACTTTCACAGCCCCCACCTGCTGTCCTATTCTGTCATCCACACCAGCACTGCTGCTCTCAGCCCTAACGCTGGCACCGCTGATGGGAGCTTGCTCTTCCTGCATCGAGTGATCTCCATGAAGCTCTTCTTCAGCTTCCTCCAGGTGACTGCCAGGCTGCTTGAGCTGCTCAATGGACTTAGAAAGCATCTGGAAAGAGAAGAGGGGAACAAGTACTGACTTCTTTCACTGATGCCGAACACCAAGAAGTACTAGATCTGCACAGATGAAATTCAAGTGTCCTCAGCAAACCCATGTAGCTATGCACCATCAAAACACTGATGTACCCGGAAAACAGAACAGAAGTCCCTAAGCAAAAGGCCACTTTTTATTCTGCAGTAGAAAATACCGTGTATATAGATTTTCATTATCCATTCCATGGATAATGAAAAACATGACACATCTGTTAGACTGTTACAGCTGGTAAACAAGAGAAATTAGTCTTCCTTCATCTTCTTCAAACATGAATGCAGAAATACCATCTTACAGTTAATTTTCCGCAACACAAAATAATAAAGGAACACTAAGATATAAGCAAACTAGTAATCTGGTTAATATTTTGTTATATGCAAATTAGAGAATTTTCACACAAACATCTCTATCAATTAAAGCATGAAGGCACTGAAAGCCAGCAAAGAAGTGACAAAGAGCTGGTGTCAGTCCCCTATCCCATGGCACAAGGATACTACAAGCACGTCTGTCCATGACTGGAAGGACTACAGCCTTTGTGGTGCATCGTACAGGCATCCCAGCTCCAGCAATGGTGCTATAACACAGCTACCCAGGCAACACCAGCTCCAGCCCAGTAGCTGCTATTGTAAAGCTCTGCGGAGGTGCCGGATGCCTGAGAATTGCAATCATGTGCAGTTTGTGTTTTGCTATTTAAGATGAAGCCAATGCATTCCAAAACACTCCAAAATTAGTCCAAAAACCTAAACTGAAAAAAATCCCCACTTTGTTGAAAGAGGCACAAATCAGACATGTGAGTAAGAAGTTGCAGGGTCAAGTGAGTAATTATCATTTATTCAACTGGCCTGCTTGATTTCAAGTAAATACTGTTTTGTATCATCTAAGTCAAATATCCAGAGAGGGAAAAACACCTTTTATCATTACTCTTACACACTTTCCTCTTCCCATCTGCCTCTCCCCAGTCATCAATCATGTCTTTCAAACTGAGTTTTAGCTAGTGTTATGTACTCAGTTACTGAGTATATGGATGGCTTCAGGATGTCTGTTTTTGTCACAAACCATGGACCATCCAGTTTCATTCAGCTTGCTAATGCATATAGAAAAATGCCGGGCTGTCATGTAAACTGTGATCAAGAAGCTGCAGCTGGATTTAGGAAATCCCATGAAGTCAACAAGCAGAGTTGAAAGATCCATTTATACAGTTCCAGTTGATGCTCTGATGCATATGCCTCACATCAATGGAGAAACAAATACCTCAGAGGAAGCCTGTCTGGCTATTGTCAAAGCAAACCTTCATTTCTGCGGTGTAATGGGAGTTTAATGGCTTACTAAAAAGAAACAAATAAAAAATCTCTCTTCATTATTGTAGTAACTGGCAAATCACAACATGAGCATCCTGCATGCTGCAGGTGGAATGCCCTAAACTGGGCAATCCTTACTACTTCAAATAATGTAGCGAGTCTCCTTTTATTAGGCAGTATCTGAAAAATTTCTCAGATCAAACCTATAAATCTTTTCCAGTTGTTTATCACGGGATAACCTGACCAAAAAGGCACTAAATCTATCTATATGTAATCAGCTCAGGTACATTATTGTAACTTATTATTATTATTATTATTNGGATAACCTGACCAAAAAGGCACTAAATCTATCTATATGTAATCAGCTCAGTTAACCATTTGTGGGGAGCCTTCCTCACTCCTCAAGCAGGAAGAGAAAGGCAGGTAAGACTGCATGGCTGGCTCGAAGTGAGCAAATACAAGCTGAAACATCTGTGTGACAGATAATCATATAAACTATGAGAGTCACTGAGGCTGATCCATCTGTAAACCATTCCCTGTGCCAGTTACTTGACACCAGGTGGCTTTTTCTGCAGGGGAAGCCAAGAGAAAATAAGTGCATGCCCACAGCAAAGTTAAGAGACATATTTAGCTCATTACTGCTCTCCTTTCTTTTATGCTTTTTCACTTTTATGTCAGGCTCTTTCTTCTTTACACTGCTGCATGGGTACAGATCTGCTGCTGAGCTTTCTGAGGCAACATATGATGGACTGCACTATAGAATCTATACATGAATCACCTTCCAACACTTCTGGCATGCAATCAGTGGAGAGAACAAGCACACGTGAGGGGGCTGCAGAGACTTAGAGGGGTATTTGTGTGCATCTCAATTTGCAGTATTCCTGTTATGAAGCCTTCTCCCATGGTGTGGAACTCAGCAGGTGATCTGCTCCAGATTTCAGCCACAGGAGGAGATAAGCAAATTAAATTTTCTAAAACTCTGTGAAATGAAAGTCTTTAGATATTTACTCAATAGAGTTTACAAAGCGCATTTATATTACCTTCTTTACTGCGAAATTTTATTAAAAACATCCTTTCCACTCTCTAGTGACTTTCACTAAGCCTCAGGCAAGGGGCTATGAGGCACTGCATTCATGTCCTCTCATAAGATGGAGCACGATCAAATTGCATAGATGGAATGGGGGGGACATGACCAAAAACCTGAAAATCCCTTCTGCTGCTCAGCCTGCTAAGCCCCAGCTGACTGCTTGTTCTATATCACCACAAGGCTTTCATATTTGTTGAAGTTTTCTTTTAAAGACAGCTTGGCCCCATCCTATTCCAATAATTATACTAGTAGCATTACTGGGCAGTTCTCCTAAAGTCAGAAACATCTCATTTTAAATTACATCTCCTGGTAGTAGTACTGTATCTGGAGACATGTGAAGATAGCAGTTTAGAGTCAGTATCTCTGTCTTCTCTATCTAAGGATGGGTTACACAGCAGAAAATGTTCTGAATGAAACACTGCTCAGGTCCTTTCACTGCACAGCTGGATACTTCTGCTTACACTTAATGTTTAAACCTTTCACTTTAAACCCCCACTTACCATTTTCTTCCCTGACTTTATCTATAGGTACATGCAGGACTTTCTCCTAATTTTAATGCCCCTTTTTTTATTTTGAAAAAGTGATTGCTTAATCTAAGTTTTAGTGGGACAACATTTAAAAATAATAACAAAACCTTAGTTTATTTTCCTAATAAATTAAAGGTTGCACATATTGGTTATATTTAACCAGTATACTTTACTGCTATCACCTATTCCAATTTCAGTGGTCACTAAAAAAATGTCTTCATGTTAATGTAACCTATATTTTTTTTGCTTTTATCTTCAGGAAATGAAGCTATAAGGGATATGCATGAGTCAAAGCAAATAATGTCAGCAGGAGAGGAAGTATTTACAGATATCAACTTCACTGTATTACTGCAAGAGTCCAATCAAAAAAAAAAAAAAAGACATCAAACATATCCTAACCTGCTTGGTTGTACAGAAAAATGGAAGACTAAATAATCTGGACACTGCAACAAACCATTTTATAGGTCCTTCAGCTGCAGCCCCTGTCTTTTTCTCCTTTGAAATTCTATGCTCTTGTAAAATACAGTGTTTTAAATAAGACGTCTTTACAAAGAGACAAAACCACGAAGTCCTGCAACAGCCAACCAATACATTTCCACCCTTAATTAATTGCTCATTTAAAATATATGGCAGTCATTTCTAAGAACTCATGTATATTCTTACAGAACACTTTTTCCCCTTCTCCCCTGTGGCAGTCAGATTGCTTTACCAGCTATGTGTGTTGTGTGTACGTTGTTGCTGCACTGACAACAACTTGGCGCCTGCTTCCTGTTGCCTCTGTTACTCATGTAGTACCATATTTCTAAGGGATGTACGTATCTTTCAAAATCATTCTCCTGCATTATGGCTTAAACATTAGTTCTCAATAAAGGAGAAAATGCTCTGGGCATTTTCCAGTTCCAAACAGGCAACAGCTCCCTTAGTTTTGCCCAAGTAATCGCCTGCTATAAGCAATATTTGAAAGACTATCTCTCACCTACAGAAGATGCCAGTCAGATTTGTAAGCTGCAAAGCCAAAACCTCAGTGTAATATGTTTGATGAAGCTAGATTCACTTACTACTGCTGATCCTGATCTGGTCTTCCACATTCCATTAAATATCATTCAGAGAAGTGAATGATTAATCTGGGGTTAACTGTATCTTTTCAGTATTCCTACTGACAATATATAATCATTCTATTTTTCCATCGACATAAATTTCTGTATTATTTTTTCTTTTTTTTTTAAGAGATCATGGTAGACTGAGAACACCATCCAAGTACTAATGAATATTCACTTCCTACATATTTTTTACCTCACAGACTTGCCTGGTCACTGATTCTCTATACAGAGATGCTTTAAACCAATTGACATCCTAGAAGGAAATCTGAAATTCAGGTGTTTCTTATGTAAGCCTTAACATTATCTGTACACCTCCCATATTTCAAAGCACACTACCAATTGCCCCATTATTTTACCCTTTACTTCTCCAATACTCAGAATTTTACCATTGAAAACAAATTGTCAAAATGCTATGAATACACAACTTAAGAACACAAATAGGGATCCTGCATTGATCAAATAAAATCTTTGCCCCAGTGAAGACAGTGCTAGTTCAGCTTCAGTAGAGGCAGGCCTTATTCATCATACACAAAAATAACTTCTAAGGACAAATGGCTTTGTTCATGTATTCTTCACATTATGATTTTCAAGATTTGATTGAACACAGACTTCTGCTACGAGCTTTGCATTTAGATTAGTTACATCAAAATCCTCCTTTTTTCCGGCAAGTGGCTGGGTCAAAGCTTTCTAGATACAGATATACACAATAGTATCAAGATTTTAAGTTTTTTATTGTAGTAGTGGTCTTCTGGTATCCAACTGCACTAATGTGAACTGGGGGTTTTGGACTTTGGTCTCCCTTTATTGAGCAGAATGAAGATCTGCAATGGTGATCAAAGGGCGTTATGAGGAAATAAGCTGTCGTTTGGACAGAAGTATATTAAAGCTGACAATGGCAAAGGTGGTCTTCCCTAAGACAAGCTGAGTTCAGGTTACTTCACATTCATTATTAATTCTGGGACAAGGGTTTTTACCTACTCTTGGAAGAGATGTCAACATTTGCAGAATGTTTTCAGAAGGTCAGTGTACTAGATCCCACCGGTATAAATGCCAGACTTCAGTGGAGACATATACCATTTCCCACATCAAAAGCCAGGCATCTGACAGCTGACCAGAAATAATCCATAGGGGATCTCCTCTTTGCTAGTAAGGACAGAGGCACACCTTTTGGCAATGATTTGTTTCTTTTCAGAATGTAAATGATCCAGGGGAATCCTTTACCTCTGACCTATGTTAGATTTTGCTTGTTATCACCCTCACAGCAGCACTGGCTTGCTGCTGAAGTACATTTTTTCCTAAAAAAAAAAAAAAAAAAAAAAAAAGGGGTTTTTTTTTAACACAAGATAAATACAAGAAAAATGAGGTGAGGAAAAAGTGGTTCTCTTCCTCTTTTTCTCTTACACCTGTAAGTCAGCCAAAGAGATCTGACCAAAACCAGTTTTTAGGGAGTGCTGACACATGCCCTATCATCTTAGCTCAGGGCAAACATTTGAATTGTGGGTTCAATACTAAAGACTTAAGTACTTGAAGTCCTAAACATATGGAATAAAATGTCAAGAGAAATAGAAAATAAAAAAAGAAGATATTAATTTTCTCTAAGCTCTTGATCAACTAGCATTTCATAGTCTTGACAGTTTAAAATGGTTCTGGTCTTTTATTACCAAAACTTTCAGGGTCCTTGAGTATTCCTTATTAAATGAAACCTCTGCATTTTCCATGACTGAAATGGCAGGAATTATACCTCTGTGCAGATTTCATTATACAGCCTATGAACAGAAGAGTAAAGCACAGAACAGAAAAAAACAAGTTCATGTGTTCACTTGATTCATGCCCAATCTTATCCTAAGAAATAAAACATTGGGTTGCTTTCCTATCTGGTCTAGAATATCTACTGTTTAAAGTTTCAAATAGCTATAACACTGCTTTGCAGAGTTTGATTGTAAAGCTGTGCAAATTCAGTGAAATTATGTAATGAAAAAATAACTTCAACTGTGAACAGAGCCAATTTTTAAGATTGAACAAAGTATATTTTACCAAGCTAGCAGAGCTCAAAAACCTTATGTAGTCACAGGTGTTCAATCTGAACTTTTACCTAAAAGGTTAAAGAATATAGCTTTATATTCACTATTTAAAAGCTACTCCATGATTTGATCTTTTTCTCACTCTCTTGTCTACTGGCTACCCTTAAATTCTAGTTTTTAATAATCAGATTCTGTAAGTATGTAAGGAAGCCCCCTGGCTTTCTTTGTCCTTGTGGAGAACAGATACATGGTTAGAGTGCCGACATTTTTCGAGTACTATTCCTCGAAATGGTTCTTCTGAGGATGGAGAAGAACGTAGATGCTGCAAACTGTAAAGTCCTCAGAAAACCCACTGGTTCTCCGGCTGCAACATGACCTCATTCCTCCTCAGGCATTTGCTGCTGTGAGGAGTTACTGTGCTCCTGAAGAAAGCTGGCTGCTCTGGGAGTAGGGGTAAAGGAGACTGAGAAGCTCTTGGGGCAAAAGTAGGTTACGGCGGTTCAAGGCAGAGAGAGGCCCTAGGATAGACTTAAATTTCCACTATCTGCATATGCATATAGCCTACACTGTAGAGAATAAAAGCTAGGTTCACCAGTTTTGTCTCTTCATCACAAAGAATCACATGAGAATGAAGGCATATTTCAAGTATGAGAGGGAATTATTCTCATTAACATGTGTTTTCATTGTAGTTCTACTGAAAAAATAAATGTTACTGAAACAAGCATTATCACAAACCAATTCCAGTCTTTTTCCTTCCTTATCCCATCTATCTCTGGTAAGATGCAACACATTCCTAGTCCTGCGTGACTAGAAATGCATGGTTATGTGCCTCAAGTTTACTTTTCACAATGAGGACAAATATTCATATATGCCACGGCACATATACCCAAATGCTATGGTAGAATTAATAAGCATATTATCTAACAAAAACATGTCAGTGGGGTTCTTTGCTTTGTGAGGAATGCATGAACTGATGGGTTTGTAGTACAAAGACTCCGTACTTTAGCAGTTAAAAAGTCTTTTCAGACAATTGAGAGAAGGTGAAATATTTTCAAAACCTGAGGCTACGAGATATACATATGCCATCTTGATTAAACATATGGAATGCATACTCAAAGAAAAGCCAACTGGAGTCCTAGTTGAGTAATCAAAACACCCAAGCTGAGAGGGGTTAACATGCAAGGATCAGCTCTGAACTTTGAAGTTTTCTGGTCTTCATTTTTCCTAATTAAGACAAGATTTAATAACCAAACCACTGTACAAACTATGTACTTAAACTCTAGGTTTGTTTCTAATTTTGTTGGGAATTCTTGGTAGATTCCAAAGAATCAGTAACCCCTGGGAAATTCACCCAGTAAGTAAGGTGGATTGATTTTTTTTTTCCTTAGGTGGAAGAGCTGAACGTCTACTTTTCATCTTTTCTTTGACATTGACTCTTTTATATAGTTATTGAGTAACACTAAAACAAAAGAAGACAACTTAAGATGCATACTTAATATCTTTGTAATACTAGTGGAGCTTCAGCAAAGAACTTGTGGAAAGCTGTGTACTAAGTGCAGAAAAATGTTCTCCAAATAAAAACATGTAATAACTTGCATATCTTAATTTCAGTGCAAGTAACAACTTGATTTTGTTGTAGAAGTATTGCTTCCTGATAAATCTATTTAGATTCTGCTGCTTTTTGTTTATTAATGGATGGTCCCTTTTCTTCTTTCCCCTGCCCCTGCTCAGAAAAAGGTGTTACTGTACAGGGAATCTTGTACTACATGATTCAACTCTGTGTCAGACACCAGCAACAGCACATTTTTCTCTTTCTCCTTATATGGTCATTTTATATCACCATATAGCTAACAAACTTTCATGTTACTCACAGACAAAAGTCAGTTTGATAAACACTAATCAAAAATTTCTCCAGATGTTTAGTAAGTTTCTTACGTAAACCCGATAAATTTAATCAGCTGATTTGAGTTCAGATGAGTTATCTATTTATGAGTTATCTATTCTAGTCCACAACGAGCAAGGTTTTAATACAATTCAAAAGCAGCAAGTGGAGTGATTGCTGCAGCTCAGAAGTACACACACCAATTTTTAAGGCATTATTTACTGTTCAATGGGAAACCACCTGTCAGGTAAAACCATAAGCTGCTTTGAACTCTATTTTGTTGAATTGTAGCCTATTTCAGAACCTTAAAATTAAGACCTACACAAATGTATGTATCAACTGTGCATAAACAAAAAAGACACTCCTGCAAGAACCTCTCTACTGTCCATGATGACATGGCACCAATAACTAAACTTCCTTGTTAGTTTTCCACCTTTGAATTTATTGGAAATTCTTCGCTTTGGGAACTCACCTTATTCATGTGGATCTGCTGCTGGTACTGTTTCTGCTTCTCCAAAAATTGCTGATGTTGCTGCTGGATGACCAGCTGGGCCAAAGTACTCTGAGGAAGAGGAGCTGACTGGGTTCGATTCAGTGGCCTGTGACGAGGCAGTTTGTGAGCAGCTCTTATGCCAGGTGAGACTCTCTCCTTTGCTGCTAAAGGAGACTGCGGATGGAGAGGAACCGCTCCTGCAAAACAGGGACATTTCACTCCCCTGTGAAAAACAACAAACTAATAGTTCTAACAGGAAAGAAAGCTTTCAGTAAGAAGAGGGGTGTATATTGCAGAACTCTGCATCTGCACTGATGCAATGGGACGTGTACCACGTGCCTCGCCATGCTAGGAAGTTCAGCTGCTGCAAAAGAATGTGATGAAGTAATAATTTTCTCTTTTCTGTAATCATTGAATTCTTTCAGGCTAACAGACTGGAACAGAATCACTAGAAGGTAAAACAAAGATGATGTCCTTTTTTCTTCCACCCTCCCACTTTTCCCAACAGTTAGGATGTATGTTATTTGTATTACCGCATTTAGTTTAAACTGAACACAAATGTCATAAAAAACATCTTAAATTAGTATTGTTGGAGCTTTGATCATTACCAGTCACAAGAAGTTTTTGCTGTCTCATTTGTTCTTTCAGTAACAGATGCTGCAAGAGAGCTTGGTGGCTGCTATTTGGCTTTCCCTCCAATGCAATATGAGGATGAGTTGACGACGGAGGAATGTTTCCTCCATACTGTCCAGCCAAGGCCACTCCTTGTCGAAGTGAGGGGGTCTCCCCCTTCTGCTTTTCTTTGAATGACGACGAAGCCTGTCAAAGAACAACAGCATTGGTAACTGCTTTTCAGAGAAGTGGCCGCTTATACCTCTGCTTGATTAGATGTTCTTATGTCACTCTTTATGAACACATACAGAAGAAAAGGTTAACACCCCTATCTCACACTTCGAGCGTGAGATGAAAAGGAAGAACATGCCAGTTAAATGTAACACTGTGAGAAACTAAGTAATGAAACCAGTTGGAAAAAAATCAGTAATAAAAGCCAAAGCATAAGGAACTACTAGTTAGAAGTTTATTAATGAAAGGATGGGACCTATCCTTAAAATTCCTAAAGACCTTCCCACAGCCTCCTGCACAGGAAACTAGAGTATCAGAGGGAATAGTTTGCATCGAGTTTGGAATAGGCAAGGCTTGGTTTTTCACATAACTTTCCATCACACAGCAAGCCAATCAGCAAAACAAAATAGTTACCTGTAGTAGTGGGAAGCTATTACTTTTCCTGGAGCACTCCCTGACTCCCTGAAGGACAGCACAAATATAAGTTTTACCCTTTGCAAAGCAAACTTGTACAGTTAAACTCTCATCTACAGAATCATCAAGAGCTGTTGTATGTGTGTGGCATTTTGAAGTGCCTTATAAAGTGCACAGTTATTGATTTAAAGCTTTCGGAAGTTTTGGCCCTTCATCATTGCAAATGTACTTTGTTCTTTGCCTATTTAAAAAAAAAAAAATCTTGAAACTGCAGTTCAAGCAGAATAACAATTTTTACAGCAAGAATAATAACCTAACAGAAACATGCACATTGAAGCTTGCAGATAAGCACTTATGGCAAGTCATGGTAAAAAACAGTATCTCTGATAATATGAATTCCATAAATTCTAAAATAAGGTTTTCACCAATATTTTTTTTGGTGTATGCTTGCTTCGCACTGCTATCACCCTCCCCTGAAAAACAAACACCAAAGTAAGCTTTACATTCAATTTGCAGCTGCTTATTCTAGTAACAGAAATAAACATTACTTGCATAAATCGATCCCTTTGTTTTTTCTAATGCCAAAAGTAATATTTAGTGCTACTTGGCCACATCAAAAGCTTATAAGATTTGAGTGAGCTAATGAAACTTTTTTTCATTTCTTTTTAATGTTATAAATTTACTTTGAAGCTAGTTGAAGCTAGTTATATTTTTGTGAAATAGCTAAGAAATTTTTGATGATATCTTCTGAGAAAGTAAGCACTACTTTTCATGATCAATTTTTCCATCCTTTAAAACAATAATTTGCTAAAAGCTCTAGAGAACTGATTTCAGGCTTACATGATTTTCTTTGCAAAGTTCTGTACCTGATATTAAAATGTTAGATAGCAAAATATTACTGCTCAGAACAGTAAATGTATTGAAAAAGCCATAAAAAAACATGAAACTTTGACTTGATACTACACTTAGCACTGGAATGAAGTAGCATTATAACAAACCATTGTGGATCGTATAGATAGATTTAATTTTTTTTACCTCCACTGAAACCTGTGCTTACAACCCCTAATTTCTTCGTAGAAGTTACCAATTCCCACACTGTTGAATAGAACCACCATATATCAGTATTTTTACTTCTTTTTGTTGGAACATAGATAAATTTTGACCAGTAGCAAAATTTTCAAATATTTCACTGAGCTAGAGGAATACTACATTCTTCTCTTACAATGCTCCAGCCCAGTTTAGGTCATTACTGGAATCTCATAAAAAGTTACAGGTGCTGTAATTTATCAGGTAGAAATGATCATATAATTTAAACTTTTATACTAAATACTCGCCTCACACTTTTATACTAAATAATCTCCTCATATACTTCTTGCCACATCTGAAGTCTGTTATCTGGCATAAATGCAATGCATGTGGCCCGTACTTAGCTAAGATCCACACTGGCACTTGCTTATTTGAGATCAAGAATGAATTGATTCTTGAATCACAACGAAACTTGAATTGCTTTCAAGTTGTGCCCTTAAATATACAGATGTTGCCCAATGAATAGAAAGGTCTGGTTCCTACTCTGAATTGCTTACGTTCCAAAATGCTACAAAAATAAGGAGAATAATCAGAAAGCATGTTTTCTGGAAGCAAACATATGCAGGAAGGCTTGAGACTGGTCACTTACACTGATTTGAGGTTGTATTGCTGGAAGTCCCAAGGTAATGTTGGGCAGAGAAGGGGATGTGTACAGACTCAACAAGTTCACTGACTCATCCTGTATCAAAAGGCGTTGCTGGGAAACCAGGTGCTGGAATAAAGGGGAAAACCAACAAAAGTAAATCTCCAAGCTTTTTATCTTGGTGATTTTATCCTCATATCTCGATCTACTGAAAGTCAATTATGTACCAGTCATTGGTTTGCATCCTAATGGAGCTCCAGATATGGAAAATTACTGTCCCTGTAAAAACACTTTTGATAGTTCTTTCCTTAAGAAAACAACTGATATGTGTCAAGGATTACTCCTTGGTTAGTACATCAAATTTCATTGCAAAACAGAAATCTTGACAATTCCCACACCATCTTATCAACTTCTCATCAGCTCAACATCAGTTCTTCTCATCATCTGGACTTTCACTCCAAGAAATTCAGGGGGAATTTTTCCAGTGAATTAAGGCTTATATCCAGCTGAATCATTAATATGGATGTGTTAAACCTTTACCACAGTTGTTATGACTTTTGTTGTAAGGTACGAAATGTGGTTTTTAACTTGTCCATGTCTTTTGTTAGCCAGATTATGATACGGGGATGTTTCAGGCACATTATTTACTTCCATTAACATGGAATTTGTGTAGAAAGTAAGGCATATTGACACATCTGCCATTTAAAATAATAGACTGTCTCTCTCTCTCTGTCTGCATATATACAAAACCAGCATCCTGTCATTCTCTGATGATGGGATACCCCTCATAGCTTTCCTAATCCATTCAAGGTACAATTTTTAACACTTCTTTTAAAGACTTGTGATATAATTTTCAAGGACATGGAACTGCTGATATATTTTTAATTACTTTAAAATAAAACCAGACCTTCTACAAACATCACCCTTTTTCTTTCCATAGATTAATTGGGAAGAAACATAAAAAGATTACCACATCAGGAATCTTTTTGAAGCCTTTGCCTTTCTGCTTGAACAGTGATATTTTTCAACATGTGGTCTAGTATAGTTGCTTGAATTATATTTTCTGTTTAACTCTTGCTTCCCTCCCAGAACTCTGACACAATAAGAGCTACAAAGGTCTTATTAGACTTAGGAACTCTGGCATGATATGGTCCCCAAGGGAACAACATCCTTGAAAAAGAATACCCTGTGTAACAGTATGACACAGTGACTGCTTTCTTCCCAAACAAAAAGCATATGGGACTCCAATAATAGACCACCTCCAAGAGGGATACTGCACACTCGGGCTTTGACTAAAGTAAATATAATAACTTGTCAAGCATGTTGTGGGGAGCTGTAGATTTTCCCCCGGACAAACCTGGAATATCAATTAACTCTGTAAAATACTTCGTGTTAATACAATGCAACTTCAGACCATCAATGAAAAGTGGTTAAGCACAAAAACACAGGATGTTATTCCAAAACATAACCTTCCTCATACAGTTTGTTTGGAGATACGACCTATCACTGAGACAATAACAGTAGAAGTCTACCCCTGTAATTTTCTTTTGGTACCTAGGGAATGTCAACAGATAGTGTAGGAAACAAAGAAGCTCCACTTGTATATTACATTAATTCCTGGCTAACAGTGTCTTGCCTTGATAACATCCACCTTTGACCATGAACAAATCCAAGTATGTCAAGACTATGGAGATACTATGGAGGGAGTCTACAAATATTTAAGTGAAAAAAGGACACTCTAATGTGCTTCCTAGAATATAATCAAATTTGTAGGAACTGCAGCCATCAATACAAAGCCACTTGAAAGTTTTATGTTTAATATTTGGTTTCTGGTATACCACTGTTACCTTCTAAGATTTGAATTAATAAAAATAAGAGTGGCAGGGTGTATAGCAGTAAAACACACCACTACACTAAGGTCAGGCATGATTGTTTCATCAGGTAGAAGCAATTATGTTATTTACCACAGTAGTTTAATGTTGAAAACAGGAGTTTATTAGTAAAAGCATCTTAATTTAATTTCTAATACTGCTAATAACCTATCATTTTCATTTTGGTAAGTGACTGAGTTTTAAAAATATTTTCAGGTAATATTATCCTAAGCATCAGATTAACCTCATCTCCCAGAATAAATGTAGTAGTCCTCCTACATAGATTAGGGTCTTCTGTGTATCACAGAATCCCAGAACGGGTAAGGTTGGAAGGGACCACTGGATGTCATCTAGTTTAACCACCCTGCTCAAGCAGGGTCCCCCAGAGGCAGAAATTTGTGATCCCAGCTGCAGCTTTTCTTTTTACACGGTCAACAATGCCTTGCCATGGCTGCACACACAGGAGTTGCCAACAGAGTAATTCGGCAGCACAATGGCTGAGCCATGTCCTCGTCCTACGTGCAGACATGATGGTTTGGATTGGCACCTAAATTACCCCAAAGAGCAACTTGCCCAACTTGCTCCTCTACGTACCTACTCCCCGGGTCCATAGATCGTGCTTACTGGTGCTTAAAATAGCCCGTCAACAGAGTTATCCTCTTTCTTAAAATAGAGTGCAAGAACTCAGTGTAACAGTGCACGATGATCAACAAGTAACCACAAGTGACCACGCTTCGGTTGTGCTGTGGGACCCACTGAGAAGCAGGAACATCTATGTGTGCATGTTTATATATGCACATTTATAGATTACAAGGGGACGACAAAATGGTTTGGGCTTTAATACTTCTCAGTTGTGGAGCTAATTGTCACAGCTTTCAATATTCACAATTACTTACACTTGTATTTCTTGAGGCTTTTGGAATGATTTTTAAAAAAATTAATTTAGACTCTCTTCACATACACTTGACATAAACCTCATCAGCTGGTCAGAAACCTGCACATTTTTCCACTAGCTCCTTACAAAGATCACCTCAAGAAGGTCAGTATTATAAGCATGGGGCTGTGGAGTTGCAAAAAACAAATACGTGTTTATCTGTCACATACGTAATTTATGTCTCCTGTATAATCAAGTGATATTCTAGGAAATACTGCTTTAAAAAGCACAAATCAAAGAAAGAAATTGATCTGAAGCCCAGTTACACCAACTGGAAACTTTCCATTGCCTTCAATGGCTTTTGACCAGACCGTGAATGCCTAAAATTAATCATTTCACATGACTAAAGCAGGTTGTCCCTCTGAACTCAAGGGACATGCTGTGCAGGGGCTCAATCCTGCTTGCATTTCTCAAGCAAGTAAGATTTAGCCCCAGCACAGCAGGTGACCTGAAAGTGTATGGCATGCTACAGGAGACAAATAGCTACTGCGGTGAACCTTGATGATACTGGAGACAACTGCGCCTAATAAAAACAGGATTTTATTTATAAGGTGCAATTAAAATCCTGAGTTCAACTTTCAAGTTTCCTATAATGAGACCAGTGTTTTAACAAATGGTAGTGAAAGTACCGTTAAGGGAACTGTGATAGTAAAAGATTATCTGCAAAGCTGCAGCATGTGCAGTGCACCTTTGTTCATTCAAAAAATTGTCAACGTCTACCCACCAGACTATCTGCTCCAGAGAGTAAACCACTTAAAAAGTCTCACTATTCCAATGGATGTGGTAAAAATACTCTAAAAATCTGTTTCATTACTGATAATGCTCTAATTCTGTCCATGCACTGGAGTGTAATCATTTACGGTACTGACTCATGTTTTACTGGTAAATGACTCTGTCATAGCAACCTGTTTTTCCCCAGCAAAAAGTGTTTTATTTGCTGCCATGAAAACCGTGGCTATCCACCCACTCAGATATGAGCACAACACTTACTGCAAATGTCACAACAACGATTATGAAACAACAGCAATGTGAGTCATGCGGGATTACAGAAAAACAAGTGATATTTTGGCTGATTTTGGAACACTCATCCTATTATTAGAAACTTCTGTACTTTGTGTATCTGATGAAAAATTGATTAACTGTATAGCCTTTGAGAGCTGGCTAACACTAAACTAGGAAAGAGCTATGTAGGAGTTTGGCTGCTGTTAAACTACCAAAGAAAATCCCACTGAAAAAAGAATCACTGAAGCTGAGATTTATGGAAAAATGTTTGAACCCACAGGAACACAGTATTAAGAGTCAAGTAACCAGAGAGGTAAAGAAATCCCCAACTGGATCCAGAAGTGGAAATCCGTAGTTTCAGCTTCTTAGCACATTTCACCGAGTGAAGTGACTGACGCCAGCACGCAGAGCTCAACTTCTAAAGGAGCTTTTTAGGCTCCTTTGAGCATCTTTGATTGTATGTTGGGGTTATAATTTTTGATATCTGGCACAGAAGTGGCAAATAGTACACAATGCAATGTTCTACTAGCAAGCAGAATATAACTGCTGGTTCTTGCTACAACCTTTCTAAATCTCCCCAGAGACTGCCAGCCTGACCAGACTGGATGTATTTCTTATGGTGCAAGTGTCCAGAAACTGTAACAGTCTAAGACATTATTGCCCTTACATTTTGTAGAATCCTCAAATCAATAAAAGGTCCAATTGGATAAGATTTCCTGTTTAATACAGCACATAATAACACCCACATATTACCAACTTCTATCTAAAACATTCCCACTAGTAAAATACACAACTTAATCCCAGTGAACTAGGATCTGATCTAATCCTAATGATGGATCTTACTCTGCATCATTTGAATTTCTTTGCAATCACATATGGGGGGCTATGAGACAAGACCACATGTTAGCCATCAATGCAATTTTTTTTTCTTTTTGGTTACGGGCCAGAGAGAGGCTACTAATCAGTGTGCAGAGGTCACCTACCTGCCCCCTGGATCATAGTTCACACACACAATTAATTCATTATGGGGAAAAGTCACTGCTGGAGGTTGAACTGCCCATTCCAGGGTTTTTTTTAGGTGAATGTCCTGCCACTGACCTGGAGAAATAGCTCCATTAACTAAAACTCTGTTAAATCACATTTTCTTATGCAATTTTTCTAACAGAAAAAGCATAAACCAACAATTAATAGAAAACCTTGCCATCGAAACAGGAACTGCGGTAAGTACAGGCACTGGATACAGAATTTTGTGGAATTTGAGTCTCTCTTAGTCGAATTAGTTTACTGTCCCTTTACAATATTTCCATGGAAAGCATGACTTGGGCATGTCATCTGTGCTAAATGAGGTTTATCACAACTGATTCACCATCTGCATTCCTGTTGTTATAGGCACGTACGTATGAAACAGAATAAGGAGTAGTTAAGATTCCTTCCGTTTACAATCTCACTTTACAAAACAAGTATTCAAGAATTCTGGCATGACATTTACGGTGCTTAAGTACTGCCCTGATAAGGAAACTGAGATACAGTAAAATAAAAGTGAGATGTGACAAGGATTTAGTCACCTAACTCCAACACTGTGATTAAAGAAATCTACTTCAGCATTTGTCTGAACCTGGGACCACCTTAGCTCTTATGTATTAGGATCCCCAATGCCTAAACCACTATTTTGTATGCAGGAGTTCTTTATCAGCCTTCAGCACTGAGCAGCTCTTCAGGTCATCCCAGAAGGTAACATTCTGTAACCAAGTTCCTTTCACAGCTCCCTCCACTCTCCCAGTAGCATTACTGCTGCTTTTCCCCGAACTTTTGTTACCAAAGAGTCTTCCGAACATGCATCTCATACATAGAGATATATCACACATATAACGCACTTTGATGTCAGCCTGTAGTCTCCTGGTATCCCAATTACTCTGCTTGCAAGCATGATCAAATCACAGTTTCCATCCTCTTCAGTCTAGAAACTTGAGCAATTATCTACACAATAATGAGTCTTACCTCAGCTTGAATGTTAGACTGCAAAACTGAGGTTTCATTTTCTGTTGTACTGCTGGTCGGACCATTGCTTGGGGAACTGGGACCTGATCCAGGGGAGCTGCTACTGACTGAGGATTCTGGAAAAACAGATTAAACATATGTGAATTTCACTCTTGAAAGGTACACATAATCTTGATTAATTATATAATCTTTATAGCATAGGGCTTCTTTGCTTTTGGAAAGTATCTATTGGTTACACTATTTACTTTCATTAAAGATTCTCGATTTCTCTTCCATTTCTTTGGTTTTCTTTTTACAACTAACAAGGAAAGATACTCTTGGTCTTTCCCCTTCTGATCTGTCTGTGTCACATAAGAAGAATTTAGTATTTATTTTTCCCACAAAGATGGTTGTGATACTCAGTATCAGGCAGAGACACCAACATGGAACTTGTAATGAGTAAGGAAAAGAAACTCTTTCCTTTTTAATTACAAAGAGTGCTGGCCCAGTAAGAGATCAAAATGCCAGAGACAGCAGGCCTGAAGAGGTCATGATAGCATGTTGTCAATTCACGAGGCCTACTGCCATCCTTTCTGTCTTGGAAGGGGATGAGCCCATTGTGAACCAATCATTATATACACAAGTACTAATGGCAAAATATACACCTTCACTACATCTTTGGCACAAATATGAAGGAATACTTACAGTATGTAAAGACATTAAAATAGGATTTGAATGGCTGCATGCTATCTCGATTTAAAATGTCCCAAGTTCTGTCTAAGACAAAGGGGGAGAGGATGACCTCATTGTATGCTGTTGTATTGAGTTATTCTAATTCTACACTTATATAAATTATATTTCTGTAATGGAAACAGTTAAGCAGGTTAAAGATGGAAGAGTAACACACTAGTGGAGGCAGCCCTCTTTCAAGGGATAGCTTTCAAATTAAAGCACTCAAGAAGTTAAAGTAATTAATATCTAAATGTGGCAGCAAATATTCTATAGCTACTTCTTTGCTTATTCACTCTTTATGCCATAGTTCATATGCAAAAATATGCTTTCACTTTGATTGACATTACAGGAGGCTTCCTAGCTGTTACTTGGATCTCTTACTCTTTGATTTACTGAAGTGACTTCATACCCAGTTATACTAACTGGTCATGTAGAAATTCTTGTACTGTATTTTCAATAGGTATCATAGAACTGGAGATACAAAAACTTAATCTTTTTCTCTCATTTTTTAAAAATTAAAACAGCACTTTTTGTATAAATAGGCATTTAAGTAAAGGGCTATTTTCAGTTACAAGAATAAAAAGCAAGGAGAGAAAGACTTCAGGCAACAATGTTTAACCAGGGTTATGAAAGGTCCAAAATGTCATGTAGCCAATATTAACAATTATAACAGCAATCTGAAACACTCCAAGTTATCATCAGAGCTAGGAAATGAAGACAGCTATTTTCATGTTTCTGCTCTTTCAACAGCATGAGGAAAAAAATCTCCTGTGATACATATTTCAGTGTATACCTTACTTGTAAGTGTCCAAACTGTAAAGAAATCAGCTAAAACTAAGGACGTGGATATCAAGAATCTCATAGAGGCTTCAGCAAATGGAATTAATAAATTAGCTCTAGAAAAATTATAATCTGGAAATAATTTATATGGAAACTATTTAGTAACTGTCATGCTTACATTCACATCTCTGTTCCAGTTTCACACATGACATACTGTGTAAAGTTGTCACAAGAATTGCACGTACAGGGACACCAATGTGTTTGTTCAAATTGTGTTTTAATTCTATCTTGGTGTGACGTAATTCTGATATATCAAGTGAATTTAGATATATGTCTGACAGACTAGTAACAGTTGATTGCATAAAGATATGGCCTGATCACCTGAAAAAGCCACAAAGTACCAATGTAAAGTCAAAGCAAGAACCATCAGGATGAGGCATACTACTGCAAATGCTCATTTTGTTTAGCAAACAGTTTCAGTTCTGAAGTACCACCACTATTCTGTGAGCTGTGGCAACCGATACAGAATTTCCCCTTTCTTAATTACCTGTCACCTCGAAAAGACGCTTCTTGAATGAACTGACGTTTCCATCCTTCCTCCTGAGTAAAGGGCTGCTTCTCCTTTCTGTCACCTTTTGTTTTAATCTTGAACGTACCTTCAAATTGGGCTCTGAAGCTGGAAATGAAGAGAAGAAAATATGTGACTACAAACCCGATTCCTGGCTTGTGTCAGACACCACTGACCCTGTAGGACCTCATCTGATCCAAGGAGGGCTTGGAGGCACAGATTTTACTGCCCAACCTTCCCAGTCATCCTGTCGCTCCTCATATAACTTCATTTTAGATTGGAAGCTAGGAAAGAGTTGAAGAGAGCTGAAGAGCTTTGGATCCAAGTATTTTTCTCATTCTGTTGCAACTTTGAATTTACCCATCAATTATTGTTACAACCACAAGTATTAATAATAAATGAGTGCAAATTTAATTTACATTATTTTTATCTCTCTTGTAGGTGAAAACTTGGAAAACACATCTTGGAACTTGGAACGTTATAACTGGATTAAGGTCTAATTGCAGAAACAGAGATTAGCCTCCACTGGTGCCTTTTGATTTCTCTGAGAAATATAAATTACGACAAGCCTTGCTGGCAGAACATTTCTTGGTCAGCGATTTTAGGCCCAGAACTTTAGTGTTTTCTGAGTAACACACCAAACAACTAGATTTATGACAGTGTCCTAAGAACATTTACAGAGAAAAATATATGCTCTGAAAATGAAGAAGTAGGGTTGATTCCCAGAAAACCTAGGATTATATTTAATGCACCTTGGGCAAGTTCCACCTTTGTTTCCTTAATGGACACAAAGTCTTTCCATATCAAGGCCAGCTCTGCTGTGCTTTTTATTTTGTAGTATTTTTAGCATGATAAAATGTTTCATGTAGTCATTTATTTGTTCTTCAAGTAAACCCTATATCAAACAGACTGCTAAGAGCTAGTGAAAGATAATTGTGGAATAGAACTTGTTTATATTTCCCTTCCTGGAACTGAGGATTGGCTAAGCATTATCTCAAAATAGAAAGAGCTAGAAACCGGGATCAGTTCTCTCTCCTATGCACAGGCTTAAACTCAGCCTCAAAGAAGAAGCAAGAGTTAGCAGAAAACCAAAGTACATTATATCTTCACTCAATTCAGAATTACACCATTTGTCACTTCGGGGCAGGAACTCAATCCTACACTTCTAATTCTAGTCCCTGCCCTCATGTCACATCGCACGTCTTTTTCCCTTCTGTCCCACCCGTTCTCTCAAGAATGAGAAGGCTAGAAATGGTCACTGGAGGGCAAAGAGGCTGCACCCCACTGCAGAGCAGCTGTGACCAGCAGTACCTGCTGTCACACCCCAGCCTTTGTCACGTACTGCATCTCACGTGGGAAGGGCTGCTCTCTGAAAACCCTGTGCCTTAAGTACGTTTCAGACCAAGATACATAGGCTAGCACAACACTGGAAATCTTTAACAGCAAACATATTAACTAGAAATTTATTTTTTATCACCTACTACCACTGTTAAGATGAATGAGTCTAACAATAAAGTACAGATGACTTGTTTGCTATCTAAGACACCATTTGCAATGAAACTGAAAATTCAAAATATAATAATGGGCTATGATTACGGTACGTGCTATCACCACAGATCTCAGCAGGTGTGATGACATTTAAAAGAAAAGGTGCTCAATCCTTTTGCACTTCCATATATTTCCATTTCTACTATTCTGTACTCTTTAAAATCAGGAGAATATGTCTGTACATATTCTGTCTGTACATCTGTGACAGATGAATGTGACACAATTCCTTTGCAACACTCACTGGAGAAATTCTCCACTCCTATGTAAATGTTTCATGCTCAGTCACAGCAATTCCCTTTCTATTTTTACTGATTTCCCATCATATTATGCTTCTGAATCCATCATGTAAGTGTAGAAAACAAACTTTAAAATCCATGTATGAATTTATGAGCCATCCGAGAAGATGCATGAAAAGCAAAAACAATTTTAAAATTGAAATAATCAATTTTAATGGCATGGAGAATAGTGGTTTTAAAATTACAAAATAAACCTCACAATACAAATCAGAGCCCATGTTTGAAGAGTGTTTGCTTCAAATACTGGCTCCTGAATTTTCTCCCTGAGACACTGCCAGCTCCTACTGGCACTTACTACGACTCAATGGCTAGCAAAAAGAATTCTGGTTTCAGTGGACAAAATACACAAATCTAAGCAATTTGAGGACATCTGGTCCTATGAAAAAAATGCAGAACTGGACACTGGTTTCTTGATTCCCAGCAGTGGCTGAGGCATTGGCTTGGTGTGTGACTGTAGAGTTCACCAAACCATCCTGCTCCACCAAAGCTGGGGCAGAACTATTGTTCACTGCAAGAAGTATGGATTACAACAGCAATCCTGTGTGCTTCGGTGCACTCCTACATGAGGGCAGTAATAACACATCTATAATTGTCAGCTCTCTTCTGACAGTAAAAAAGGCAAAATTAAGTATTTTAAGCTTCAAATACAGAACTGTGGATTGCAATTATAAATGCATATACATATATATACATGCTGACTATCTCAAAGCACATACGTAAGATCATTTAGAAACTATTTTAGTCCTTTAAACTCTGAAATGTGAATGTTAGCAAAAAGTGAAAATAAATTTTTCAACCCTTTTTTTAAAATTAGATTGTTCCCCTAGTATTTGCAAGACACTTGGAAAGTCTTAGTGGCAAACGGTCCAGAATTATTATAATTAATTTGCCTTATGTTTCAAATGAGTATTTGGCTCAATACTTTAACTAGTGGCTCTTAGAAGGGGTTCTACAGAGGGGTAATGTTCAAAATAACTGTTTTGCATTAGCCACCCTGTAAGTATTTCTACTGTACATAATTTGCTCCTTTGCTCAGCTTAATCCATTGCCATGGCTGACTATATTCATCACACAAAGGCATTCTCCATGGGGAAAACTGTCACATGGAGAGTCAATGCCAAATAACTTTTGAGGCTAAAGATTTACTCCCCAGCTTGCTGCAGAGTAGCATTCTCAAGCAAATACAAGCCCCTAAGAATTAACTTTTTTCACTACAGTAATACCACAAAATTATTGAAAAGACCATCAGGGAGTCTATATGGTGATTCAACCATAAACTGAGACACTGACACAGCAAGAAAATTAATGCATGTGGCTAACTTGCTATACGCTAAACATCCCACTGGGGGTCCAGAACTCAGTACTAGACTAATTCTACCCCATATAGCAGACATCCTGTATCTCACCTTCCTGAGGAAAAGAGACCTCTCTAAAGCACTGGAGGTGCTGAATGGGGTGGGGTTTGCTGGGTTAGATGACTCCGGCTATAGTGGACTGAATCATCTGACCAAGGAGCCCAAATGCCACAGACAAGAGAAAAATAAGTGCACGTGGCCAGGAATGTGGCCATGAGGACGAGGAACAGAGGATGGCAAATTTTCATGGCAGCAGTCTGGTTGGTTGGGCTATGAATCTAAAATTTTGGTAGGAAACAGTATACAGCTGATACTGGTTTAGTTGGTCTCTATTAGGCTAACCTCTTTGCTCACAAATCTTTGCACTTTTATTATATTTAGCACTTTGGAACAAGTAATAATCAACTGCCACTTGGAGAAAGTGAACATATATTATTTGAAAGTGTTTTGTTGCAAAGGAAACAGAAAGACACAGCTATTTTCTCTGAAGGCCATCAAAGCCCATGTCATTGATCTCAACGGGAATCAGCTGATACCCACCTGAGTGATCCACTTTAGAGGATTTCAGGAAAGACTAGTCTGAAAATGACCTTGTTTGTGTAGTGTAGCATAATTTGGAATAATGAGATATTGCAGTAATATGGCTTGTTCAGTTTTATTGCTATTCCATGGCTTATTCCCTTTTTAGTGCTGATAATTACAGACCGGTATTACTCTTTAAATAATTCTAAGTGGGAAACAGATATGAAAGATACAGAAAGGATTAGTTTAAATAACAGCACAAGATATCCTAGACAATCGAAGGATTGGTTACCTAACATCTTGCCACGACTTGTAATTATGTCTACAGAACTAAGAACTTTGGCTGTAGGTGAAGGAGAAAAACAGGGTCTCAATGATTTTTCTCATATTTTATAGTGGCTTCATAGAGGAAGAAAGAATAAAGTAACTGTACTGTTAAAGATGGAAAATATACAGGCTTCTATGTAGGTACCCATTAATCTCATCACATGAGCCATCACTGATCAGGTGAAAGAAAGCTAGTCTCTCCTAAGAAATATGATACTCAAATACAAGCACAAGAGATAGGAAAATGACTCGGTGAAGTCATTACGTCCTATACTCCACTTTGCTTAATATTAGCAATTTGCAGATACTAGCATTAAAGAATATAGCCTGGGGCCAGATTGCTCCCAAATGAGCTGAGGTTTTCTTGACAGAGCTTTGCTTCACTGTTTCTTTTTATTAAACATACAGAGATATTTAAGAAGAAGGAATGAAAATCCTTTTTACGCATGGGGAGAAGACATATATGATGAGAATGTAAAAGACAATAACGCATTACTTTCTGATGGTTCCTGGAACACAGTAGTACTTTTGTATCATAGAGTGTGTGCCAACTTCAAATCAGCATTTAACGAAGCCAGGCAGGAAATGGGGGATGGGAGAGGGTGCATAGCAAGCAGGTCCTCATCTTGAGGCTAAAGCCATATATAGGAAACCCGAAGAACAGAAAGTGAGCTTTTGTCCAGATTTCGAATGTGAAAGCATTTCCTTTTCCTCACAAACAGGCTGGCTTAGAAAAGCTGTGGAGCAGTTGAGGTAAATGATGCTAAATTTGGTTATAAAGATTCCAACTCCAGCATGAGCAACAGCGGCAAAACTGACATCTTACTCGAGAAAGATAAATTGTTCGCCACTGCCCGGGCATCAACTGTTATCACTAAGATCCTTTTTAAAACAGCAAACTGAACTTCCCTAACGTAATTAGGTCACCAGAAACAATTAAAAACCAAAGACTTCAAGATCTTAAAGCAAATCTTCACACGTATTCTCTATTTCTTTAGCTATATTTTTTTACGCTGTGAAGAGTCATATGTGATACTGATTTGAATATATTCTGTGCTGTACTCCATGTGGGAGTTTAGGGTTTTTTTCTGGCTCATATCTAACAAGTATCAATAATTGAACACAGTCAAGAAATCTGTTTATTTCACACAGATTGCTTTTTTTTTGTACTATTGTACTAGAGACTCATGTGCAGGCTGTACAACACACAACCGTGACAGTCCATGCCTAAGATAGCTTAAAGTTACAGCACAAAATGATGATGTATGGGCACAAGCCATCAGAACTGCAAAACAAACATTAAGATGGCACTGGTTAGCACAGTGGGGGTATTGCCAGCATACCACTGGCTTATCCTTTGTCAGCTTTCTTTCTAGCACTCTGGTAATTGAAAATTTTCAAGAAGATACTGCATGTGGATAACGAGATAACTTGGAGATTTCTGCTGTGATTTCCCCTGAAGCAGGAGGGGCAGAATTGGAAAAAAACACACTGTGAAGAGATCCTCATGTTTTTAGGTCTGTTGCATACTCAACAGGTTCCTGGCCTGTGCTGTGGGCTTCCAGTCACTCTGATAATACACATAAGTAATAAAGCAGCCTGGCTGCCTATGCTATGCCAGGATCTGGAGACCAAGGAAAAGGTCAAATCCCACACTAATACTGCAACGAAACCAACCAGAACAGTCATATCTTCGCTGGTCTGAAAGCAGTGGGCTAAGGAGAAACTTTCCAGTTTCCACTTCAGTTGATGTAGGCAAAATGAAATGTATAAGACAGCCCTAAGCACCACCAGAAAGGATAAACATGAAGATAATCTGGGCTTCCTCACCAAAACTGTGGATGCAACCAAAGCCTGGCAGAAAGCTAGAGAGGCAGAGAGCCACAGGTCAGGGACAAAAGCTGTTTCCAGCTTCCTCAGCTGCTTTGTGAAGAGCTGTGAATGAGTCTGTACTTCTGAGAGACCCGGTGGTCTCACAGCCTTTACGGCACGTGGTTCTCACAATCATGTAACTATTCTCTGCTCTGAATGAAGTTTCTGATTGCTGCTCTGGCTTCCTGTAGGCAGCCACAGAGCGTTTCAGCCACCTCCACATGATTATATAAAGCATAGGCAAGATAAGCAGTGCCTCTTTGTCTTCATACATGACTGACTGACATTTGCTGTAGAAGGCCAAATCCCAATAGAAGACAATTTTGGACAACGTGGACATTCTCCCCGCTGGATGACAGACTGGAAGACAGCAGTAGTCTGCATGTAGTATAATTCTGTGGGTTCAATGACTTCTCAATTCTGATGATTTAAAATGCCACTTCTGAAAGAGTTTTAAATTAGATTCATGAGACTGAAAGCTATTTACACATGCCCTCTAAAGCTCTTCCAAGAACTACATGGACCTGACCGCCGGGTGGTCCCAACAAAGCAGGAGAACCAGATACAGCAGTACAGGATGGAGATACTTTGTTTTTCTGGCTTGCATCACCTAATGTGTTTTCAGGCTATACTGAAACTGTTTCCTGTACAACCATTCACTTTATAGGGAGCGCTGATCATACGTGAAACCCTTTAGTCCTTTGCTTTATTTTACTTCTGTAAAAGCTAATACGCTTTATTTTTTCAGACTAAGGTAAATATCCATTCCCTAAATAAAAAAACAGGTTTAGTGAAACACATGGTAAAAGAGCTAATTAGATTAGAGGGGATCTTGCAGGCCTGCTCTCTTCAGGCTAAGGAAACCAATTTAACAAGATTAGCGAATTTTCATTAATTTTCTAAAGAAGGTTCAAAAATAAAATAGTCCCTGAAGCCACTTTAAAAACCTAACTTTTCTTTGTTATTCACTGCAGTCTGTATAAAACATAGAATATTTGTTTCATTATCCATGTAAACAAGTGTTATCTTTCTAGGCACAATTTATTGAGTTAGATGTAGAAATTACTTATTGTACGGCTTGGATTTAGCCAGAATTGGAGATCTTGAATATCTGAAGAGTGTGATGTATTTTCTGTTGATATATGTTCTTCATGCAACCTATAAGGCAAAAGAACAGGTCTCTTGGTAGAATTTTTAATAAATTCTGTTTTTCAGCAAAGAAACAGCATATCCTTGCATTTGCACCACAGGGTTATACAGCAGTTTCAAGGAGGCCATGGCTTTACTGCGCCTTATGAGTCCTCATTACATCTCAAGTCTGCTGGAACTGTGACATATCACTACTACGTCAGGTCCATCTTAACCTTCTTACGGGTAAAATAATATTCTTTTCCAATAATAAGTAGAGGATTAAAAAGCAAATACTACTATACTGTCTTGAACCACAGAATTAAGGAACAAGGATAGTTTAAAATTAATTTGCATACTCTCTGCACGTTGTCAAATTCCGTAATTTTATTACACCTCTATAGCTCTTTCTGGAGCCAACTCGCATCTAAGTTCCCAGGAGGTGCAGAGGAGAAAAGAAGATGAGGCAGGGGCTTGAATAGAAGGTATCTCTTATTTGAGTGGTAACAATTCAATAAATAAATTACGATATGCATGACTGGCAGTCCTTCTGGTTAGGTCTCCACGGGTAGTCCTTACCGTTTCTTCTGACCATCTACACCAGTTGGTTCTGGCTGGGAAGAAGTAACGGGAACATAATATCATACTTTCTGCAAATATAGCAAATCCCACTCTTCAGCCTAAATCCTCCTCCCAAATCCACTGAATCCCAAGAAAAAATACTCTCTTCAGTGAAGAACTGACTTAGATAATCCCCTAGACCCCAAAGTCAAGGCTTTTGCCAGGGTCACCATGTGACCCCTAGATACACGATCTATTTTTTATAGAATAATCATGTTCATGATTATGTTGTTCCCTAAGCCCCATAAAAGAAGCAATTAGCTCATATTGTGTTTAAATCCCACACATTTTAATCTAGGAAAATATCCAGCAGTGATAACTCACTGATGTCAGGCAAAAAGTACAATCCAATATTCCATCAACCTTCAGAAATTCATGATGAAACACCATCAACTTCTCCCCCAGTTTAACAGGGCATCAGTGTCATCAGTAAATGTGAGCTGGTTAGGTCTAGACTGCTGAATCGTACTCTGGAGTTGTCCAAAGGCAACAGGATGCCAAGAAAACAAAAGCAACCAAACACAGTATATATCTTGCTCTCCTAGCAGATGTGAACCATAGGCCAAGTTCATCTTAAACGCAGAAAGGCAATTCAGCCCCACTGAAGACAAGTGAAGATAAAATTGGCTCCAAAGTTGTTTGGACATTTAAGACATGTTTGTCTTCTTGAACTTCTGTAGGCAAGGCCAACTTTGTGAAAGTATCTCTTCATGTTAAGCTAAGTGAGAAGAAGAACCCCACGTTTGAAGTCTTAATTGGACATCCATACTGCACCTTCACGACTATACTGAATTAAAATAAATTTACTTTTAGATAGATTCTTTATGCTCTGAGATGTAATTCCAGTCCCCTACAACTTAATTAGCTAAATATACAATGTAACCTTCCATCTGGTAGAGTAATTTAACAGGAATAATTGTGCTCCACCATAACTCAACGAGACACTGAGGAAAACCATTGAAATGCTATTTCCTTTCCTTTGGAAGAGAATTATGTACAATTTCAGCATGCTTTGCATTTCTAACAGTTAAAGCCAACAGGGAGGTATCACTCTCATTTATATTACTTTCCCATGAGAAAATCAAAAGCAAAGTACAAAGCTTATGCCTTTCCTCATGAATGGCTCTGTAATACTTACTTGGCTTTAGCCACAACATGTTATTTGGCAGCTAAACCCCTTAATTAGAGCTGTGGGTTTGAACAGATTTTTCAGTGAAACTATGTTTTGCAGGATTTTGGAGAAGTGCAGTCTTTACTAACCGTATCTTCTATTTTGGATGATCCCATGCCATGTGATTTCCACTTTTCACTTCTCTGTTTCTCTCTTTTTGCCATCTTTTAGATGTTCTTGTTTACTTTTCTAAAAGTTTTCAACCATTCCTGCTCTAGATACAGTGGAAGAAAAATCCTAGTCCCACTGAAACCAAACAAGACAGTTTCTACTGACTTCAAAGAGTCTCAAATTTTATATGCAGTATTTTGTAACTTATTTATCCAGAGGGAATAAGCTTTGAAATACCCATTAAAAACATTCTGCTTCATTTTCAATGGACATTATGCTCTTAAAATGCTTTACATTTTAGGACTGCTCCCTGTTGCTTATTGAAGCTGTTTCTTTAGGTTCAAAAGTAAAAAAACGTGTCTAGTATCTGATTACTTGATTATCGAAAAGTTATGCAAGCTACTTCTTATTGCTAATCTGTAAAGCATTTTTGAAAACATACACAGTGTAAGAAAACTTTTATATACTCACATGAAGCAGAACTTAATTCAATTTTGGTTATACACTGGTCAGTAAAAGAACTAAGATAGCATTTCGATCAAGATTGCATAATTAGTTATGAAGAAGGGTCAGTAGTATCACAAAGTAATTAGCAGCAAAACAGAATATGATATATATACAAGTAGTGAGATTTTTGCTAAAAGAGAAATACAGTGAATCTGGAAACTGAGTAAGTTTTTTACCCATATATAAAAAACTTGCTTTCTGCAATTAAAAGTAAGCGTTAAATAAAATACATTAGAGGAACAAGCCTCCACTGACGGGAAGACTTTGATGGTCTTTATGAGAATCATTCTGGTGATGACTCCTGTTGAACCCTGGTGCAGGCCCTGGCAGCTTTCATGATGCCGAAGCATACCTACACAAGTTCTTTTCTCTTTGACAGCATCATTAAGCCTACCCTAGCATTCATTTTTCTTTAGCTTTCAGCTATCTCAAAAAAATTCTCCTCTAACTTGAGCTCAATCAGAATGACATCCCTCTTCAGCCCCAGCTTGAGCAGCTGCAGGGCTCTGATGGGCCAGAAACAACAGCAGCCCTGCACAGTAGCTACAACCACATCACATTTCCTTGGAGCTGCTGGCTCCCAGGGCCTGGACACTGCTTTGGCCTGGTCACTACATGAGTCCAGAAGCTTTGCTTCTGATTCATTCTGCAATTGCAAGTGAAAGCTTCTTCTCTTTCTAAAACTTCCTACTATCAATTACATGCTCTGAAGTTATCGATACCGAATTTGTGAAGGCTAAAAACGTTTGGTGATTAATGGGAAGAGGAGTCAAGATCGGGATACCATTTCTCCTTCTCAATGTGATAAGTACTGATTTCTTTTGGGCACATTACCTAGTCCAAATTTGTTGAGATGGCTCACCAACCCAGGAAAACAAGGACTCTGGAGAGGCAGGAATGCTTAGCATCCCTGGAAAATGGAATAAAATTAGGAGAATCATATGTTTGCTTCATTTCCCTGCTTCAACAAACAAAGTGCCTCTCTCATTTATTGTGCTCACTCATAAATTCAGAGAAAAATAGCATTTCTCTCCACTGAGCTGGACTTCTTCATTTTGGCAGACACAGTAATTGAGGGTTTGGGATACTCTAAGCCTTTTTTTTAAATGAAAACCAAAAGAAATCCAGCTTTTTCATATACTGTTACTTCACAAAAGAGTGTTTTCCTAGAAAATGCAAACAAGAAATAAAATTTGGTGGCACAAAAAGGGAAAGGAGAAAACCCTTCACACAAAGAATGTTTTTCTTCTGATTTTCAACTGCTCCAGTAAATTACTGAGTCACTAAGTGCACAAAGAATTTTAAGGAAATATTCTAATTAACTTCTTTTCTTAAAAAATTACGTCTGCTGAGTTCCTATTCAGGAATCTTTCATTCTCATTTACACAAGAGCTACACTGTTATTCTACTGCCTAATCAGGTTAACTTAATATGGTTTTTACAGAGTGATCTTCATGGCTGTGCAGGACAGCCTTCTTCCTCTCTTTCATCACAATAAAAAACTTCATCTCCTCTTCTTTCCAGTATGAAATCACACAACTTCTCCCATCCAAGGAAGAACCAAACTATTACTATTTGCTATTAAAAAAACCCCTATGCTATGTTTCCATTGAGTATGCTTCAAATTTTTGGAAAGTGAGCTACAAATATCTTCTCAAATTGTTATATTGTGAGAGATCTTCAGATCCCTAAGCACAATGCAAGTCATAAGCATACAACTCCATCTGCAAAGAAAGATTCAACTGGCATAAAACCAAAATAAATAAAAATACTGATTGACATTCCCATTCTTCCATGATTGCGCTAAACTCAGGAAAGAAAAAACAGTTCATACGTGATATGATGACGTCCCCAGGAATTTCTTCCCAAAAAAACCCCAAAAAATGAAACAAAATGCAGAAATTCCACCTACAGCAACATTTTTAAGAAGTGTGCAGCTTTGGCCAGAGAGCTAACCTGTATTGGAACTTACTGGCTTTTGCTGGTTTGTATCAACACTTGCATACAAAAAATGAAATTTTAAAAATTGAAGAAAATGCAAATGTTAGGGACATTTGCCAGAATTTCTGCATTTAGAAAAGGTAAAAGAAAAAGTAGAAAAAAAGTTCTTTGCAGAGATCTTCTACCCTACCAAACCCATGTTGCTTACCATGTTTTTGTTAGTTTTACAGTAACCTCATAAAGAGGATAATATTTTCCTGGACAGATAGTCACAGAATAGAGGAGCTCAACAAGCAAAAGTTCCCCATACTAAATGATCAGATTTTCAAAAGTACGTGGCTCCCATCAGAGCTCTTAAAACAGTCAGTATGAATTTCAAAAGTGTTCAGTAATAGGGAGGTATTTTCAAACCTCTCTGGGTAATTTAGACGCATTAGTCTCATTGAAAGTTAATGAGCCATGTGCTGCTCAGGCTTTTGAGTGCTTTGCAGAAAACACGTTACAACTGGTATCCATGGTGCAAGTTTTGGGGATTTCTAAAATTTGATCACATGCTGTTTACACTAAATTCTGCTCATAGCTACAGATGTGCAGCTTCTCCTTATGGTGTATTTATCTATCCAGTGAAGCAATAGCTCCCCTTGCTCTGCTCTTTTCAAAGTCTGTCAACACCGAGCATCTGAATGCAGCTGTGCAAAGAGTTGCATATCCTGGCCTCTAGCCCCTAGGACAGTCCCAATCCTCCATGCAGCTAAACTTTCTGAAGCCCACTGCTGACAACTTCTGCTGCATCTTGTACAGAAAGGAACAATCCACATGGCTGAGACTTGTTGAGTAACCACAATCACTGCACTAGGATGTTAACTCTGGTACCTAACCGTAAACACTGACAGAGCAAGACTCTTAAATCTTTCCGTAGTTATCTAAGCATCCCATCATTCTAGATGCTAGAAGAGTAAAAGCTGCAGAGAATATCTTCCTTTGTACTATTCTTTCGGAATTAATTTTTAGGAGATTAATAAGGAGATGCCACTTCAGGACTAATTAAGCAAAGATTAAATGGATTACTGAACAAGAAAGCAAGCAAGCAAAACTCATGATTTACAATGCCTATGTGACACTTGGTGTTCCCTTAGCACTGAAAAACACATTAGGATGTCAGTGAAGAATCATTCAGCTTTGTTGCCCATTAAATCTGATCTCAGAGTACCTGATTCAATCAGAATTATCTTACAAGAGCATTTTATTAAAGCTGGAGAAGAGAAAGATACCTCTGTATCTTATATTATAAAGATTTTTTTAAAAGTAACCTAAAAAGCAAAACAAAGCTGTGATTAAAAGTCACAACAGGTATTCCTTTCTTAAGGCTGAAAGGAATGTGAGGTCTGCTTTCATATGAATTGCTGACTTCACGCAGGTTCAGCACCACAGAGGGTTTACCAGGAGCCAGTGGCAATAAGCGCGCATAGCCTAAAGGGAAGGAAAAGAGCTTCACCCCTCATGGCAAAGGTCAGATTTCTGCAGCCTTACAGCCTGTCCATATACATGAGTGTTCGTGGGACATCTTTGTCTACTAAGGTCCCGTGAGGACGACACAGGCTCCACAATGTCCCCTCTGCCTCGAGGATGGCCCTATAGCCATCCAGATCAGTTTAGGGTCATTTGACTTGTGTCGATTTGGTTCCTGTTGCTTTTGCTCTCAACCTGATGAACAATCATTGAAAACTTTGTGGGGATTTTGCTGAAGGCTGGAATTAAACAACTCTAGTACATAGAGACTGGATGTGTAAACAGGATATTAACAGTTGCTATTTTCACAGATATGGAGAGCTATCAAATATCCTCTGTTGGTAACATATAACATGCTGTACACTTCATTTATGTTTGCTTATCAGAATCGCTATGTTGATGTCATAGAAACGGTTATAATAATGATTATATTAGTATTTGTCTATTTATTCTGTAGATATCTTTTCAGAGAGTCATCATGTCTTTTGTTCAATTTTGGAACTGATGCACTGCATGCCCAAATATTTGGAATAACATATAGAAAACATCTGGATTTAATTATATTATAGTCCTCTTATGCAGACAATGGGAATTGAATTAAGGAATATTTTGAAACCCCCACAGAGATATAAAAGTATTAGCAGCTGCACGAGAACTTTACTGTTACAAAGTTTGAAAATGTTTTGTTTTACAGATCAACAGTCTGACACATCATAAATATCAATCATAACATTTAAGATATATAAACATGGAAGAAAAATTAAAGCTTGCATTTCAAATACATGTAGATGAATTCACAGCATTTAGAAGACGCAGAATGTATCCCTTTGTTTAAAAAATTAAAATGTATAGTCTATTGGCACAGAAAATATATGTTGTACAGTGGTATTAAGCAGAGAACCACATAAGGGTTTATTGTGATGAACAGCCTGAACAAGATTTTATAGAATCTTGTTATATTGCCACCATGTTGTACAAAGAGTAATTCAGCTAGAATAAATTAGCATTTTGCTTTTCATGCTTCCATTCCTTTGAAAATATTTGGGGATATAATACGAGCTTAGAGAGTCTGCCCCAAAGTATTAGATACAGGCTGGATTTTCTCCCTGAATATATGCTGGTTCCAAATGCCACTGCTTTTCAAGTCAGTTTAGCAGTTAGTTTTCAATCTCCCAGTGGCTAAATCACACTCAAAGGCTGTTAGCACAGTAGGGGGTCAGACTTTCTCTCTGAACGTAACTGTATCACTCAACAGCAGACTCATGCAATAAGCGAGCTAATGTTTTCTTTTCCTTTTTCCCCCCTCCTCTTAGTGTCTCCCTGCATTCCTGGATACCAGTCACTGCACCACGGTCCTGAGGCAACAGCCACATGGACTCCGCTGCCATTCTAGCTTTCTTTATGGTGCAGAAAAAGCTAAATCTACAGTTCACCTGCTGTCAAGATAAAATATTCAATTGTTAGATCTTCTAAAACATTCTAAAACTTTCAAAACAACATTTTGTACGTGTCAGAAGACATGCAAATGTGTGTATATGCACAGAGCACAGTGCTGATAATGCCAGAGTCACAGGTTTGATCCCTGTATGGGCCATTCACTTAAGAGCAGGACTCTATGATCTTTCTGGGTCCCTTCCAGCTCAGAATATTCTGTGATTCTGTGATATGCATACAAACTTTGACAACCAATGACACAAAATATAATATTAATCCAGTTCCTCCTCATTCCATCATTTCCCCTCAAAATGCCCTGAAAAACATTGTCTAAAGGCATAATACCATCTGAAGATAGATACTATATCTACCAAGCAGGGCAGAGGGAGTTATTAAAGCCAGAAGTAATCCAAGGCAAAGAAAATAAAGATCCATAAAATGATGATCTGTTAAGAAACCAAATTTATCAGAACTTAAGTTTGGGCTAGCTGTTAGCACTGGGAAACACCAACTCTTCATACCATGTGGCCAGGCTGACCTTCTAAATATGCAGTCTGGATCTTTGAACTTACCCACAGTATCATCTCAAACAGGATTTGTGGAATATGATATATGCCTTGCTGATGGACAACCTGGTTAAAATAAAGGGTGGGAGAACTGCTGGGCAAGGGGCTCGAATAAACCATGCTAACTCACCCGTTTTACGAAGTGGAAAATCATCCTTGGCATCCTGTGCTCCTGGTAAAGTGTATTTGTATGGCGGCGAGGCCCCACTCAGGGGTGGAGAGCTTTGATCCAGTGAGGTATGGTGGGCAGCCCTGCAGCAGACACAGAGGTCACAAATTAGCAGTCACTGAGGTGACCAGCAGTAACTATCCACACATGTTGTACACGTCTCAGCTGTGTTTATGTTCTTGTTCGTCTAAGTGTGCACAAACCACAGGCTCATGTAACCAATTTCACTCTTACAGTAAGTTATGGAACTCCTCGGGATTCCCAAAAACACGTTTTTTGCACTCATTATAAAAGTCACACAGGATAAGATTCATGTTGATATACAGACAGGATCTGTCACCAGCTTGGGGAAATCACCATTTCAGGTGGTTGCTTTTTAATATGAATCAGCTGACACAGAGCAAAAGCCATTTAAGACATGTTTATCACATACAAATAGATGTATATTGATCAAGCCTTCTCTATCAAAATGTGGGGGATTTTCAGGGCAGGAGGGCTTCTATAAAATAACCAGAAATACTGAATTATTATCTCTTGGATAACCCCTCCCCCAAATTGTCTAGTGGACAAGGTAAATGAAACCCTGACTTTAAGTTCAATTTGTAAATTTTCTGAGCATACCACTCTGTAGCGCATAGCACTCATGTCAGCAGAGAAGCTCCAAGCTGAAGAGTGTTTTCTGACAACTGCTGGATGAAAGAAATATTGTGGACAGAGCTTTCTGAACAATTGCATAGAAACTGCATTGCTTGGCTCAGAAACAGGGGTTGGGTTTTTGGCAGGGTGGGGGGTTGGTTGATTTTTTCATCTAGAGAGGGAGAGAGGGAAAGGACAAAAACTTTCAAACTTTGTGTTTATCTAAACATAATTTTCCTTGGCCTTTTACAGACTCTGCTTGTCTTGCAACACGGTGTGGTTAATCAATAATATGTCTCTGTCATGAGAGGAAGTACTACTTTCTGTAGTGCAGCAGAAGGCATCCTCTGCACAGCTCCTCATTCTCAGTCGTCTGAAGCTCAGATTATTAATCCAGAAATCTTACATATTCAAGAGACTTTTACACATTATTTGGAAGAAAAAAAAATAATTAATTACTGTATCTCCACCAAACACAATGTAACTATACATTAAATCATGCTACCAAAATGCTCTGGGGTTAGCTCAGAATGCAAATTCCACGGGCCAGCCTTCAGTAATCCTTTTTAAAAAGAACAAGTACAAGATGGAAATCTAGTGTACCATATGCATTTCTATTTGTCCTACTGAAGGTCAATTCGGGCATGACATTGAAGTCTTTCAGAAACGCGGCCAGAGTTAATTTTGTTAGATTCATTTATGTGGGGAATAAAAACTTCAAAACTGCAAACTCTTAACACGTCAATAGACTCTTCGCAGGACTCAACAAAATCACTTGCTTCCATGCTCTAAGCAGATTCTTGTCAAGGCCAAGTCATCATAAGAATGTGAAGTTTGGATACTAAAATCCACGAGTCAGAAAAGTTAAATGACCACAGTCTTTCTCCAAACCCTTGTGAATTACTTACACCATTCAAACAAATTCACTGGAAACAAAGCAGCATCTCTTCAAGAGGAAATGTTTTGTGATTAATTCAAAATCCAAGTAAGACAAATACAAAGTTGTTCTAACTGCAAAAATTTAAGATACTTGGAAAAATGACAGGTATAGTTGTAAAATTTGTGATAGCAACAAAAGAAGAAGCAGCTGAAATAAAAACAATTATACAAATTTTTGACAGAGTCTTCTGTATAGTTCTCATCTCATCATTGAACACCGAATACTCCTCAGTTCAACCAGAAATGTAACACTTCTGGCTTTTTGCTAATTTTTGGGTTGAACTTCTGCCTTTCTCAGGAGGCAGACTCTCAACAGCCCTGCTGGAAAAGCATTCTGCCAAGTTTTAGCTGATACCTCAACAAGACAAGGAAGCAGCTTAATACTGAACATACGTGTACCAGAGCTTGGGGTGGCGGCTCACGGAATGATTCTTCCCATTTGCTGGAGAGTCTTTTGTTGCTGATTTACTCAACAGGAACTCTTGAAGTTTCTGCTTCACTTCTGTACTGGCCACTGCCCCTAAGAAACACAGAGCTAAATGCATCTTATCTTTACTTTAAAAAAATTACCTTTTTAAAGAAAACAAACCTCAAAACAGAGTCTGTGCCTTATTGCTGGAAGTTTTGTAAACTATAAAAAACTATTGGTGGAAAAAAAGTCAAAATGAGATAACATTTGGATTAAATGCTTGTCTGTAGAAGCCTGAAGCTGGCCATGACCCAAAAATCCAGTGAAGTCATAAGGAATATTTCAACAGTAGATCAGGCCATTTATCCAGGGCCAGATGTATCTAAAGAATTTAAATTATTTCCTGATAGTTCCCAACAATCCAAATACAAAACCAATGACAGAACTAAAAAGACAGTAACAAAAGGTCAGTTTGAGTTTTTAGTAATGTTTTTTTGTTTAATAAAGTAGGAGTAGTAACATAGCAAAACTGTCCTCTGAACACTGTCTTGGTTATAAGCAAAAACTGCAGAAAGAGCCAGCAGTGAGGCTTTTAATTGGAGCCCCTTAAGAGCCTCTACCTGTGATGTCTAGAAGACAGGAGACAGTGCATTTTGACCTCTCTTGGTGGCTAGCTCAATACAGAACAAGAAATAGAACACGCCACTGTAAGGTTAAACTGCCAACTCCAGCTTGCAGCATGGGACATGCTCCTTTACTCACAGCCAAAATAGTGTTCATTAAGGAAAAAAAAAAGTATGAAAACAAAAAATCTTTTGGTTTTCCATAATCAGTGACAAAAAAAGGGATGGAACGCCATTTTTTTCAAAGTAGCAGCACTAAGGCATATTCGATACTCTAAGCATTTGGTTACCCAACCCTGACACACCACAGCTAAGCTGCTGAGCACGTCCCATGTGACCCACTGCCCATGAAATACCTCTACTACCTCTCTGCTTCATTCTCCAACTCCCCTGCCCACGCCTCCCTTCCCTCCTCTACTCATTAAATAGATCCTCACCACCAACAACCTCTGGGGCTGGGGCTGGGCCTGCAGGGGTCACAAGCTGCTTGGCTGGCTGCTACATACTGAACAGCCACCCAGCAAGTTTAAATTGAGAAGGGAACCATTCAGGTCACATGTCTGCTCTTCCTCTGGCAGGAGCACTAATAAAGCCCAACTGTTCATATGGAGGCTGATTTTTTTTTTATACTGCTTAGAGGAACCTTTTGTTCCTGCAGTTTCCACACCCTCACATTTCTGGGTCGGTAAGATGGAAATTTTTTATGGGCTTATTGTTCTTCAAAGTACTAGAAGCACCACAGACATCTTAATTTCTAAAGCCTATGACATGGTACACCTACTGTTGTACTGATATATTTTTCCACCTGAGAAAAAAAAGCTCTTTTCTGCTTCAGTCTTTGTCAGCTAATTCTTGTGCTCATTTAGTAGGGCAAGTAACAGTATCTGTTTGCGGCAGCTTCATTTTGAATATCTTCACACTGTACTTCAACCTGATTTTCAAACTGACCTCACTAAAGAGAATTATTTGTATCTGTCTCCCTCTAGTGAGCACCAAATCCCAACAATCCTTTATAGTTATTTTCCTTATAGCTATATATAAGCTAGAAATAACTCTTGGTTGCGCCTCACGAAATGGCATCAAGAACAAACACAAGGCAGTTTGAAAAAGTACTAGCAAAATATTCAGAAGTCTCATCCTAAGATATTCTTAAATATTTCATTTTATTCTCAGTCTTGAAACAATGGTCAGCAACTAATTTGATTTTTTGCTGGTTTGTAGTGCTTTTTGTATCGAGAAATAAGCTCTTCAGAAAGTTCTCATGTGAAGATTTACGCTTTCAAATTTCCTCACTATTTTATAAAAAGAGCATGACTCCTGAGATGCATAATACAAGTCAAAGTGTGCTTTCCTGCAGTCTTCCAAGTCTGCACACAAACCAGAAACGTGCTTCTGTGGGTGCAGTGGGTGGCCCTGCCCTTCTCAAAGCACAGTCTTGACTTCTCGACCTGCGTATTTCACACAGGAATAGGCTTCTTTCAGGTTCTTGCTCATAGTTCATTTTGGCTGGGAGAATGGAAAGGGGAATAGATTAATTTCTTATTAGGATTCATGGTACATTGGCTCTTACTTTCTCGTCCTCTTTCTTTGCCTCGGAGGGGAGGAAGCTGTTGCTCCCTGCGATGCCTCTCCAGTTCCTGCTCTTGTCTTTGCTGCTCCAGTTTCTGCTCTTTTTCAAGGAGTTCTTGCTGTTGTTTAATGGCTAGGAGTTCCTGTTGTAACTTGCACGGAACAAAAAGACATGAGAAAGTGCAGTTTGCAGCGTTTTCTAGGTCAGTCCTGGTTAAAACAACCCCCTTGAGTACCTGAGGATCAGTTTGCTTTTATGCTTACACTTCTTTTCATCTCTTAACTGACTTTTAAGCAGTATAGCGGATTTCTGGCTGTCACCAAATTGAACTCTAATGTCAGGTAGCGGCCTGCTGCTCTGGTTTCACTTCTTTCTCTTTTGGCAAAGATGCCTGGAAATTTCGCATTGTTCTTTGCCTGTGCATCACCCAACTCTGGCTGCTGTGCTCTGCTGCATTTGTTACCCCGGTCAAGTGAAAGCTTAGCACAGCAGCATAATGGCAAGTAGATAAGAAGGAAAAAATGAAATGAAAGGCATGATCATAAATTCCCAGTCAAAATCCATTATAGCAATCCCACCATAGTGCATGCAAACCCATAAATCATTTTCTTTTTGTATTATATGAAGCAGCTCAGAGAAGAGCAAAAATACAACACTATCAGGGCCTGCCTCCATTTTAAGAATGCAGATATTATGCACTTGCCTTTCAATTTGATTTGTGGTCACAAATTCCAACAGTAGCCCAAAAAAGCAGTCTTTTAATATAATAAAAACTGTATATATCAAAAAAACCAGCCGTATTGAAGTTCATCTGAAAATCCAGGTTATAAAATAGGTAGTTTGATTTTTTGTGTAGGTGGTGACTTCACGAGCTTTATGATTCTCATAGTATTGCCTTGGTCTGCTGTGAGCAAGTGGCTGGTAGGTGCCAGCAGTTTTGCTTTAAAAGGCTTTTTTCACCCCAATACAGAGAAAAAAGCACTCAAACACCATCTCTCAGTCACAGTAAACCTTTCAGGCATGGTCCCTTTCAGTGTCTGCTTAAGCTTATTTGCTTTGCAGATAAAGTAAGGGATAAATGAAAAATGTTGCTACCTTTATGTGCTCCTGGAGCTGGGCCTGATGCTGGCGGGTCAGGTTTTCATGCTGCTTCTGAAACTCTGCAATGAGCAGTTGTTTCTGAATTTGCTGCTGCTGCTGGATCAGGAGCAGCTCCTGCTGTAGCTGCTTTTCGCGCATAATCGGGTCCACCATGGGAACCATCATCCTGAGATCGGTTCGCAAGTCTAATGGTGAGATAGGCTCCAGTCCCACGGGAACCTCCGACTTCACGTCCACTGCGGGAAGAGAACAACAAAACATTTACATATTAAATATAACAAGAGAAGGAGAATAGAGAGCATTCCTACCGGGAAAAAGACCAATTTCACTCAAAGACTGTTTCAATGTACAGACCTTTCAAAACATTTAATGCAATCTATGCTGTATGCAAACTTCAGCATTCCTGCCAGCGAATGGAGATTTTACAAATTATTTAGCACTTTCTTTCCATTCTCTGCAAAAATACTCCTGCTAAACAAGCTAACACACAACCCAGTTCTAAAACCATGTGATAGCCCAACGGAGCAATATTTAGTGAGAATCTCCTAGGCACTATTGGTGCTACACAATAAATGCCGAGTGCACTTTCTCAGCATAAGATGAAGGCCTTGCAGTTCCCACTGTCCTGCAAGAGATCTTTCAAAGCCAGTGTGTAGATTTTCTGAGGATAGTGTTACACATGAAAAGCTACTCAGTGCTACACAGCTACTGCTTACAAATATATCTGACAAACACAGAGGAATAACATATAACATGGGAAAATAATTTGACACACAAAATGACAAGTTATAATACAGCTTTTGGAAAAGTGACCACCATGCTTGGAGTGGATCAGACATAGCACACTATATACGGCCTGTAAGAAAACGAATTATTTCAATTTGTTGTAGCAATGTCATAAATTCTTAATCCAGCATTGAAGTCCTTAATGGAGGATCCTGTATTTTCTATCTCCTATTTTAAATTGAAGGGACTAAAAAGCAGCAGAACAGAGAGATTTGATCACTTTCACTACAGCGCTTGTAAAGTTCTGGTTTTCACATCAAGTGAAGAGAGTGAGTGTAACTTTATCTGTTTCAAAAGAACAAAAAACTAACAAGTAGCATATCTACAAGAGGAAAATAAATAGCAGCTGAAGGTCTCTGCTAAAGCCCAGCAGTTCTGATTCCATCCACAAGAGGACAGTGAAACACAAATACATTCACTCCAGTTCCTATTCTTCCACTATCTTCATTGGAAAATAAGATTATTAACTGAAAACAAACATGCTGTCGGAAATGACTCAGGAACAAGATTTTAAGCATATTTCTCCTTTTGCTCTGCTGCAGCTGTTTTTGTTTTCAAGGAGAAAACCAAAATGAAACAGAAATATTCTAGTAAGCAGAGGCAGCAAAATTGAAGCAGCAAAAGTTGAAGCTGCAGTAAATGGAGAGGAGTGAACTCTAACTGTATGATCAAATCTATTAATAAAAGATTTTATAAAAATAAGAGAAAAGGCACTAAACCTTTTCTACTGATCTCACTTTTATTCTCAGAATTCTGAAAACATACATCTTTCTGCACCCTTTTTTTAAAAAATCCTAATAACTGTGATTGTAAACCTCAGAGAATAATTTGGCTTCTTAACCTGCTATCCCAACAGAATGATTGTGTCTAAGTGCTCACTTTTGTTCTGAGACTAATCACTAAATTATAAAAAATCACCTTTAACTTACAAAAACTACTCTTGATTATAAATAATTGCCACCGACCAAGAGAAATGGACAGGCAAACCCCCAGCCTTTCATCCCATTTATTCAGCAGCAATCCACATTCCATTTGTCTAGACTAAATATAGCCGCGTTTATACAAGAAATCAATAGTGCTTGCAGAGAGCAGAGCAAAGACATGAATATTTCATCAAACCCAGAGAGAAATGGCAATCAGCAAACTGACAGCAAACCGTGTAGGCTGACTGGCCCGCCAGATAAGTCTCCTGTACTTGGACAATGGCTCATTGCCTGCAAGTCACAATCTTATCATCAGCACTCTTCTATTTTTAACATTAATTGCATTGTAGGTGACAAAGGTTTATCATGTTTAAAGGGGAGAGATGGATTTTCTTACATCTTCTGTGACAGGATAATAAGCCTTACTAGGAGCAGTAACTGGAGCTCAGCAAACCCTGCAGGGTCTGGTTCACAATAGTGTTTGCAAACTGAACCCTGCAGCTTGTTTTGCAGATACTGGCTGAAAATCAACTTCTACAGATCTGCACGGTGATTCAGGCTGATTATACTTCCTATCTTGGACCAGTATCCCATTTCTTCATTTTCAGAGAACTTAGGATGAGGGGAGGCCTCCAGATCTTTCTAACAATGGAAATTTCCTTTCACGAGTAGTAAAATCTTCAACTGAAACCACAATCAGTTTGGTAAGCTACACATTTTCTAGAATTTTCACACACTCAAGTAATAAATCTAGCACTGGAATATCTGGAATATCTACTTGATCAAGCTGACCTTAACCTCATTCCTTAATGTGGCAGAAAACAAACATTCAGGTAGTTGTAGACTTGAATCCATAAAAATCAATACAGAATATTTAATGTAATTTCAGTGCCAATGTTTACTGACAAATAAACACAAGCATTTATTTCCTGGCACAAATATTGTTAACAGTAAGGTTACCACCAATACTGTTAATAACTGCTGACATAGCAAATATTAACTTTTAGGGGTAATTACTGTCTTAAAACTGTACTAAGCAATAGTTAGCTAGGTAATAGTCAACCTCATCAATGAAATTATTCTAAACAAGTTACTATAAGATCACCAAACTGAATGGTTTGCTACTGTCTGTTTCACAGTCCTAATGCCACAGGCCATTTACATTCTTACTTATTACTAGCTGACAAGAAAGAGACAAAGCAGCTCTGTGGAACTATGTCAGTGTGAAAAATGTGTAATGGAGCAGAGAATCAGAATCAGCATCTTTAAAAGCTTTGACTTTTAGCTGAAACATCTTCCTCCCAGCACCACACCAGTGCAATTTTAAGTCTCCGTAGAGCAAAGGTGATGCAGAATGTTTACTCTCATTGGGGCTTTTTATGTTTTTTCACCCACTCTACATTGATATATATATTCTACAGGTAAAAAATTAATGTCCTAATCAGTGCCCTTAACTTCAAACACCACAAGGAGCAGCGGGATGCAGGATCTAAGCAACAGGATTCATCAAAATATTAGACAAAGAAGGAACGGGATGGATAATGAAAGCAAATATTAATCAGAGTTCGAGCTAACTTCACTTATTTTGCATGATTTTCATATCACCGATGGAGCAAAGCTGTAGGAGGCACCGTTCAGAGTGGGACCCTGTCCTCACTCTCTCCACTGCAGTCCACAGCAGATCCTTCCCAACAGCTCTGCCAACTACAGAGCAAGCCTGGGATTCCTCTCTAAGGTTACATAAAGACAAACTCTCTGAGCTCATGTCAGTTGTGGTGAATACAACAGTAGGCTGCAGAATATTAACTAAAAATGTTACTGAAAGCTCAGTGATTCCAGGAAATATGCCAAAATTTGAGTAGAAAAATATTTAATTTTCAGTTACAACACATTGCAAGAGGCATATGTATTTATTTTTCCTATAAATACTCAATTGCCTTTATCTTGAAACATAACAAAACTAGTCTCAGAAAAGTGTCCATATCAATTATAGTCCATAGATGGCACTTCCCACAGGGCTTTTGAAATTCTGTGTAAAGAAAATAAGACACTTGGAAAACGGCATGCTTGTTGAGTGATTTAGATGCTTGGAGCATGTGTACAAAGAGGTAAAGGAGCTTGGTTTAACCCTCAGGCTTTGCTTTTTGAAACCATTCCTTACAATGGGAACACTGAACAATTGTTAAGTCTTCCACTAAGAGATGGCATTTCAAGTTCTGTTTCTGGTGATTGGTTTCAATTCCTGGTGTATTAGAAACACAAATCTTCCAGATCACAAGTGCTCAGAAAATAAAGCAGCCCACTTTCTTACCACCATCTCCCAAGAGGTGCAATCTTCTTTTTTTGTTGGCAGTTACCTTTCTTGGCAGACATTTCTGCCACCTTTAAATCCAGGAACTTAAACAAGGAATGCTGTCATCAGTTGAACAGCTGCCATTCCTACATTGAGATGCAATCAAGAAGAATTCTAGTAGACTTGCTTATAGACCATCTTGTCTAGTACATTTATGATTCTTATATAAGAGGAACTGAGTGGACTGCTGGGACTGCAGGGATTCAGGTTAACCTTTTCCCAAAGGAATGCCTCAGTTACACTGTCAGGTTGGGACAGTAAAAAAGGCTGGAGATAGGAACAGGGCATGAAGCTGTTGAGCCTCCATTTCCTGCCTTGGTTGTTCAAGGCAGACTTATACAGAAGAAGCAGTTAAGGTTTATAAAGTGAACAAGGAGGACTACAAAAGCTGGAACACTAAATTAGAACTACATGTGACAAAAGACAGATGACAAGTTTCTCCAACCAGCAGTATTAGGTAATAAAAACGTATTCCTGAAAACACACAAAACCCAAGTAAAATCTAGAAGAATCAGTATGCAAAGAAATGGCCACACCTTACCCCAGACAGCACCTTGGTGAACCATTACAAAGAAAAGAGAACGAGAGGTAATACGAGTGCTACTCTTTTGAACTCTGCTCTACAATAAAGAGCCCAACTAAAGTTATTATTAACTTGTACAGTACTTTTCATAGTTTTCATATGCTTTTCATAAAATGAAAACAAAACAGAACAATTTTGCACATTTTAGTGTAAAGGAAACTGCCTCCATTTGGCCTCTTCATTCAAAGAAAATGAAAACCCTTCCTTTTTGCAGAAATAGCCATCAGTCATGACATAAATCAGAGCACTAAGGAATCTATAGAAAAGAGCTCGAAATGCTGAGAAGAGTGGAAGATTCACCCCTCCCCAATAAAGATAATACTTTAAATTTACTCTACAATTTAAACCTAGAATTTTTTAAACCAGATTAATGTGCCAACTCGTTCAAGACTTGAAAAGCACTGATACCTGAATAGCTATCACAGTGTCTCTGAAACAGATTGAAAAAAATCTTTGAAAAGACTGAAAAAATGAAATACTGTAGCAGGCTGAAAGTTGTAGGAATAAGGAACAGAGGGTAAGAGGGAAATTCTGGCAGCCATGTGAAACACAAAGCAATTGGCAGGAGATGGGACAGAGAAGGGCTGGCCAGGCAATAAGACATGAGCACAGGATGAAATACAGGACAAAGAGTTAAAATTTCTTCTCTGAGAAGCTGCATTACAGGAGCACTGCTCACTCTGTAATCTAAGAGCAGCCCTGGCACAGTGATAAGGCGGCAGTGAGGCCACAGCGTAAACAAGGAGCTAACACAGGAGCGATGTGTCCGTTGTGACGGTGCTGGGAAATTAGGCAAGCAAAGCGGTTTTGAATAGCCATGACTAAAGAGGACTGAGACTGGCATGAAAACTGCCACAGCAATTGTTCAGTGTTCAAGAGTGCAGAAAATGTCCTAATCTGGAGCCTGTTCCCTGGAGGAGAGGCGGCTGGCAGCTTCCTGGGGGAAGCAGTGCCACAGCAAGACCTGCATGGCAGACGGCAGGAGCGAGAAGCTGAAATGTTAAGAATAACTAGTGACATCAGAAGTACAAGTCAGATGATCAATAAACTGTGAAAGGTTAGGTTACCTCCCATGGGATGCTTTTATCATTTCAGCTCTGGTAGCTAAAGTCTTGTACCTCAATTCTCAGCTGGCATAATCTGTCATTCCTGTGTTAACTTCAATATGGCCAAAGCTTCTTTATGCCACCTGAGAAGCTTGATGCAGAGCCTCTCTCAAGAGAACAGGGATGAAAGAAGACAGCCCTCAGAGCATCTCATTTCAGCATGGGGACAAAAGCATCCAGATTTAGGATGACACTTATAAAACTTTTTTGCAATATATAAAATCAGCAGTTTTTTTCACCACTCTCTCAATTATGCTAGAGAGTGCATCAAACTGAAAAAAGTGTCACCTAGATTTCACTGAATGTTATTAAATATTTTTGATTCATTATATATCCTCAATCTTATACTGGATTTTGGTTGTCACAAGCAAGGAAAACAGCAAATGAAAATGGAAAGTTTCTTTCAAAGGTAGAACAATGACTCTTTTAGGCAGTTAAGTAAACAACTGCACTTTGCAGTTTTAAAACTTCCTCACTTGGAAAAGAAAAAACGCAAGAAATTAAGATGCATTTCAGATCAGAAAAAATATTTTCCAGTTATTTTCTTGGATTATCTCTCAAGAGTCAGTAGTTATTTTAAAAAGTACTATTGCTGAATTAGAAGTATAAGTGACCTGTCAAACTTGATGAGGCACTCAATTCAGTTTATAGTATTAAGGAGAAGTGTAATAAATTAAACCAGAAAAGTATTCCCCTTTGTTCTAAAAAAGGGATCTTATCATGATTATACCTTTTTCCTATTTCTTTTAAGTGTTTGCATACATGTTATAATGAGAAGTAAAATAAATGCAAACAGCGATCTGGGCTTTGATTTACCATACTCTTATTTCCCCAGGGCCTGGAAAGGAAGCTCAAACAACCACAACCTTCTAAAATATCAGTGAGAGGCCTTGAAATACCAACACTGAAGTTACAGTTAGCTGGCTTTTGTAAAAAAATCAAAGGCTTTATTATATTGATTTCCTAAAATCAGATTCCTTCTCTCCAAATAGGCTTTTGAGTCAAACAGTCATAACAAGCACAAACATAAATGCCATCTAATTTGTTAACGCCAGAAAGTTTTTAAATGTTATAGTGTTTGCTGTTTCTTCTCTACTGAATACATGAGCGAAAGTTCCACTTATGAGCCTGCCAGAGTTCATGCAAATATCAGGCCAACCACTTCTGTCACAGCAATAAAGGCAAATGTGCCCAGTAAATCACATCAGAACATGAAACACTTTTAAACTCAAACCTGGGATGAGCTGTTATCAAGAAATCCAAGCTGAGCTATATTTGGGTTTCTGAGTTACTTTATTTATATTTCACCTAGGAGAAGACTTACATACACGTTTCTCTACACCCATCAGCACATGGGCATATTTTCACTTTCCAGAATAAGCCTTTTTGATATAAGGAACATGAATATCCTAAATTCTAGATTACTACTGCTGCAGGCAAGACAAAAACAGGACAAAGATAAATGCACATACAGTTAAAATGAAGAATTTCTATGTAACTTTATTCTCAGTTCCAAAATCTCTGACATACTGATGATTCCATTAGATAATAATAATAAATCAGTGTTAGTTATGCTATCAGGTTAACCAATTAGACACTAATGCACCCTCTGCATGGTATCCATGCACAAAAAAGTGTCAGAGAAGAATGTAAAACAGCATTCTTTTGGCTGTGGATCTTCTGTGCACAAATCAGTACCACTGTCAGTGAGAACCCTGTGAAGATGCCAACTCTGGTTTGATTTGGTGGCAGCACCACTTACTGGTTAAAGAACTATGTAGGTACAATGTCTCCAAGTCAGCAACTTCAGTATCTTCCAGTCGCTTCAATAAAACCTTAAAATTACCTAATTAAATTGAATGCATGTGTGACATAACTGTGTGTGTGCACTTGCATACAGACGTAATTCTTGCATCATATCCTGAAAGGCTAAGAAAAATCAAGGAGCAGACAAGATACAAAAGGTTCCTCTCACCTCCCTTTTTAAAACATGTATAATGATTGATGCCACACCCACACGAGAAAGGAAACATGCTTTCAGTTGTATTGGTATCATTCCACATGAAAAGACAACGTACCCAGTCCCTAAGGTTGTTACGGATGACTGAAAGAGCACCATGAGGGATTCTAGAGACCTGCAGACTTTGCCTCATCACTGACCCAGAGACAACACGAGGCTGCTACAAAGGGTACCAAACACATCCAGAACTTAGGACTTTCATTTACTTTTCTTTCATCTCTTCTCCACCCGTGAACACTGCAGGCACATTTGGGACAATGATGAGTTTACACCTGCTGAATAATTCACAGCAGTGGGGCTACCACTATTCTAATATCAAGGTGATGACAGAGATAGAGGAGAGGGGGGGAAAAAGCTCTGCCTTGAAGTGAGGGTATCAAAACAGCTACCATTTGGGCATGCCAGCAGGTATGTCCTGAAGTATCACAGAGCAGCATGCTCCAAGCAAATTAGTCAGTGGGTGGAGGTTTGCTGAACAAGTACCCCCAAATAGCTTTGCTATTTCAGGGGTGTGACAGCCAGTGCTCCAAACAAAACCCTTGGAAGGCAAGATGTAGGGCAAATCCTTCAAGGAACTGTTGGCAACCTTGTTTTTTAGGAAAAAAATGACTGACCCCAAAAATGCATTGAAAATAGTATCTTCCAGTTCTGTTTGTTGTTGTTGTTGTTGTTGCAGAAGTATGTGCTCTCCAATACACTAAAATAATTATGGGTTTGTTTTTTCTCCTTTTTTCTACATAGCAAAATCTAGCACTTACATGTAACTTCTTAGGCTTACAACCTGTCTATTATACCCAGGAAATCAAGACCTCCTATTATTACAATGTTTCTTATAAATACTTACGGAACATCCTGATCTTTGACAAGCATTGGGCTAAAAATGGTGTTGATCCTAAGCACAGAAACAGGGAGGACTGAACAGAAACCTCCCCCAGAGGAGGGAAAAAATCCAACAGAAAGATATTAATACCTTTTAAAGAATCCTTCTAATGAGATAGTAAATGTCATGCCAGTTGGAGAGTGGTAACACAGTATTACTTACTGTGCTAGCTCAGAAATAAATCTCTTATGTATTCTATGCAGAATTAACAGCTGCAGATGTTTATTAGCAAAGATGCATCTGTTTGTATTAGACATTTTTTCCTATTCCGCTCCCCTTTGTACCCCGTTGCCTTGAACTGCAGCATGCTCAGGGGACTCTCTCTCCCTCTGCTCACATAAAACACTGAGCATGTTTGCACAGGGACTAAAATAAAATGAATAGATAACACTAAATCGCTGGCTTGCTGTTTTTCAGAAGTCCGCCTGCTGTATTATCGATACCTGGCAGTAGCAGAGTTGACAACATGCATAGGGAAAACACAGTGGGTAAGGCAGGGAAAATGAACGGAAAAGATACGGTCCCAGTGATGATGCAAAGCAAAGGAAAGGCAGGGTTTGTTAGATGGCGGCATTCAATCAGGAGTGGCAGAACACAAAAAGGGACAAACAACGATAATACAGCTGATGGGAATATTAGGGAGCAGTCAAGCCCCAAAGTTGGAAGGATAATGACATCAGTAGGCAGAGAAGATGGGCTGCTCTACAGAAAGTTAAGGAGGAGTTACTGAGGAAGGTCCCTCTCAGCTTGATGAAAGAGTTATAAAGGTTTTAAAGATCTTCATCCAATTTATTTTCTGCCGCAGACAGAGTATGTCTTTCAGGAAACAACCTTGACTGCCATGCAGATGGCCTCAATTCCATTACTGAGACCTTACATAAGGCAGGCACTCCAGTAAAAGAGATTACATAAAATATAGAAAAGCATTATGAACTCACAAGCAAGGAAGTGCCAGTCTTCTAGGATGCTTTCTTATATTTTTGTCTCATTAATGTGAAGACAGTTGTGGTTTCGTAGAGTATAGATCCAAACCATAATCATTTGCAGTAAGTAATCACAAAAAGTCTCTCTCATATTTTGCCATTTGGGATTTGGGGTCATTACTTGAAAAACAGAGACAGACATCTCAGGTTCACAGTTGTAATCCAAATATTGAAGAATTATTCCTTTTTATACCAAAAGACTGTCTTGGCAAAGATAAACTCTTAGATGTTTACTTTGAAAATCAAATAATGTTCTCAAGCTGAAAAAAAATCCCAAGCTAGGTATAAAAGACCTTGTCCATGTAATTGTGTGACACACTTTGCATCATCACTATTACACTACTTATCTAAATTGCACCTTTCTTTTCCCTTTTCACTACAGTAAATGATTTCAAGCCTACTTTGTCCATATCTGTGTTTACTTTCTTTTGACAATCTACTTTGATTTCTTGAAAAAGGGCTGTAAATCTCTGCTTGAAATTCACAAGACAGCAATACCAACCTACTACTAATGCTACACTGTATGAGAGCAAGAAAAACTATTTCTACGGTTTTTTATAATGCTGTAACAATAAACTTAGTGTTTACACTAAAATATTATTCATGATTTGTGTTCTCCAGAATGGAGGGATCTCCGAAAGGCGCTCTTTGGAATGCAGAGGCTTGGTTTCAACCACCAGAGGGAGTCAATTTGATGTTTCAGGACAAGTACAAAATCAGAATGAAAACAAAAAAAGCACTGAGAAGAACTCACTAACAAATAAAGCTATTTAATCCAGATTTATGTGGATACCAAACATAATGGAAATAAAGTTTAATTGGGGTTCTGTTCATTGAGACAAGAAAATCACCTTTTTCCTTTCAAGTGCTCATTAACAAAATTCCTACTAGTATACTTCTTATATGACTTCAGATTAACAAAATTTTAAAGAATAAAAATACAGTATTTTACATAAGAACAATACTTATATTTCTACACAACCTACTACTCTTTCTTGAGTTCAAGACACTACTGTACTCAAAAGTCTTTTTACCAGCTGTAAATACAGCAGGTTTTCATCAGTTTATTTATGGTTAAGTCAACTCAATCAGCCAGTAGAGTTATGGATTTACTATGGTGAGTACAGGAAACAAACAGACATTTCTCCTCACTCTGATATACATTTGCCTTTGCAACTTTTAAGAACTGGAAAAGCAAACTATAGAAATTATTAAGATGACGGCAACTTTGTCAGTACATTAGCTGGAGATATTTTCTGTGATTATTATTCTAAATAAAAACTAAAAAAAATGGTTCTGCATTCTGTAATATTCCAGAAACTAATATAACACTTCTAAAAATTCATCTATGATGTCAAAGAAACAACAGAATTGAAAATTTCTACACAATTCTGATGCCACGTAGCAAGTGCAGTTCAGAAAACTGAAAAATCTAAAAGTTATTACCCATTTTTGTTTTTCTACATTTTAGCAGGTCCATTTTTCTTACTAGTGGGTTGTTTTTTTCTCTCTTCATTTCATCTGATACGCAGAAAGTCAGTGGGCGTTTCTTCAGTTTCAAATGAGAGTCTTTCTCAAGTAAGTTTTGCAAGAAATTAAATTTCCTACTAAGAAGTCTACAAAAATCAGTGGGAACTCTTCTCAAATTTCAGACTCAAGTTTTAGAAACCCACAGATCAGGCCTGGAACAGGCACACTAGACTAATGGAGTCAAGCACTGAAAATTAGTCTTTGAGAAACTCACTGGGTCCTTTGAGAATCTCAGCCTAACCATTTAAATAAATTCTAGTCATATGGAAACTCCCACCCCTCACTTAACGCATTAATCACTCAGAGCAGAAGTTCCCTCTCACCAGACGTAAGATGAACAACTCTCAGCACATTTAGTTCTGTTGACTGAGCTTTTGAACCTGGCTGGAAACATCATTACAACAAGCTAAAATTCTGCAATACAAGAGGCAACTTGAAAGTAAGTGCTCAGGTTCTGCACTCTAAGCAGAACTTCTTGTGATCAATGAGATGGCATTAAAAACATGTTATGGTATTACTGTATCAGGCATTGCATATTAAGGACTGGGAGAAAAAGGCAGCACAACTAATTTAAGGTTTGCCATGGAAAAGCTGTAATACTAGTTTTAAGGTAAAGCACTGGGAGAGCTTGTTACCATAAAGAACTTATTCATATGTTTGCTTTAACATGAGACAAACTGGAATCTAGTTTGAATTGTCCTCATCAATGTACTGCAGAACGCTGGACCTCAAAATTTTCAACAAAGCGTTTTAGTTGCAGCAGCAGCAGTGGACCTTAGCAGGTTCTTCTGTTCAGAATACTATGGGGGTTTTCTCAGAAATGTGAAAATTCTTCCTGACTGCCTCACTTTCTACAGTTTTTACATTTTTGCCATGCACACTTACTTATATCTTAGGGTTACGCTGCTAAGAAATAATTTATTTTGGCGAATGAGGTTATTTTCAGTAATTTTTAGATATGCTTCTGTTTGGTTTTTTTCCTTTAATTAGGATCTGATAGTGCATACCTGAACTGAAATTTCTACACTGTTATGGATTTCCCTGTAGCCAGCGTTGGCCAAGCACTCTCTCTGCTGACTGTAAAGCCAAGTAATTAAATGAATGCTGAGACCATGGGTAGCACCCATGCAGCATGTTTCACACAATGTCCTAGGACCTGAAGGTGATGAATACACTCCATGAAGCTGACTTCCCCCTGCTCACCAACATAAACCACCATTTCCTGGAACTAACACAAAATCTACACAACCACTAGCCACTCACCACTGTGGACAGAAGCACTTTGCAGAAAGTACAGGAACTGCAGGGTCTGGACACAGCATAAATAGGGAGAGAATGACCAAGAGTCAGCCCATCTGCAGGAAAGGATGTCTGGAAATGCAGCCAACGGAGATGACGCTGATTTCACTCACTGCTAGTACGTGAGTGCTATTCTGTCCATTGAGAGCTATGCACCTGATGAAACATCTCAGAGAAAAGCTGACACCCAAAACTATTACCTTTTACTTTCTCCACAAATCAGAGTCCTAAAGTGACCAAGAAATGCTCTTGGTTCACAAAGAGCTTACTTATGTACCCATAAAATTCCATTTCATTTCAAATCACATCTACATCTGCCAGACGAAATAAGAAAACTGAAGTTGATAGTCAACACACGTAAAACAGCTTCTGACCTTAAATGCCTTTTGAATACAGTTAAAATGAATGGCTCAACTTCCACACCAGAGACGATTAAAAAAATAGCATACGATCTTTCTTAAAAAAATGGGACAACAACCAAACGTCACGGTCCATTATCATCTTTATTCATCCATTTCCAGGATTTTTACCATCTTTTACAGAATTTCCTCCACCTCATCTTAGAAGACATTCTGATAAAGTAGGAAGCTGAGAAATAAGTCTTTTTCTGAAATAAACGTTACTCAGTTCTAAGAATTTGCACAATTCACTTCCTTTCCTCTTCCTTGACAATGTCTATTTAGAAGAGATCTATTTATTCCTCACCACATTTCACAGTTCCTGTTTCTAAATGAGAATCATATTAACAAAGGGTAGAAAGACACAACCATGACTAAAGAAACCAAGACTGTTTTTTTAACGTAGGTACAGTGGTGTTTCCAGAGGGAAAAAAAATCCAAAACCTTCAAAGATGGGCCTCAATTTACCTTCCAAGACTTTCTGATCTTGCTGAAAAAGAGCAAAGTAAAAAGGTGTTTAAGATAAAATGAGTAATTGTAGATAACTGTATTACACTATAAACATTTTCCAATTTACCCTTCATAAATAAAGGTCAAAACTGACCTTCTTTCAAGAAACAAACCTGTAACTGTTTCATGATAAATGACTGTCTGTTCACCATTACTGTCACATTGGATTACAAGCACTTCTTCCTTCCTGTAATACAGTGGACATCGTGTTAAAGTAATTTCAAGATGATATATGGTATTTTCAAAAAAAACCCCAGCGGAGTGAAAGGAATCCACTTTCCACAAATTCACTCTGTGCACAGTTATTATTCTTGTCTCATTATTTTCTGCTTAAACTAAATTACCTACGTCCTCTTTCATACTGCAATACTTTCAGGGAGAAAAACCCTCAAATACATAGAAACCTGCTGAAAGAATAGGAAGATCCCAGCACAGACAGTAAAAAGAGCAATGGAACCGTGGAAGAATCTCCACCCAAACACAATCATATTTAAGGAGATCGTGTAGCAAAATTCAGATTTTTTTTGTGTGTGCTTTGAACAGATGTTGTGTATTTGCTCCTTCCCATGCACTTTATAAGCTCTTCACCATCATCTCCAGGTACTACTTTTGACTATGGAACATTTGCTAGTGCTATGAAACTTCACTGGTAGGGTCACTGAACCAGGGGTATATGTTGGCACGGGCACGCAGAGCTGTTCTGATCCCTTCTCTGCGGTTTCCTTTCCCACAGTAAGCTACCCAATATTCCGAGGCACGGCCTGAACCAGTATAAACTTCCTGCAAAATGACTGTGGTTCCATTCCTCAGCCCAACCTAGGGCACCAGGGACTGACCACAGTCTCTTGAGTACAGATGTATCAACACACTACTGGAGCTGCTGAGTAAAATGATTAATGTACTGAAATACCTGTATTTGCTAGCACAGTACGTTCTTAACCATTTTCTTAGGCTTTTTGGAATCTGTAGCTTGCAATGACATAAAAGATTAGAATAAAACACAAACCCACGATGGTTTCTTCTCAAAATGCCTTGTTGGCCACAACATGAACTCCATGGCATCTCTGTGTGCCATTAAAGTGAGTAATCTCCTCGAAACCAGCATTAATTGAAAAGTATCTTGAAAAAGAGAAACCCTTGAAATTTTGTTCCATTTAGATTTTTTTTGTAAATCTATTTATAATTTTATATTGGTCTTAATTTTAATATTTTTTATTTTATTTTTCTATTAAAACATGATACAAGCACACAGTTTATTCAAAAACTGCAGAAGCATTGGGGTCTGCTATCATAAATCAATCAAGGCAAAAAAGAGCAACTAAGAAAAAAGTAACATTGACTTCATTTGAAGTTTACATTTTCATTTTATATATAAATATATATATCTATATAAATACATAAATATATACATATATCTACACAAAGAGAGCTAGACTAAGGAACAGACACAGTAAGGCCCTGCCAAGAGCAGCAAAATAAAGAACCATTTGGATCATACTAGAAAAGAGTATTTCTTCTTCTAAAATGTTCCAGCTAATGGTTAGTATGGAAAGCTAGAGAAAAATGGTTCAAGTATAACCATTATTAAATCCAAGAACAGCTTAAAATTACACCTCAGGGAGCTAAGCTGCTTCACGCTGTGCATAAGCTGCACATCTCCTCTCCCAGCAGTTCTCGGCAGCCCTCCCAAGCAGGGTGCAGACTGTAACAGATCTGCTGCCATAATCCTCTCCCCAGAGAAAAGGAGGAGCTCCCTCGTCTTGCTTTAGGAAAGGAGATGAGACACGGGCTGAAGTCACTCTGAGTATGTGCTGTTTGAGTCTTAAAGTGACAGCCATACGAGATACAGTCAGTGATAGGCCTGATTGCCTCAATAAACCAATATGTATAATCAGAGTCCTTGAGAAGCAAGTGCAAGAGCTGTGAAACAAGCAGGAGCTGAGTAAGCAGGGACTGCAAATAATTATTTCTTCATGGATGAATACGAATCCTACACCCCACACTTAGCTAGTAAAACATAATCCTGTATTTAATACAATTAAGCCAATTAACACCATATGAACATTATTTAAAAACCTGTCAAGTTGGACAGCCCAGTGCCTTGAGAACAGCCTTCATTCAGCAATGATAAAACCACTCTTACATTAAGCAGAACTTTTGCAGCAGAGGAGGACCACTTCAGAACAAAAAATAGCCCGTGATAACTGATATTGACAATTTCCAGTAGCAACCTGCCAGCCATCTCAGTGACCTCTCAAAGACAGAGCCACCATCACGAACCCAATAGTCTTTAGCTAGTTTCAAACTAAGTAAAGAAAACCATCTGGCAAGAAAACTCAGTCAGACAGCCACAGGGCTGCCAAACTGCTTTCCTGAGGCTGGCTGCCACTGGGGTTGTGCACTAGAGGGAAGGGGGTGAGAAGGGGGTCTGCATTGTTTTGCTCCCCCCAGTGACACACTGATTTTCCTGTTGAACCCTCTCTTCTGCTGTTCCCCGCTGGATGAGTGGGTGCAATACAGGGCAGGAACAGTCAGGTAAGGACAGAGCAGTGGAAATCATGCTCTTGGTCTTTCTAAGACTGCTTGTGGTCCTCTGCCTGGACTTTTCTGCTTACAGTTGGCTTCATGGCACCAGCATATGTAGCAAGACAGAAGAATGATGGAAATAATTTCTTCCTTTCCTTCGAGATTCATTATTGGCATTTAGTAAAATCAGCTCCCTTAAGGGAGGTGCAAAAGAAGGGAGCATGAGAACTTCATAGATTTTATTAAGACAGATTAATGACAAAGGGCTCCCAACTCCATGTTTAAGGCTGATGGCTCTAATGAACCTCTGTACTATGGTAGACCTTGAAGTCTGGGTCTGGACTGAAATAATAATCCATGTCTGCCAACTGTTTACCCCTGTCCATGGGCTGGTTGCTAGTATTTTTCTGTTGTGACTTTTACACATCTTAAAGGACGAGGAGTTTTAAGTCTCTCTTCAGTCTAAATATGTAACTAAGGATCACAAGTAAATGCCTGTTGCTTTCATTCCTACAGATTTTGCTCACATCTTTTGGTCAACTTCTTGTGGCTGCTAAACCTTACCAGAGTACTCACCTGTACAACAGTTCTCTTAGCCCAACAGGTGTTTCACACTATTTTGCTGATCTATGATAAAGCAGGTAATTTCAGAGAGAAAAACTTAAATGGGTGAAACGAAAATGAGGGAAGTCATGCATTTAACCACACTGCATAAAAAAACAGATGTGCAGAGATCTGCAAGTTTTTAGAGTATTTACTGAGATAAAAAGCATTCAAAAGAAAATCTGCACCTTTCATGTTAATTCCTAACCTTTCTCCTGCCTCCTTTGACCCATGCTCTCAGCAGAGTCCTGCTTAGAGGCAGTATGCAAATACTTTCCAAGCTGTGGCAGTCCCCTAAAAGTAATGCTGCTCAGCATGTTCTGAAAAGGGGGACTGGTGTGTACCACATGGCCAAGCTGGAGCCTCTTTTCTGCTCTCCACACTGTTCAGGGACAGAGCAGAGAAAGACAGTGACAAATCTACTGGCAGAAGCCATTAGTTATTCACACCCTCATATGGACATTTTGCAATCTCTCTTATCCGGGCATGTATTTTTGAGCACATATATAATAAAACCTGATTGATTACACTGGAAATTTCCCTGCTACTCTATCTTAATATTTAGATTGATAAATAAGAATTTGCAGTCTCTTGAAATCATCTTCTGAAATGTCTTTCTGGATTTTAAACTGCACCTTTCAATTACCCATTTAATCTATTAATACAATAGCACTGCAGTTTTTGTGACTATTGCATAATCCTTTAGCCAGAAATGCTACAATGTGGTGTTATTTATATGACAGTCTTCTCTAATGCTAGTTTCCCTTCTGAAAACTGCCACACAATTTGCTTTTCAGATCATATTAATTAATCCCTCATTGGATTAAACTGCTATCATTTGTTATTTGTTATGCTGTTAGCAAACAGCAGGGTCTTACTAACTTCCATGTAGTTTGTGTACAACTTAATATCATCTCCACTACAAAACGCTTTCAAAGCTTAAAAAATGGTCTTTAATCTGAAAGTCCTGTTGCTTGGCATGTTTAATTTATAAGCACTTTCATCTGTAGACAGTATTTTCTCGCCACATTGTTTGCAATTTTGATGGCAAACTACAGATAACAGAGCAGTCAGCTCTACATGAAAGTAAAGACACAGAGCAGATATCTTTTGCTTAGACAGGAATGCAAAAGGCAGCAGAAGTCATGTACAATTCAGAGCACAACAGCTCTTTGTGGATAAATGACGAAAGATATGATTTCTTCCAGTAAGTATGCATAACAAATAGCTGTACCACTGTTTGGTTTGTGGTTTTTTTAAGAATATACCACAAAATGTGGAGAAGTACACGACTGGTATCTGCAGTCTTTACTGACCATTTCAGCTGTGTTTCTACAAATATGGCACATGAGCAGCTATAAAGAAATAGATTCAAAAATAGGTCATAGGCATTAGGAGCAGATTATACTGTACAGGTGGGAAACAATGATTTCTGGCACAAATACAGATTACATCTGTGTTCAACATGTAGGAAGTCTCCATCAGTACAAATCAGCTGCCGCCAGCGCTGAATGAGCTCATGTCATTGCAGAGCATAGCATGAGTCTTTCACACAGCTCTATTGCTTTCCGTGAGATATTTCTATCTCAAGGTAGTAAAAAGTCAGAAAACAGAAACATTTTTAATGTAGGTTGTGTGAATAGACCTGTGATGTGTGCCTACCTGATAACTGCTGGTACTGGGTGAGAAACTACAGATAAATACACAGAAAAGAAAGAATGGAAACTTGCTATTCCTAGAAAACAGTCACAGCTGGGGCAATTCAGATGTACAATGAAGGCATATTTTCCCAGGGGGATCTTGTTTATCAATGCCAAAGAGCACAGTGTGGTTGGATGCTCTTGAGAACCCTAATTGCACAGCTCTTTTTTGCCTGTCTGGAGTGGGATGGGCACCAGAGTATTAATACAGAGGTTATGACCACCTCACTATCCACCAAAGATTGCTAACTGCTTCCCTAAAAGGCGCAACACAAGAACCATCCTGGCTGTCCGCCTCCTCCTGAGATTCATCTTTCGGACACAACATTCTTCTGTTCTTGTCTTGCCAGTTCTCTTTAAAGGAAACACTAAGAGAGGAGAGTATGGCCCCAAACCAACCACAGGAAAGCAGTCACATACTCGCCACACTTCTTAGAGATGATACTTTCTTTAATATTTTAAAAAAATCTTACCATCCTATAAAGTTCAATACATTGATAATCACGGAAAATACGACATATATCAAACCCTTGCTTCTCTCAGTCATAGAGTTTCAAAATAGCAGATTCTCCTTTGCAGTTAGTAAGTTATTCCTCACTCCTGCTTTTGCTTTCTTTCCTGCCTGTAAGGAGAAGAGTGGAAAACCTGTACAAACAGTACTTGCCACCACTGCAATGTCCAATGTAGCATACATAGACAGATTTTCAGAGGAGAAACTGAAGCTTTGAGATTTGGACTCAGAATATAACATAACTTTATTCCTCTTTGGTTTGTTTTTTGTTTTGTTTTGTTTTGCTTTGTCAGGAAGAAAATAGGGAGAGAATATGCAGAACATCAAGAAATCAGCGTTTTCCAGAGAACTAAATCTCAACAGATGTCTAATTTACAGCCCAAATTCCTAACAATCAGTTGACATCAGTTCTAGATTGACTGCTATCACAGATTCATATGCATTCACAGGACAGTCTCCATTAGGCACACCAATTAAAGGAGTAAGAAGATTCCCCACACGGATTTCAGTCACTGGCCAGGATGCTACAGCAATATTCCTCAGCAGAAAACCATGCAGGGGAATGAAGAAACAATAAATATTGCCAGAGATCAATTGCCAGTTGAAAACTGTTGGAGAGACAATATTTTCCTTCAAAAATGTTTCTTCATTCATATGGAATCCAACTGATGTACTTTAAAAGCCTCTTCAACTGAATTCTTTGACATCTGTAATAATTCCATTTAATGCAATATACTGGCTTTTTTGGCTATTGCAACTAACTATTCAGCTGCTAATCACCTTAACATTTTATTTCCTGAGAAGCGAACTGGTATAGAGAATGTAAGAGAAAATGTTAATCAACTACACAGATACATATTTAAATAGGATACAGTTATTAAATTAGATTTTAAATTGGCACTAACTTCAAGTAGACACTCAAGAACAGGAAAAAGTAGTTTTATGGCTGTTAGTCTACATCAAACATAGAATCACAAGTGCTTGTTTTTTCCAAAGGGCTTTTTTCTCTCATCTGTTCCCCAACTCTCACCACATTCCCTGCACTCAGCTTCTAATTCTCAGTGCCTAGCCATCAATACAAGCTCAGTGTTCCAGTTTATCCTGTCAGGTTTTTCTCTTTCCTACCCAGGGAAAGCAAGAAGAGTAACTGAGCACAGAAATGACAGATGTCTTTTCGGTACTTGGATCCAGGTTCAGATTCAGCCTACAGCAGCCAAGAACCAAAACAGCTGAGCTCTGAAATAGAGCACATTCAAATGTAGATGAGATGAAATCTTCAGGTTGTCTACACAGCTCCACAACTTCTATCACAGAGAAACTGTGATTTTATCAAAATCTTTATATTGGCCAGATCTTTATGAAATAAGTGAATAAAATGCTTTTTCTAGTGTGATAGTACTAGTATGTTCCCGCCACAACAAATTCCAGAACTTTTGCTCCTGAATCTGTACAGTCTAAATGCTCTTAAAGATCAGCAGAAATTTTAATATGAGCACTGTATGTGAGCCACGGCAGCAAAGCAGGTAAGGTGATATTTGACAGGCACAAGACTTGACAGGCCTGCCTTGCTGTAAGCTCCACACACGTGTCAAAAGAAGCACAGATCACACATCCGTGAATCCTGAATTTAGGGGGAAATTCTGACCACACCAAAGTGAATATAAAATATCACATGAACTTCAAAAAGGATGAATTTTACACACACTTTTAAGAGCTCGATTATTATCTCTCTTCTGATTGAAGTCAATTGCAAAACTTTCCATAACTTCTACTTTAACAGTCAAATGAAATTTTGAAATTCAGGATGGAAGGTGATTTCCTACTGAGACAGAATTCTGTGAGCTGCAAGTAATAACTTCATGCAATTACAAGTCTTACAATTTCCAGCACTCATAGGTATTGAAGCAGACTGCAAAGAAGGCTTTTTATTTATTTATTTTTTTAATCTTCTCATTTTTTAATACACAGTTGGGTTCTTTTCCTGAACTAAAAGAAAAAAAACCGTAAAATGTCAAAAGCCTGGAAAATCTTTATGGGTTTGCTTTGTTCTTCCCCTGCCATTGTAATATCACCAGCCTCTAGTAGCTTATCATTATTTATTTAGCTCCATGCTCATCTGTGGTTTGTACTATTCCTGAATGCAGGGGTGAGCTACTGTAAATCAGTCTTTGACTAAGCAGATGATCTGAAATCAAGGAATAGAATACAAGAAACTAAAATACTCCGAATAACTGACTGGTGAATGTAATTCAGATGCCGCAGAGGTTTTGATTTGGCAAAACTCAAGCTTCCTTGAGTTCACTGAAACTCTTTCACTGGGGAAAATTAATTGTATAGTATAGAGGAGAACATCAGAGAAATGTATTTGACTTTTTTTCTCCCAAATTTGGTAATTGCTGTAGGGAGGTAGATGTGCCTAATCTAGATGAAAAATCTGATTTGCATAATTCCTAGAAATCTCTTGAAATATACTTTCATTTATTCCTTTGGGCAAATCTTTGCCATTGGTTAAAATAAAAAGCAAATTCCAATGTGATACAGAGAAACACAATCCAGTATATTTAAAATCTCTATGTAGATATCGCTTAATACTTATTTTGTATCTAATTTTGAATGTAATTAAATCCTTCAAAGATCCTCAACTAAAAAACTAGGGTTTTGGTTTTTTTTTTTTCTCCAAAAGCACACATTAAAAAAAAAAAAAAAAATACAGAGGAAATGGATTCTATTGGTAATGCAATTGAAACAATGCTGCTCTTAAGAAACATTTATTGGATCTCTGTGGATGCAACAGTTAATACATGGCATTAAGTTACAAAATCGTGTAACTTGTTACAAGCAATCTTGTTTCTGAGAATGAAATGTTCGGCAATGTATGATGCTGAAGTTCTCACTTTTGTAGTGAGAATTTAGCTGGCATGCATCTTTGGAATTAGCTTGCACCAGACGAAACTAGAAAGTTCGCAGCATCAGTGCATTTTCTCGCAAGATGCTGACAGTAAGAGGCTGCATTTTCAGCAGATATGGGTAATCACTTCCTCCTCCTATTCAAAGACAAAGCTCTGCACTTCTCAAAAACAGAGATCTAGTAAAAAATAGTATTTTGGGAGAAGCCCTTTACTCTTCAAAGGAATAAAATCCACTGAAGATTGTTTTAGTTGAAATGAGTAAGTATCTACTATAGACAAAATCTATGTGGGGGAGTTTCCCTACTAAGTAGACACACAATGTTAGTTTCCCTTCATGATACTATGCCTGGAATACCACTCCAAAGCAAAATTATTTTCAGTGTAGTCATATTAACCTGTTTAAATAGAAATTCTAAGTGTTTTTTATATTTCCTGATAGAGAGTTAATTCAATCTTGGCTCATTGTACCCTGGAGTGAAACCCCACCTTACTCGATTACTGAATACACAGAAAATCTACTGCATATTTATCGTGTGTCAGAACTAATGACATCAGTGAACATCTAGCTGCCTAGAGCCAGATGACAGAGTAGCTCTGCTGACTGAAATGGAAACTTTGCCAATCTGTGCCACCTTTAACATTTTGCTACATAAAGGAAAACAAACTGGAATCCACAATCCCTCTACTTTCTGGCAATATTACATGGCTTGTGAAACCTGTAGTGCTGGTGAGTGCTGTCTAATAATACGAAACAAATGTCAGGCTTGAATGCTGGAGTCCTCTTTTGCACTTTGACTATATGCCAGCCTTTCCTCTGCTTTCTGAATTAAGAGTTCTCCTTGGGTTTTTGACCTTCCAGGGTACAGTAACCCCAGAGAAAATAAAATCTCTTGTCTTCCACATCTACATTCACCATCAGCAAACACCATTAGATCACGAAAAATCACTTCTGCCATGATCCCAAGGTAGATGACAGTTCAACACCGAGATACTTGGCGCACTAAGTATTACCGCCACTTGAAGCCCAGTTACCTTGTTTTATTATCATTATTGATATGAAAAGGTGTAGAGACCCCAGAGTCTCAAATTTGGAAATGCTTTCAAGGAGATTTGGAATAGTCATTGAGAGAAATGTAGTGAAGTTTCACACTTTCTGATGATTGTAAATATTTTAATGATGACAAAATATACAGCTACTCCTTTCATTCATTTTCCTTTCTCTTTCATTGAGAGCTCAATAGCTGTTCACTCCACTGTCAGATTACAGCTTGAAGACCTATGCTAGTTGAGGGAGGCAAGGAACATGATATTCCCCACAGTTTGTGCCAGCCTCCCTGCAAGAGGTCCGAGTCAGGCTGCAGAAGGTAAGTAGTAATTTAATCACCATGCTCATTCAATGCTCATTCATTTTTTTTGTCAATTGTCTTTATGTCAAATTTTTTTATCTCAGTATTTTTATATGCCAACTGCAGGTTCTGGATTTTCTTCCAAGGACACTGGAAAGTCATTTCCCAGAGATCAATAACAAGGACAATGTATTTTGGTTGGCATCAACAACCTGGTTAAATTCATAATGGTTTTCAAGTGATGAAGATCTCAAGATTACTACCAATCTCCTGAGCTAACCATGTATTCCTCTAAAATGAATTTACTAATTCTGCCTAAAACTCATTCATATTGCTCACTTTGGCACTAGTTTCAGCAAGGTGCTTTACATTATAAGCAACTTCTACAGAAATTCTTCCTGGATGTCTTATTGACTAGACAGCACACCTGGACAAATTCAAGCCAAGTCTTTGCATTAGCCGTGATCTTCAACTGCTGACGGGCAGAGATCACATTCCTTTCCTTTGAGAGTGCTATATGCAGGGTACCTCTTTAAATTCTATTTAGCCTCCTTTCTTTTAAGCTATGTAGGCTGTTCATATCCTTTGTACTACAAATAGAACAGATACAGTTAATTGAAGGCATCCCTGCTGCTGAATTTAGCCTGCTAGTCTCGTAGTCTGAAACTTCAGAGGAAGTTCCTGTAACACAGAATGAAAGGCTACTTTAATTTCCTGACCTCATTACAGACCAAAACTTTTTGATAGAAAGGATTTCTTTGATACAATAGGTAGAAGAAGTTTTATCCTTCCAGCAATATTCTTCTAGCGCTCACATTGAGCGGAAGCTGGATATCTTACTGGTATACAAACACCAGCTTACAGGAATTGTATCAGGATGCAAAAAACTAGAAGGAAAAGTCTGATATTACAGTCTGGGACTTTTCATTCACTTGCAGCAACACACAGAAAATATAGTAGAATTTGGAGAAGGCTTTAAAAACTTTTAGTTCCTTAAGAAAGACCTTGGATGAACAGTCAGGTGTCAAGCAGTCATTGGCATTCCAAGTTTTTGAGACTCCTAAGGTCCTTCTCACACAATTTTCTTTATGCTTAAATAATTTTGAAATGTGGATATTTAGTAACAAAGAAACCGCAGTGTTTAAGCGCTATTTTACCACAATAAGATCTGTTAAAAAAAACAAGCTGTTTGCTTGCATTTACACCTAGAGAAGGAATTCCCATAACCCTCTGTTTCCATAGGGACTGTTAAAAGGTGGTATATGCAGAGTTCTTCTGTGAATGCTTGGATTATACTGGAAACGTGCAAGCACAACCCTAGTCGCTGGAAAAATAGTGCTTTCTTTGCTACTGCTCCATTTGTGTGTAGTCACTATTTACCAGATTGAACTCCCCTATCTTACACAGTTTACTCCTTCCTGAGAAAACAGGACTTAGTGCTAATGAACCTGCTAGAATACATAACAGCCCAAATAACCTAAAAAGCTGCAGAAGGAATTTACCTTACAAAGCTTGGTACTACTTTTCTTGAAAAGCGTACTTTTATGCTACTTTGAAGTATTTCAATACATCTTTAAGTAGCAGGGTATTCAGAAGCCTGTGATTCTGATAACACTGTTTCCATTTTAAACTCTATCCTATTGAGAATTTCTATTGCTCTGATGTTTTGCTCTTAAGTAAGAGTGAGTTTGGAGGTCTTGACCTCATTTTCTCAACTGCTCTTGCAAATTCAAGAGAGAAATTTTTGAGACTGGGACTAGAAATTCCTAGATGTTTTATTATTCTGGATTATTTTCTTTTGCTTCTATTGTTTAATATGCCTCTGGAAATACTATTTTCCTAAGTCATTAAACTGTAAACTGCACTGGTGGCTTTCAGGAATTCAGGAACACAGTGGGAAAAATTATAAATGACCGAGTTGTTTCATTTAGAAATATACTTTCCCTGAATGACCATTAATTACTTCCTATATAAATTTCCTAAATAGTTACATATACACAACATTTGTACAAGTGAGCCTGAGCAAGGTTGATGAATTTGAGGTGATTTATTAAAACAGACCCCAGAAAGGTCTTATGCTTATCACTGCAGGGTCTTTTCCAATGCAAGCTTGCCTCTGCAGTGGTGAGCTGTGGAAATTTTTGAGAAGAGGGGAAGAACAACCACCTACAGCACATTAGATGCAAACGACAGCATAGCAGTCCCTACATACACTACACTCGCCCTGTCCAAACCATACAAAGCTGGGTCCCAGTTCGAGGACTTAAGACATAGTAGCTAGCTAGCTCACTTCACCCAGCAATGTGCAGAGGAAGCGGCTGTAATTAAGGACTCTAAAGAAAACCCCTTAATTCTACCAGAAATGCATACACATTTCTGTGATTTCTTTCTTTATGGATAACCAAATACACCTAGCTGCACAATGGCTTGAACATAAGCTGTGGGGATTTGTTGTCTGTTGCCCTCCAGCACCACAGCGTCAGCCTTGGACAGACCCAGAAAACCGAAAGAGCAAAACAAACCAAGACACTCCAGGAAATTTCCAACTGTGCTGTGACTCTGGGATGGGGTGGGTATGTTTTCTTTTAATGAGGGCTGAATATTAGTCACATCTTTGAATGTTGTTCAACACTGCAGATATTGTTGATAAAACAGAATGCTTGCTGTACTAGAAGGACATTTATAGAAAAATTAGCACAGATGGGGCAAAATTATAAATATGTTGTCTGGACATCTGTGTCATTTATACTGAAAAACCTAAAATGAATGATAATTATCCACATTTAGTGGAGCAAATGAGGAAAGCTTATTCACTGTGTAAATAATACAGCGCTTTGGCCCCCCTCCAGCAAAACTATATAGGCAAAAAAATCTTCAGGCTTGCACTGGATACTGATTCTTACCTAGGCCCAAAGCAGCACTGGCTTTCCCCCGTGCTGAATCCGTAAGAGTAGGATCAACCGACCCATTCGTTGGATTGTGCCTCAGTATTTCACACACTCATTTATAAGCACAGAAAGCTGAATGATTAAGCCTTTAAATACTGCCGTTAATTTATAAAGATTTAACCACTTCATACAATGCAATAAGAAACTCCAGAAAAGAGATTAAGGTCTTTTAATAATATTAGCTAACCTGAACTGTCTTAACTCCAAATAATACATTGGTTTTTCAGTTCACTAGTGGTGCTCTCAAATCTGCATTTTTTATGAGGACAGCCAGGCTTTCTTCTGGTATTTATTACTTTCCTGAAGTGTTTTCTGAAGCTGTAAAGTTACGTAATACTCAAAAGATGATAGAAAGACTTCCTCAGGACTTTTAAATTACTGTCTATCGTGTATTGGGTTTGAGTGCACTTTCAGTTGCAAGCATTTTATTTATCCTTTAGGGTGATGTGTCCTTTGAGCTCAATTGTTTATTTCAGAAACGGCAATAAGAAAAACGACAGGTGGAGTTCATTTCAACTATAACTCTCTTCCCCAAGACATCAGTTTTCCTATGGATGATGTGTTGCATCCATTATATATAAAATGGCTTGTTCTCCTCTAATTGAATTCCAGATTGGTTTTTTTTGTCAAAAACAAAGGTTTTCTGTGTTCCTAAAATAATTAGGCCTGATTGCAAATCAAATTACCTAATTTCAAAGGCTTGTTTCCCTCTCTGAAATGCCCATTACAGACAGACTACAGATGACTAAGACTTGTGTCATCCGTGACTTTATTAGGAGAATATTCTAAGTCCTTCACTTTCCCTGTAATCAGAACTATAATTTCTGCAGGTTATTTTAAGATCAAGCTACAGCTAAAGCAGGAAACTCAATTTTATTCTGAGCTCCAGACATGTCGACACAGCAAAGCAAGGCTCCAGTTTTATAGGCTATCTTCTTACATAAAGCCTAACACTGGTATTAAATTCAAATTCTCTGTGAGATACACCATGCTGACTACTATCAGACAGCTCTCTATTTGTGGAATGAAGCGTGGCACAAATGTTTGTTTTGATAATCTGTTTATAAGCTACCCTTGTAGAAACAATACAGGCTCAGTATGGCCACGTCCTTCTCTCTCTCTCATTTATTTTTAAATGAATAAGGAAAACAATCCTGTACCCAAACGAAAGAGAAGAGATAACGTAACAGCAGCGATGTGCCCTCAAGTTACCTAACAGCAAGCTCAGAGCACATGTTTCCATTTAGCTCTGCAGCTTTGTTAGTGGTATTTGTTTCAGTAAAATTCCAGTAAGTTGTAGAATTAATTCTATGGAGATAGACTTTACTCTTAATTCTGCTAAGACAGTTAATCATGATGTAAGGTGTTACACTAATAGTATAAAGAAGGTGCAAACACCCTTCACCCTTAAAATGCGAAAAATATATCTTTAAAATGTAAAGAAGTTTTAACAAAAGCTTTGGGAGGACATGCAATGCACTTCGTAAAACTAACGTGTGATGAAATGTAAAAGTAAATTAGCAGCGACACTGCAGCCATGAGGTTTTCTTGAGGCTGTGGAAAAAATAGAACATTGTTAGTACTCCACTACTTTTCAACAGCCTAAAGTGGGCCTCACAGCTAAAATGTCATCTCACATTTGATTTTCTATTGCCAGATTATAACTTAATTAACTCTTTTTTGCCAGTTTGATCTAACTCAATAGAAAATCATTCCTCCTTTTCTTTAATATCTTCTCATCCTCCTCAAAAAGGGCTTGAGGTTGCTTACAGCATCAGTCACCTCCACCTACACATTATTTTCTGCACTGTTCCTTTCTTTGCACTCTCACTTTCTCATTTTTCCCCACTAAAGAAGCCTGTCTCCCACCTCTTGTTTTCCTTCTTAACCTTTGATGTCTTTCACGCTGCCTTTCCATTCTGAACTGTGTACCATGAAGTACACAAAAAGGAACTGATGCTAACAGAACTGCTTCCTAGTTCTAACTGCTCTTGCCAGTTAGAATCCACCCAAACATTATCCTGCCTCTCTTTCTACCTTTCATACCTCTGGTTTATTACCACTGGGAGGAGCAACAGAGTCCAAATTCGTTGCTTCTATTACTATTACTATTGTGGTTATAAATATTATCATTACTATTAATAAATACTTGCATATTACTAAAGTTTTACAAACTAGTAACTAGATCATCCCCCTAGTGGGAAGTTACCTGAATGTGAAAGTGAGGGAAAGAACAAAATGGAGCTTCTTTCTCTCCATGTCTCTTATCCTTCCTTTGTAGCTCAGAAGCTGTAATTATCACAAGGTATCATGACTGTAGTTCACATCATGAAATCAAATTGGTGATGACCTTTGAAATAATTCCTTTGAAATTACAAAAATCAGGGATTTAGAAAAAAAAAAATCTAATGACATGAGGTATAAATACACGAATGTATTCCCCAAGTCAAGAATTATTCCAATTGCAGTTTATAAAAAGGATTTGTCAGTCTGACTGCTTTACTTCGAAAGAGTAGCACGGTCCATAAATGAAGCTGACCTGTGCAAAGCTATGAGACATCCTTGCAGTCCAAATGTCAGGGAGAACATTTAGTATATGGGCTATAAAATAGCTTACTTGCGTGCTTAAGTTAGATGTGGAATTATATATTATATTGATTCCACGCTTGTTTATCTAGAATAGTCACTCTTATGTCACTCCCACTACAGGAATACCTGTGCCAATGTAAACGTTTCAAGGACGAGCAAGTGTAAGAGAGAGCCAAGGTTCTTCCATATATCAGCAAATTACATACTTGGCTAATCAGAGGCCTTAATTTCATTACTTTTGGTTAATGCTTTTGGTAGGTGATCAGAGAATTTAGAAGGGTGAATTTGATCTGGTAAGTTCATTGCACAGTTCATTTTAATTCAGAAAGCAAAGCAGCTTTGAACAGTGACTGCAACAGAGCACCTGTGGTTGGTAAAGCAAATGGATTTTGTTACCTCCGACATGAGCATCACTAGTAAGAACACTTCACTGAGTTTCCACTCACACCCATTCAAACGAGTACATTACTGGCTCCAGGTAAGCCACGCATAAGCCCAAAGCTTCGATGTTCTGCATGAAACTAAGGAGACAGAGAAGTATTAAAAAAGAAAACCAACAAAACCCAGCTAAGCAAAATCTCTTTATCCTTATCCCTCCTCAACACTTTAACATTTATACATGCAAGCCTAAGTGTTTTGGCTGCAATAAAGCCTGACCTCTCCACAGGATTCGGGGAGAGGGGATGGAGAAGTGTCAGCTTGGTGTGTTCCAGAGGAGCACTGAAGCACTCCGAGTTCCTCTGTTCTGCCTTACTGTAAACATGACTGCTGAGCACCAGAGGAGGATTTTGAGGGTCCAGCTTCCATTAATTAGGGATTATAAGATGTATAAACAGTATTTACATCTTTGTAATGCAGACAACTGCCATTTTATTTACTAAAGTAGAAAAAAATTTCTACTCATCAGAACTGCATATATAGTGAACCTCTGTTTCTCTGTTCTCCTGACTATGAGCAACATGAAACTGCTTACGGTTACAAACACAGTCAGGCTTACATTGAAAACTGAGCCAATTAACTGAGGAGGGGCTGACAGTAAATAATTTCGTCATAACTGTTTGGAAATTTTCACCAAAGACTCACAGGAGAAATATTACGGCTTCCTCCTTCTCCTTTCCTCCCTTCCTTATCCACTCCACATCAGCACTACCCTGTTCATTACAGCTCTGTGCAGGATGCTATCAGCTGGTAACTGATGGATATTATACTTAAGCTGCTGTTTTTCATTCTTGTTGCAACTTAAGAAGCTACCAAGAAATGCCACTGAGAGATTGGAATTTTCTAATTCCTGGGCTCTTGTAGAATGATTCAGAAATATGGTAGTCACCCCAAAACCACTGGAAAGGACAGCTTTTGTTATCCTGAGGTAGCAGGTCTGGGATAAGCCTGTGGTCATTGTAAGCAAAGTGCACAGTATTCCCCAAACTTCGTATCATGGCTAAAGCTTTCTCGCCTTTCTTTAAGCTCTAGGAGCTCACTAGAACTAGTGTGTGAATTAAACCCATCTGCACAAGCAGCTTAGTTCTGACATATCCCAAGTTCCCAATTTTGCAAGCTTCATAAGCTCTAAGACTCCTCTTAGGTGTTTTTATTTCTGTTATCAGCTAATTATGGATTCAAAGGCAAAGTATCCATAGACATTTCAATAATTTATCCAAAAATAATCTCAAGCAAAGGAGAACATGCATATGAATACAGAAGTATACTATTTGTATCCAGGATATTTTTGAAATTGTAACAGTGAGTCAGCAAAACAACAGCTTGAATGTTGGAGAAAAGCCACTGGAAACAAAGAAGTATCACTAAAGATAGTTCACAAGAACTGACAGTATTTCTCAGAAATATTATAGTATCGACTTGTTTTGTATCAGTTGCTCACTCACAGCAATTTTTAGCTAAACAGGCTTTAGCAAAATCCAAAGCAATCATATGTTGGAAGGAAATGTTATGACTCTGAGAAATCATATATAACATTTTCACAAAGACAGACAGAGGGCTCAGGTAATTATTCCTTGCCTGAACTGAAGCTTACTTCACTCTGCATAAAGATAAAAAATCTTTTACCTCACAAAAGTATTCTGTTTCTTAAAGATGAATAAATAAATATTTTTATATTAAATACATTACTAAAACTCTAGTCAGACTACAAAATTAAGCCCCCAAACCCTGCCTTAAATAACAGCTCTATATAAAGTAAACATGCTGAAACCTCAAGACCTTATCTGTTTAATGAGGGCACCATGAATTCACAGATATTCAGTATGCTTGTATTTTAAATGCTTGGTTTAGTTCCTATCCATAACACAGCAACAACAACCTCTTATGTTTCTCAAAAGGGGTTTGTGAATATATCCACATTTTAAAAAGTTCTATAAAGCGGGCTCATTAAGAAATTAATAAACTTAGCATCTTGAGTAGGGTACAAACAGGGTGAAGTTAATAGTAGCCAGGCACAAAACCATGAAGTTATGGTAACATTTTCATCTTTCATCCACTATGGCCATAGATGAAAGTTCTGTAAGAAGAACATATGATGAGATTACACAGTTCCTAAACCTACTGGCTTCTTGCACTTTGTCCTTTCTCAGGTCCTTTATTCACTCTTTGCCACTTCCATCCAAGCCACCCCTAGCTCCTATTGTTCATCCAGTCCCATCCTTCCCACCATGTTCCATCTTCCCAGTGGTCCTCAACCAGACACAGCCTCCTTGGTCAATCAGCCAGTTCCCTCCCTACTATTCAGTTTCCTTTTTTCCCCCTTCTCTCCCTTATGCTTCCAGTTTCCAACTGGCCTTTCATCAAAGTCTACTTGTTACCATGCTTGGTGATGGAGGTGGAGGGGCCTGCAAGACAGCTGAGGGATACAACAAGATCCTGCCTTTGCTTCAGGCACCGGGAATTGCACCAGGGCTGCTTTTGGCTGTCCTGCCTTGAAAACCAAGATCGATACAAAGGACAAGAACACAACACGCTACTTGAAGACAGAGTATCTTGACACAAAGTAAAACTTGGTCTGCAACTTAAATTTGGCCAACAAAAATAGATTTGCACAGTGAAAATGAAAATTCATCTTTCAGCCACAAGTATCACATGCCAAGTTCCTGATCTAAAGCACAAAAAGTATCAGAGTTTCATGCTCTAGAATAAGGCAGGTAGAACTTTTCAAGGACAGAATAGTTTATTTTTGTCTAGCTCCTTTCTGAAAAATGGTTGAAATGTTTCAGCCAAAAATAACAGGAGGGGGGAAAAAAAAAAAAAAAAAAAAGCCACATTTTAGCAGACAGTTGAATAGCACCTTCACAAGCTTCACAAATATTTACTGCTATTTCCTTCTAAACTATAAATCTTGCTAGCACATCACAGTAGTCTGAAAATCTCAAAGATACACTGGTTTAAAAGTAAGCCTTATAATTTTTGACCACCTCTACAATGAGGATTCTGTTCTATTCTGGTATAAAATGTGGCATGAATAGACAAGGAAAAAAGAATACCTGAATAGTAAGAATGAAAGAGTTACCAGCAATGAAAAAAAAGAGTTACTAGTTATTTACTAGTTCTTTCCTGCTAACGGATGGTTAAAAATAAAAGATAACATATAACTTATGGGACTTGATTATAATTTTACCTTGCTATCCTAAAATGCATTTTCCCTTACCTGTTGAAAAGCTTGGGTAATGCAGTTCCAGGTAACTGATGATTAGTCTACCCAGTTTAAGGCCTCATACAAACTTGTGAGTCCTGTCATTTCATATCACTAAAATAATTTCACTATGTTCTTTGTGAACATGAAACCAGAAGTTAATTTCCTCTCCTACCTAAGGTAGTTCCTCAAAACATTTGCCTCTGCTTTAAGGAATAGAAGTTTTAAAAAGCACTTTCAAAGGCTGCAGTCAAGTTTAAGATGATGATGAACATCCAACCAAGTTAGCAAGGCCACTGGATAAAGCCCTTATTAATTTGAAGCCTTGAATACTTACAGCCATACAAAACTTTTCAATGTGCTAAGTTAAAGATCTAGTGACATTTATTATGACAGCTGAAGTGTAAGACTTCATCGCTTTTTCATAGACATTGTAATCATTTTCAGAAAGTAATCATTAAAAAATGATTACGCAGTCTTTTAATTTCACCTAGATCTTTAATCATAAGGAACTTTTTCTTGATGTGATGCTTCCAGAATCCATCAGCAAAAGGTCTTCTTTATAACAGATTTATGGAGTGAAGCCCAGGTATAATAAACACTGTTTCATATTGGTGAAAAAAGGTATGGTGTGCACCAGAGCTTTAAACATAGGGTACTTGCCTTCTTGGATCAGAACCCAAAGATTCAGCAGCTTGCACGACAAAGTCCATACTGTGCTACACAGGCGTAACACATTATTTTATTGATAGCTTTACTTATCAAGACCTTATTTCCAGACTTACAAAACTGAATACACTCTGTCCCTCTCCCCACAATGACCTCTGTGTGTCTTGGGGCTCCTGCCAATGGCATGATCCCACTGCAGTAATGAAACTGGGACAACGGCTTTCATTTGCTTCTCTGCTCACTTATAGCCAAGTAGCTTCAGCAGGAGGGAGCTCAGCAAAGCCTTACTGCCTGCATCACTTTCTCACTTCTCAAGCGACAACAACGGCAGTGTAGGCACAGGTGCTAGAAAAAAATGCATAAGAATATATAGTTTTGCAGAGGCCTCAGGCTCAGCTGTGCACGGCAGCCCTGGGGCCTCCATTCTAAAGATAAAATGTTTCCTGAAAGACTGAAGAACATCAGCATGTGATTTTGTTCTTTCTATAATAAGTAAGAATAATACTTAATTTCATGCTTCCCTTTTCAAGTTCATGAAAGTATGTAAGGCTTCACAGATGCATAACATTTGCTTTTGGCCCACGTACAAGCGAATGAAACTTCAAAATCAGAAAGTAACTTTTTCTGAATATTTTTCCATATATAAAGACAAGCAATTGAAAGAAAATGGCAATTTAAATCCAGACTTTACCAGCTGGCATCAGATATAAATTAAGATCATTAATTTTGGAACAGCAACAAATGTTTAGATTTTGGACAAGTTGGATATTTATTCATGTCATGGTGAATAAGTCATCAATATTTTTGCATTATTTAGGAGACAAAGTCAAAACACGAAGTGGACAGGAACTGGCACCCATCTACTAGACAGACAGTTCTTCTATATATTTTATCAAGCAAACAAACATGCCCTAAGGAATGCTACGAGAAAGGGACTGTTACCAGTGTAACTGAGAGCTGATCGCATTTTGTGACAAATTATCCAAGTAATTTGAATTAATTCCACAATCTGCATAGATGAAATGCAAATAATTTTGTTCCAAATCATAAATTATTTTCTATTCTTTGTTTTTTCTCATTTGGTGATTTCTCCCCTCAAAAAAACCCCACATTTCACCACACTAAGGCAGAATCCAAGCCTTCCAAAGGTGTTGTGATTAAATCCATAGCTTTGCATAAACTGAGAAAGAACAAAAGGAAAATAACAATAGAAATCAAAATTAAGAAAGAAGTTGATTTGATTTTATTTAACTTTGGGAAAGGTCAATAGGAAACTAGTATGCTGTCAGTCAAGAAGATGAAATAAATAAAGTGATAAGGACTTTTACCATGTAAGACAGATGCCTCTCGGCAGAAAAATATATTAAAGTATTTATGTATAGTGCATTCAAAATACAAAAAAAACATTAAATACTTAAATGCAACACTATGCATGCCAAATAACTAGACCTTTCATCTTAATGCCATTTTCACTCACTGGAAATCTGATGGGCTGCAGACTGCTTTCTTAATTCTTTCATTTAAAAAATCAAAATAAACATGCAAGTGCCATCTTAATAATCTTGGGAAATTAAGAGTAATTTTTTCTTAATTTAATTTAGCCCACTCCAATTTTCAAGAGGCCTCAGAGTTCTTTTAGTGCATAGGGGCCTCATAACATGAACAAATCCTACACACATAAGACATCCTTCAGGCCAAAGAATCCCAAGACAGACAGATTATAAACACTTTCACCTTATTTCCTTCACGATGGGACGAGTACATTTATGTGTACAAGGACCATTGTGCAGCTGTCATCATGTCCCAACACTACTGAGTTTTTCTGACGGAGTAAAGCAACGCAATTCAGAGAAGTCCAAGCAAAAATATCAGGCAGCTCTGCTGTCAACTATATGGGTCATCTTGAAGAGAAAACCATGAGAAACACCTTTTATGGCACATGATCTACAACCTCCCCAGGAAGAGAAACAGACTCAAAGGTGACAGAGGAAAAGATCATGACAAGCCTTGTGAAGAAAGAAAAATTAAGAAATACAGTATTTTATACAGACTGCAAACATACAACTCTATACTGAAGTTTTCATAAATTAAACCAGATCTCTCATTTCCTAGCAGTCCAATCACTTAGAAAAGCTGGATCTTTCCCACAGCACATTTGTTCCATCTAAGAGAAATTATTAGCGTCCAGACAATTGTCAATATTCAGACACTGGCACGTACAATCCAAAGGCCACAAAGTGAAATGAGGCAAATTGCTCCAGGAGGTAGCTGGTGCCTGCTTTGCAGAGGTGACAGGTGATTAGCACAGATTTCCAAGATACAACAAAGCATTCTTTTAAAAAGGTATCTCAGATCCAGGAAAACCAGAGGTACCCAGTCTATCTAACCTCCAGAGCCACCTTGAATGTGGGGCATGCCAGATTTCAAAGGTTGGCCACTGAGTAAAAAGTTATTCTTCCAGTGCTGTCATCTGGCCAAGAGGGAACATGGTTTTGAGTGTGGCCAAAAAGGGATGACAAAAAGAGGTGGCAGGTATAAAATCAAATGCTGTCCTCTACCATACAGAATCTTCATTTTTTTCTCTATTATCCACATGAAATAATATTTTTAATTACCTCATTAAGACAGAGATTTTTCAAAGCTGCAAAAATTAACAGCTAAGAGGTACAGAGGAAAGACAGGGAAAAGAGCTAAATATTGACTATACGCCTGAGAAATTTAAGGCACGTGTTCTGAGCTATTATACACTGAACTAAATCCAGTAATAGTTAAAAACCTCCGGTTCAGGTGTGCCTAAAAGCCTGTAATTCAAGAGGAGACCCTGCCTGATCTTACAGCAGCAGAAATGTCTAGTAGTGCTAACAGCTCAAGAGTACAAGGTTGTTGAGTGTGAAATCTTTGGCAGGAATGAGTAGACATTATATTCCTCTTGCAAAAATACAGACACTTATCGAAGCTATGCATGCCGAACACGTCTGTATTACTTATCAATAGCAACTCAAACAATAATTTGTATGGATATTGCACATAACAACTAAACCTGCAAGTCCCTCAAAGCTCTTATTGCCTAATGGATTACATGTTAGACAAAAACAGCTGTCACAATAATTTAATAATGCAACACTTTGCTTTGTTATATTGTTCTCATGACATATAAAAACCTACTGAGCACTGAAAAAGCTACAGTAAGTTAGACCAAGGAAGTGGTATGTCATTTGTAGAGGTCAAAACATACCTCTGCAGTTTTTCTCCTTTATTCAATTGACTTCTCTCTCTCTCTCTCTCTCTCACTAACACACTCTCAAGCATATTTAACACCACCTTGAAAGAACTTCAGTCTTTCAAATCTTCTGCACTGCTCTCGATGACAGGTGTGATATGACTTCTTTTAGCTAGGTTACACTGAAAATATCTCATCCAAAAATTTCAAAATTGAAAAATAAAATATCCAGCATTAGGAAGCCCCCCAGACACATTGAAATAAAGGAAGAACCAAGGAAAACATGTCCAAGTGATGACCTAGACTAGAACCATATTGTTTTGAGAGGTCTGCAGCTGTGGACAATGGGATAGTTACAACACTCCAATTCGTGCTGGGGTTTGTGCCATGTCTCCTCCTTTTTAATTCTGTCATGGCTATATCAAGGCTCACTTTGAAGCATGGCAGCACCCAACCTACATAACCCATTTCATGCTAGTGAAGTCAGCAGTACCCAGCAAAAGCCCAGTGTTCTGACATCATCATGCACTATTCACAGAAGCTGTTTTGCCCAACCAGCAACTTTAGGTGACAGTGTTCAAAAGCCACCATCTTATCTAGGGACTGTTAAGAACAGAGGACTTCTTCCTTCAGTCCAGAACAAATTGCAGCAGGAAACTCCACTACTTTGATGAAAACAATACGGCTTTAAATTCAACTAATAAATGAGGTTATAATCAAATAATAACATCTTTCACCCTCCATCTGGTTAAAGCTGCTCACTAATCTTGGAAAGAATGTTTTATCTATACAGTCTTCATGGGAAATTAACACATACCATGAAATGTGGGCATTATGAATGTAACAGGTAAGAAAATAAAAAAACCTGCTTGCATCACTAAGTCTAGCCCTGTGAATTTTGTAACACAACTCCTCTACGAGCAATTTTAATCTGTAGCCAAATAGCTGTAGTTCATGCTTTAGAAACTGCTTCAGCCTCCTACCTTAGTTATTTATGTCTCTGCTCTCCACAGCTCTTACTGAGACAAAAAAGTTCTAACATCTAAACTATTCTTTTCTTTGCTTCAGGCTACTATTCCATGCTTTACCATCTTTTGAGAACAAATAATTCCCTTCTTTCATTTATATTGTTACCTTGAAGTTATTTATAGCCAGTGCCCATGTCCCTCGAGCTCTCTGTTATAGGCTATAAATACAGCTCCCTTAACCCCTTTTCATATGTTTTATCCTCTAGTATTTATATCAGATTTGTAATCTTTATATTTTCTTTTCATTTTAAACTCTTTGGACCACAACTACAGACAGGATTGCAAATGAGTGGTGAAACAAAAAAAAAAAAAGTTCATTTTAAATATGGTCTGTTTATACCGCTATAATTGTGAACACACGAGTTAAGATTGAAATGCATAAACTACTGTAATTGCTTTAATCTCCTGATACTTTTAAAAAGAGTTATTTTGAATTTAAAATTTCTAATGTTTTGTCTTAGCAAAAATTATTCTAGCCAAATGAGAGCCATGTATGTAATTTCAAAAGAAAAAAGGGAAAGAGATATTCTTTCCCCATATGTTCTGTAAGAAACTATATCCCCCATTAACAGCCACAACTGAGCCAATTTTTGTTTAAACTTGATTTGTTTTACTCTCATAGACATTTAGGGAACAAATCAAGTTTGATGCAAACTGATTTTGTAAGATGCAGTTATGAGCTTTGAATTCTAATTGCATGCATATTTTGAAATATAAAAGTATAAAACATTCTTTCAAAGGGTTAAAAAAACGGTGACTGAAAAAGGGCCTGGATTTTATTGGGGCTGTGACACTTGGTACCAGCCAAGGATCTGGTCCACAGACTTATCTGGACTTGCAAAATGTCCTTCACAAGGTGTCTCACTGGAATTTGTGTTCTGTTCTGTAACTTTATGTGAAGTTACAAGAACTCTATAGCTGATCAGAAACAGTTTTAAAGAAAAAAAACAGAAGGTAAATAAATATTATTTTTGAATTTCAGAAAAGGTTGATACTGCAGTGAGGCAACAGTAATTGCTACTTTAATAGGGGTCTGGAAAGAAGAATAATAGAAAAAAGATTGATTGGGTTAAAACCACAGATGAAACAAATCTCTTCAGGATATTTCATGGAAGGCTCTGAGGAATGCCAGAGGTCCTAATAAAGCTTCATGATAGGGAAACAAAATACAAGAGTTCACTCATTTTTTGCACGTGCATGGTAGTTTCTATCGGGAAGAATGAGTGGAATATACCTTCCTGTGCTTCATTAACCTTAATATAACCTTAAAAACAGATGGCTGTCATTGCAGACAGCTCAGTGACAATATGTGGTCAACGTACAGCAAGGTCCAAAACTGAAAAGTGCTGAAAGCAGGATAAAAGTAAGTTTTCATATTCATCAATGAGGCTTTGTCATCAGGAATATTCCAGTTCTGTTATCCCATCTCAAAGGGAGCCATGTCAGAAACAGGAAAAGACTAATTGGATTTAAGATGATTAAGAGCTTGGAAAGACTTCCATAAGTAGAAAGAGTCTGATTTTCATTTGCGCTACTATGCTTTTTTTGCATGGAACACATACTATTTATATCCACCTAAGCATCCATCCATCTATATTGGAAGAGGAAAACCATATTATAAATGAGAATTATTTGTATAACTATGGGCCTTCTGGGGAGTGCAAGTAAGGGTTACATAAAAACAAAGTAGATTTAGTGCAGAAATGTCAGATTAATATACATAGCCTTCCTCCTGCAGAAAGTAACTACTGTCTTTCAGGCAGACTTTATAATTGCACTCAAAATCATGAAGTTTAAACATCTGAACGTGTTATCAAGGTAGAAAGATGAGTTTTCTTCTCTCTACTGAGGGTTTGGACAATTAGTCAAATACCACCTCCTGAGAGCTGGTCACAACATGTTATTTCCCACGTGATTGTCACTAATGCTTCTAGTTCTCCATTCTGTCCCACTGGGGACACAGCTTGTGGCTGTCACTAGTTCAGACGTGCAGACTTTCACAGCAAAGCAACAGCAGTGAAAATCTCTCTCCTTTCAGATCTGGCATCTTCTGCTTTGGATGTTGCTGTGGAGAGCACAGTCGTTTTGAAGGGTTCTGATCCAAAAAATGTCTATACAGCCTTGTGCCAGCCACGAGACTCCAACTGTGCCTTCAAATTGAAACTGCACTCAGTAAGAAATTTGTAGCAACAACTGGGAAAATTATACAGTCCTTTTGATCTGCGTTTGCTAACATGTCAGCATCACTTAGTTATTTTATGGTTTTGGTTTACACTGGAAAGTATTTGATACCAGTACCTAAGTAGCGACCAGGAAATAGCATCACACGAAGGAAAGTTTTCCTCCCATAACTTGAATTCTACTGATTTCCAGATTGTCTAGGAAATCCAAGGACATACCAAAGCACACTTAGGTTACAAAACTACAGGCTAGGAGGGACTACAGTGGGAGAATGCTTGGCAAAACATTTTCTCCACAAATAAAGAATGGACCAGAAATTGAATGCAAGAGCCATGAAGGCCTTCCTGGAACAGACACTGCACTAGTGCTGATCAGCTTCGAGATGAAGACAGCTGCTAGTTCCAGTACACTCAATTTGGTGCAGGTTGGTAAGGTCAACAGAGATATAATACTCTACTTAATGCAAAACAATGTGCATTTTTAGGGTGTTTTCCTTTCACTTTAACAGGTAAAATATGCCCTATGGATGATGAAAGGTAAATTATTGACAGCTTCACAGGGACAGAACTAGCATAAATTATACTTAATGGTAAAGTGCTATGTAGTTCACTGGAGTTTAACAAGGTGCTAATTGAGTGTGAAATTTTAGGCTCTGTCCTGTAAAATGTTGAGAGAAGCAAGGTGAAATCTCCAGAAGACTTCCCAGGCAGCAGTTTAACATATTTTGGGGCCACCGTATGCCATAGCTGAAATTGAGAGGAATGGTTGTGCCTCCCTTCCCCACTTGTGGCCCCTCTGACCCCAAGGACAACGCCCTCCTTCCCCACACTGCAGCGCACACCGCAGTGGCACAGGAACTTGAGGGTGATGTTTTAACCAAGATCAGCTCTTCATTCCACCAGTCCCAACAGACACATGAATACCTGTGTTGGTACAAGCGATGTGACTGTCCAGCAGAAGAATGAGGGCCCAGAAGAAAGGAATAGTTCCAATTTCTACACTCACTCGTGTCTCTCCGAGTCTGCAGGACAACACTAAAGTCTATTTGGCTGCTAATGTTTTAAAACCTGCCACGCACCTAGAGCTCCTAATCACTACCAGAACAGACCTGCAATAGTATTCCCTAGAACAAATAACAAAGACAGGTCCTTAAGAATGAGTTCCTGAGGTCTTGGGAACAAATATGTGCTGCTGCACACCTTTGGGTATCTGCAGATGAAGAGTAGCAGACAGATGAGGAGGTTTATGGAATGCGCATCTGCCTCTGGTGGGCTGCGAGGCCTGCAGAAGGAAAATCACTTTGCCTCACGCACCCATTCAAGCTTACCTCAACTAACTTGTGAAACCCAGAGGTCCCAAAATTTTTGACAGGTTTTAATATAGCCATACCAGAGTGTCCTCAGAGAGGAGAGGCAGAGTAAGACTGGTGATAAGGCAATATACATACATTTTTGTAAATACAGATGCATACCAGCGACAAGTAGATATGCATGACGAGTAACCAGAGAGAGGCATTCTTTCCTAGATGAGGTTTGAGACTTTTAGCCCAAGGGTAATATTTTTCTAAATATTCCCATTTCTAACCATATATTTTCTAAATAAAATAGCTATGTCAGTATTAGTATTCTTAATCATCCATAGCATCACCATTACTTAATTCAGCTACATTAGCATTCCTTCTTTATTTCTTTGCCTATAGCCCTTTGATTTTGACATTTGTAATTTCTCTTCTTAGCAAGTTCTCCAGCTGCCCCATTATCACCCTGTATACACCGGTACAAGAAGAGAAAAAAAAAAAAAAAACAACCAGAAAATCAGCACAGGGCTCAGAAAACTGCCTACTACGTCAAGAAGAAAAGGCAAGACAGGAACGGTGCAGCTGACACAGGGATGGAAATTTATGGCAAAGCTCTGCTGTGATTGCTCTGCAGGTTCTCCAGGAAAGCTAAGATACATTTGGAGAGAAGTTCAGGATGGTGAGATGTAGCAGAATTTGCACTATGTGCATAAACAAAATCTGTGTCCTATACCTCTCCCTCTCACAAACCTCATTCTCAGACCAAGAAAACAGAAAAAGAATCTCTACAATGGCAAGAGAAATCCCTGAATACTAGGTTATGCGTCATTGCAAGACTAACACAGCCCTGGGTTGTTTTTAACAACTCTTGTTGATTCTAAAATATTCATACTTTCCCATGTATTCTTCATGATGGCATTAGAGATTTCTTTGACAGAAACTTCTCTCAGTTGATTTCCTTCTTAACTGTTTTCAACTATATTTTTCCTGTGTTCACGGACATTTAGAACTGTGCTTCAAAATCCCCTGGTTTCCACCTCCCACATAGTTCTCTTACATCTTCAGAGCCTTTCCCACCCTCCCTCACAACAGCATTTTAACATAGGAAGTGCTTGTATAGCTCATTTCTGCCCTACTACTCCATTTATAAAATTCTCTCATAATTTCTTCAAACCTTTCTCTTCTGCCAGTCCTTCTTTCATACTCTTTGAGAAAACCTAAGTAAAACTTACTGTATCCTATGGAACTATTTCTGTGATAACTACTGACAATACTTAGAAGAAACAATAGCATAAAACTTTCTTCCTCTTCTGAAATAGATCCTGTATGAAAAACAGTGACAGCAAATAAAATGATGCAAACTTTCTGATGTGTGCATGGGAATGAGCGGATCTCTCTTTGGAGCCTGGAACAGTTTGAGCATATGCATGACACAGTCTGGAGAGCTACTAGACCAAGGTAAAATGCTCTCCTGAATTTAGGTCCCACTAGATTTCAGCAGCTGCTGTGCAAGGATTCTTAGGATGAGCCATTTAAAGCATCCTAGAAATTTCTATATAGTCCTTTAACATTATGTGCCTACATGAAAGAGTAGATATGCTAATATAAAGACAGTATAAATAAGAATACTGATGATTTTCCTTTTGCTATTTCTAACATCGTTCTGTGCCTCATACTAATTCCGTCACTATTTATGTTAGCATGAAATCTCAAAAAATCTAAGTATTTTACTTTATGTTTCTTTGTGATATTGCAATACATATATTCTTTTAAGCACTTCAAAACTTCAAGGTGAGATTCAAACTGGAATATGAAAAATTTGAACAGTCCATGAGTTTTACATTTTTGTGTCTATAAAAAAAAGACATCACAAGGCTTAGGAAAAATACACATTTTCAACTGGGATGTTTATCTAGAGATCAAGCAAGTAGATGTAGAGAAGTAAGAACTTACTGTCTCTGTGAGAAATGGAGTTATGAACAGGTAAATAAAAAGGCCAACACTAACATTTTACTAAATACAAAAGTACAAAACTCCAAAAAGAGTCTCTATGTAAGATTAAGCACTAACAGTCTGTTTTCCCTTCTCTCTCTCACATTGTAACCGCACAATACCAGCAAGGTGGTGGCCTTGGGCACCAAGAAAGAAAAAGGAAACTTGGATTAAGAACAGAACAATTGGGGGAAATTATTAAATTAACATTAAGCCTGCTCATTATTCCGTTCCAGACTTCACTGAAATTGAGTAACTGTGGTTCCTCCCTGTGGCATGCATACCTTCAACCACAAGGATCATGAAAGAGAACAATAGTCTCTTACTGTAAAAACATGATTTATATATTTGGCATTTTCAAAGAATTCATTCCATTACTTCTCGTCTCCCTTTGATGATATTCAGCCTTATTACTAGAAAGAACATGTTATCATTAGAATAAAGCATCCTGCATTTCCAGCACATTCATCTGCAAAAGGCTTGAATTCTTGGAGCTCATCATGTTTGTATACTCCACAAGCTGGAAGGAGTTTACAACCATGAGACACAAAACAAATAAAACAGATGTGTTGGCTATGCTGAGATTATACTAAATGCCAAACTACCTTTACAGTCATGCACTGAACTGCCAGGCTGACAAAAAAAAATGAGCTGCTTATTATATAATGGGAGTTAAACCAGCACCGTATCATTCAACCATGCAGAGGTTTCCACTGATTTTGCAAGCCCTTTTACACCAGTAACATTTTAAAGTAGAACAAATCAGGTGCCCCCTGATGACACACAAAATCTGCACAAAGACAGAAACATGCCATTTATTTAGAGCAGAAAGCTAAAAAAGATGGAATTCATTAGATAATTATAATCCATTAATATTTCCCTATTTTGTCAGCTGCCTGCTTCCTGAGCAACAACTGCAGGCAGAGGCTGCACTGACACCCAGCTGAAGATCTGCTGCTTTCCTATTTTTGCTGCTCTTTACTAAATTGCCACTAAAAGCTAAAAGCTTGCTCCTAGTTATACATACACAAACACAAGGATCCCAGTGAACTTCCTTAGGAGAGAAAGAGCCTCACTGTATTCTTGAACAATAACTCTGCTTTAGGCTTAAAGTTCTTCTACTGAGCAGAAATGTTTGTGTAGCAGTCATAAAGAACAGTTTACTAAAAATCTGTCAATTTGCTGAAGCTTCCCGTTATGTCTTGTGAAAATCACGTAGAAGGCCACTTGTACAGCAGACATCACTTTTATGTAACAAAACTAGATAGGTCCATTTTGGAGGAGCTTTGTGCATATGTGACATGTTCACACTGAACATGGAGCTTGACAGAGCCGACCCCTAAAAATAGCACCTGGTTATCCTTGTTCTCATCAGCAACCACAACCCCGTCTCAGCTCTGTCATTCGGTGCATCAATCTGGTACCCCTCTCCCTCCTCCAGAAGAGACAGAAGCAGTGGTACCCTGAGGTATCTTTTAGGATGTTTTAGGAGAGGTAAGATGTTTGCATCTGCTGCAAGCACACATTTTAAACAATATCCCTGCCCCTCAGCAGGCAGTTATCATGTTGTTTTGGCAGCAGGAAGGAATCTGTGGTTTTTCTTGAATGTTGCTCTTCTTTATTTAAACTACCAGAAATAAAGCAAAAATGACAGAATGCTCTGTCTATAAATAATCATTCCGGTGTACAGTTATATTAGGAGGTAACTCAGATGGCATGATAACGCCTAACAGGCTAATCTTAGACCTGTAATGCCATAAGATGAAAATAACTAGGCTAAGAATAACTGACCCAGAGGAGTCAGCCTGTTAAAGAGATCCACAGAACTGGGCATTTTGGATTTTCATGTGTTTAACAATAATATCTGCCAATTAGTTTCTCTATGATATTTTGTATTGTACCCAACACATAAAACCCTACCCCCAGCAGTCGCTGGGGAAGGTTAAAATGCAATAACACCTGAAATCTCCATCATTTACACCAAACCCTGAAATGAATGTGCATATTTTGCAGGCTATCTATCTATTCTGCTCTCTCCCAGCTTTTGGTTTCTCACCAAAGACAGAGCAGAGGAGAGGAGCTGGGCAGCCGGCACAGAAACATGGGTCTGATTAAAGCTCTGGCAGTAGAAGACTTACAAGCATATCCACATATCGAGTGCAAACCTTAATGAACTAAATGTATTCTGCACATAGTTTTGCAGAAGGGAAGACTCTGGCTGAAACTGTGTTTGAGTGCAGTGCAAACCAATACATGTTATAAAGCCAAACAGCTAAAGCAATAAATGACTGAAGTAAAAAGATGTTTTCCAATAAAGAGATTTAGTTCAACACACTGAAGAGAGGGGAGCTAGTGTGCTAGCACCAAGACTAGAGAACCTCTGTACTAAATGCAGTGTTTAATGGTCTCTGAAAAGCACTGAAAGAGGTTCTGAAGCAGTGTTTTGCATAGTTTTTTTATTTACTTTCCAGCGTTTCTAACTTGCTACTCTTGTCAATCTTGTACTTTGAATTTCAGGCTTTTCTCACAACCTATAAATATGCCTCCTAATACAAAGCAAGACCATCAGGTAACTACGTAGCATCAGAAGCTGGGACTTGAATAAAAAAAACAAAAAACGGAAAAGGAAATGTTATAGCATTAGTTGTTACAGCATTAGACACATGAAATTGGCAAATTGGTTTGTATTCAATGTCTTCTCAATAACGTAAAACAGAAAAAGTAGCTTCATTCCATTTTACCATGTTTTCCTTCAACTGAATGCATAACAGAAGTTTTGAATAACCCCAGCATACGTTGCAATGCAGAGCCTCTACCCAAAATCAGTGAGATTTTTCACTACATAAGACCTGCAGGTCTGTGTTGCCTGTTTCTTCTCATTGTATTAACTGTATATGGCTAAGGCCTTACACTTCCCTGACAATTAATTCAAATACTTCTGCTACTACTATGAAGACCCAGATTACTTCACACCTCATCATTACAAGAGGCCTTGAAAAAGCCACTCTGGTTGTTATGCAGAACTTCCCCATACCGAATTTCCACACTCAATTTTTTCAATACTCTGAAGAGAACCACAAAGCTTAGCACATCTATTGTCATTCTTTCTGCTCTCTCTGAAATGTTACTGCCTGAGATACCATAAGTGCAACATTTGGTATCTGTAAGAAGTTTATGTCACCTGACTGAGATATGCAAATATGTCAAGTTTTTCACAGGTATCAGAGCAAAACTTTAAATGAACTTGCTTTCTGCAGGTTCTCCACAGGAAAAGGTGAGCAGGAGAAGGTTTTGTTCAGGAAAAAAAAAAAAAGGGGGAGCAAATACCAAAGAACTTTCCCTGAAGGCAATATAAATCCATGTGTAAAGCAAACCATGCGTATACAAGGTCATGCAGACACATGATAGATACAACATACAGGACAAACTGTGTACACTGGCGTTTACTGAGGGAAGATCGCTCATGAGGACCTGACAACCCACGTACAGCACGATGTGTGCAGCAGTGATTCTGTCATTTATATTCAAGTGACACAGCTTACATTTCCTGACTGGTGCAGAGAATAAACATTCACCACATTCACTTGCTACATTTGTGAAATTGAAGGTATTTTACAAGCCTGTAGGTAGATGAAGCCAATCAAATTAATAATTCTGAACCGTTCTATTCCCTTTAGAATAGTTTTACTCTATCGGTTCCTGACCCTGACAGGTATCATTTACTGTGTTTCACAGAAGGATTAGCTAACATAAGCAGGATTGTGTAACTTGCTCAGGTCACCTGTCAACTCACTGACAAGCCAAGCTTTAAGCTCACGATCTCCTTGAACCCTTGATTTTTCACCACAACAGCTTTGGGCAGGAAGCGGAGGATGCCTTATCCAATAAAAACCAAGGTGGAATTCAGGCAGGGTACTGCAAGGCTGTACATTAAGATATGGCCAGTGGACAAGACTTAGCAACCTCACCCTTTGAAAAAACAGCACCGTATATTAAATCACCGAAAGTTAATGAACGTGGCATTACTTTCTAAAGCCCCACATCTACAGATACCAGGACTGGGTAGGTCTTTCCTTCTCCTTCACACCTTCTATTTGAGAAATGTAGTCCTGCATTGGTTATTTATTAACTACATTTTAATTAGTGTTTTTCCTATGGACTGTGCTGCACCAAATGCTTTTTTTCAAGGACTTACAGTTTATTACCTGTATTGTGGAAAGATCAGAGGCCAGCTGAATGTTAGGATCCCTTGTGGCATTGCACACACATGGAAATTGAGTCTTTTTGTGTAAAGTAAAAGGGACAGCATAGATAAATAGTAATCCCAGTTAAATAAGAGGTTTTAGACCCCAGATTTATTTTGTAAATGTGAAATTAAAATAACTATGGTATCAAACAAGAATACATCAGCATCATTTTCTTAAATAAAGATGCACAGCACTTGCTGCTGCATTTTAGAGCAACAGTACCATATGGGAGAATCTAGTTCAGTCTTCTCAAGATAGCTGAAACTGCTCTCTGCAGTGAGGTGTAGGTGTCTGCAAATTACACAGCTTCTTGAGTCAGCGCCGATCTAGATTGCTCCATTCATAATTAGACTTTTGATTGGTACCTATCCAGATCATCTCATTCATAGTATGACTTACAAGCAAGGATGAAGACAGACAGGCAAAGCAGTAATTGAGGGAATACCAGGAGAACTGTTTCTCATGACAGAAGTATCTCCTATGTCTGCTCTTGTCAGAAATTTCTTAGACATTTCGCTTTGCAAATACAAATTCATTGACCACTGAACCTGTCCTCTTTGGAGATCTCTCCAGCCCAGTTTAAAATTAGTTGCATAATACATGTGCATTGTATCCGCATACCAGCAAGCCTAAAAAACTGTTGACTGTTTTAAGTTATTCTTGAAGTCTTGGAGCAAGCATGCCAAGGGTGCACAGCATAAATGCTCAGGAATCTGTTATTTTCTTAATTACATGCAAATTTTTAACCTGAGTATGTCACATACATTTAAGCAAAGATAACTTTAAAGCAAGAGCATTGTGAAAAGCAAAATTCGAATGACTGATTCTAGTTTCTCCAAATGCTAGCGCATACTGTCATACCCTGGCCATTTCTTGCTTCCCTATATGCATCGTAAATGGAAACAATGAAAAGTTACCAGAACTGATCCTGCAAGATGCTGAACTTGAGGGAGCTGAAGGTAATCAACAGCAGCACCAGGCTTCGAGGTTTCATGTGACATGAACTGAAACTGCAGACTATGTGTAATGCCAACTACTTGTAGTCTAGTTGAGAATTTTAAAGGCCTACTGAAACAGAGAAGAATATTTTGTGTTCTATAGAATATATATATATATATATATATATATATATATATATACACACTTAAACATCTTTTATCTGGATAATGTTCTTGAATAAGCTTGTGTGGGGATTGCTTTTAGTCTAAATCCCCCCCCAACTCTACTTGGCACTACAGGGGAAATTCTGTATGTAATAGGGACTTACCTAATGTACGATCAGATAAAAATCAACAGTTACATGATATTCTTATCTCCAATGAAGAAAAGCAGAGCTATAAACTTACAGAAAATCACCTCCTCGAGTTTCAAATGAAAAAACTGCTATTATATTAGCTGGCAGTTGGAGGGTAGCATAGTGAGAGAAACCCCTCAAATTTTCACTTGCGAACCATTAATTTCAACTTGACTTAGTACTAAAAAAACAACAACAAAAAAAAGCCAGAGGAGGGAGAGGACGCAACCAGCCTTATCTCTGACCAATTTAAAAGCACTGGACACCTGTTGCGATGTCCAGGAAAACCAAGGAAATTTAATAAAGCAAAGCAACAATTCTTGAACAAGAGGTTGACACTGTAGATGGCTTTGCAGAAGAACCGTAACACTTCCAGGAAAACTTTTGCTTTTACCCGCTGTCTTTGCTAGAGCTTCGCTGTTCATAATTACAAACGCGCCTTCACCTGATTTGTGTCCCTGACAAAGGAGCTGAAACTGGTGATCAACAATCTAAAACTGTATGTAAGAAAGGAATACAAGTAAAACTTTTAGCTCTTTTTCTACAAAGCAGGAAAATAAACAGTTTTTAAAAAACAAACAAACAGACATAGGCTCAACAGGTGTACCGAAACAGGTAATATGTGAAGAGAGGTGTAGTCTACACCTATAATTCTTTTTAAAAATTGAGGTCAGTCAAGTCTTGGGAAAGAAGAAAAAGTAAAAGCAAAAGAAAAAAGCGAAAAAGAAAAAGAGGAAAAAAAACCAGCAAAGGAGGCACAAACTCAGACTAAAGCACATGTAAACAATTCACCCTGCATTGTACATATGGGTCTTCTATAAAACTAACACTTTCTAAAAAACAAAGTCAGAAACCTAGATTGAAAAAGATATAAACCGGAAAGCACTGTGTCTTAATAGACAAGAGCTTCATCCCAATGAAAACTGAACTTGAATTAACAGACTTTAGGAGAGAATAGGTATGAGTAGACAACCTGAAATGTTGACATTTTTAGCCCATCTAAATTGAACGGCAACAAGTCTTCCAAGTTAATTTATCCTCAGCAGCAGATCTCAAACACAGCTAGGAAAGAAACTAGAAAACACAGGGGTAGCTTGAAATACATGAGGAAACATGCAGTGTTCTTTCTGAGCAGCTTTGAAATACCTTCATTAAATACCACATCCAATTTACATCTCAGTGAGTCGTTACTTGTAACTGCCATTGCCAGTTTCACAAATATTTTTAAAGGAACAAAATAAACCATGCAGTTTAAAGACATTTTGAAGTAACACTGTAATGAAAAGAGAAAGGGATTGGTATTAAACCCCATTCACATGCAAACCAGAGAAAAGGAAGCTCACAGAAAGAGCAAATCCTGTTTACAATAGACATATGACTAGAATTGCTTATGAGGGGCTCTAAATGCAGCATCCTGACAAGGTCTTTCTGGGGAAGCCTCTTCCTGTGAACAAGCCTGTACCATGAGCCCCATTTTGCAATCACGCAACAAAACAAACAAGGAAACCCAAACTCGACTTCAGTTGTGAGCATTTTGCTGTGTCTGGAAAGCAGCAGACCAAAGGAGACAAACTCCTCATAAAAGCAGCAGCTGCTATCTAAAATACTACCAGAATTATATAACAACAACTTAGATAAAGCCTACAAAAATAAAGTCACTTCTTGAAAGGAAGGGTGTTTTCTTGTCATGCTAGGCTGTGTGTTCCCGGTCAGCCACTCAAGTCTAAGGCACGGAGCTGTCTCTTACCTGAGCTGATCATACTGTGCATTCTTTGCTGAGCCAAGAGCTGTTCACGTCCAGAAACCCCATCTGAGGAAAAACACGATTCACTCTCGTAAATTGTCTGCAGCATATTCCAACTGGTCTGCACTTCAGCTACACAAGAGATTCATCACTGCACTTGCACACAGGCGTCGGGCACGACCCTCTGCGGTCCTACCTCCTCCAGCGAGGGTAGAAAGATAATATGCTTCGGCAATTAGCAGTGTTTAAGCATTTGCACGAGTATCTATGAGGAGAGGGAAAAACCCCAAATCCACTGTCGGCAGCCCCCGCCCGCAGGAAGGGAGCCGTGAGCGTGCGGGGGGCTGAGCGCTGCCGAGTTTGAGCAGTTGCGTTCGGGCAGCCAGCGGCAGGTGGAAGGAGAAATGAAGAAATATCTCTGCGCTTTGGGCTTCCCGGCAGGGCGGGGGGGAAAGTGCCGCCTAACAAGCCATCAAACGGAATAAGCCACCTTTCCAGGGACCGGGAGCCGCGGAGGGTTTCACCGAGTTGACCCCAACCCAGCCCCGCGTTGCTGTGCCCGCGCCCCTCTCCGCTCCCGGCCGGCTGTCCCTCGGCCAGGCGGCTGGGCGAAGTTGGCGGGAGCAGCAGCGATAACTCATTTGCATTTGAATTGACACCCTCGTGGCCCAGCGGCGGCAGAAATAGAACAATGGCCGGCCTGAGCCAAAAATAGGTCAAGCACGGCCGGGTGATTGGAGCCTGCATTAATGCGTTTAAAAATACCACAGCAAACACAGCTGTCCAGTCTCTGTCTTTCAAACCGCCGCCCGTCCTCCGTGCGCCGCCCGGCCTCGAGCTCAATTAACCCCTTCCCCCTGCCCAGCCCGTTTCAGTGGGGATACGCCAGGGAGGAAGCACGCAAGGCAGGAGTGGGACAGGGACGGTCCTCGCCCGGGACTTGCGCCCCTCTTCCTCCTCACCCTCCCGCGGGGAGTGTTTTGCGAAAAGAGAGCAAAACGCCACGGCCTCTGTCTGTATCGGTCCTAAAATAACGCTGGGAGGTTTTGCTGGCGATGTGGTTTCTGCCTCGCCCACGCGCAGCCATCCTGCTGTTCTATTTTTGCTGCCCGTTTCTCTGGCTACGCCACAGTTGGCTTTGGCAGGGGAGCCAGGCGGCCGCCAGCTCCCTGCAGGACCTGCAGCCGCCACCGGAGAGGCGATTTCTGCAGCTAATCGGGCCGGGGGGAGCAGAAGGCGGGGGCAGACGTCGATGCGGGACTGGGTTTTGTGCGTGCAGCTATAAGGAGCCTTTCCGTATTTAGCATGCTTCATATAATTCTTATAGTAAGTCACCAGTTGTGGCACAGCATGCTAGACACGCTTACCGACTATGCACTATCTGGTTGACTTGCTAAAATTTGGAAAGGGGCTGAGTAGTTCACACTTATTTTTAGAAGCACTAGGCAATTTGCACAGCGTCTTTTTCAGTTCTCCAAGATGATGTGGTTTCAGAAGAGCAGGGTTTGACAGTGTATCAGACAACAGCACCATGCTCCTCTGTGGTTTGGCAAGTTTCACACATGTGAAGTTCATTTTTCATACTGGTATTTCAAAAGTTGCATCTCATTTGATGATTAATATACCTACACAGAGTTAACTCTCATTTCAATGTTACAGATAGTACTTTACTTCTCTGAGTCCTACCCTGCCTTACAGCACTTTTTATACAGGTGACCAAAGCCTGTTGCTACCTATATTATACAGCAGCTTGCCTACTCTCCTACTGAAATTATAAGTCTACTCTCATGTCCCTGCTCCAGGGGAGCAACAATGGCCACTGGGATGTGATTCCTCATTGTAATCAAGAAGCCAGTTGTGTTGGAGCTTTCTAGAAATCCACCCAGTTTGAAACTATCAACATAATATTTTGCTCCTGAAGACACAAGAATTTGCCCAGTATTTGAGGCTCTCTTCTGCCTTTTGGTGAAGAATCCTCTGTATGCTCTTTAACTTATACGATGGATCATAGCCAAGGGCAGTATATTTTTTAATATACTTGTCATAATTGTGTTACCGAAGAAAAGATTCCCAATAACGAAGTACTGTGACAGTCCTGTGATGTTTGGCTACTTGATGGCACCTAGGAAGTCTGTGGCTCAAGTCTTCCCATCCTCCCAAACCTTTACTTCCTCCATGTGCCAAATCACCTGGTCCTGCTGAGAGTTAGGACCTGCCCCTGGACAGAGAGAGACCGCAGCAGCTGGCAGCAGCAGGGGTTTTCCCTGCAGAATCCTCAAGTTAGCACCTCTCACTTCTTGCCGCCTTGCTCTCCTTGGCATCTCTCTTCCTTTACCCGTGTTTTCCACAGGAACACTGATCCTGAGGAAGCAGTGAAGCTCTGCAGATGGCATCCACCCAGCTCTGCAAAGGACATGAGCAGGGGCAGGGGCAGTGGCAGCACAGTGACAGGTCGGGTGTTATAGTGCAAGATTCCAGATGAGCATAACAACATACCATTGCATCATTGATTGCTGACAATTTGGTATCATAAACATTTTCTCTGGAAAATAAAACTACTCAAATGTTTTGTAGGAAATATGTGGCCCTTCCACGGTACTGGGCAGTTTAACACAGTGCAAGGTGCATCACCGGTAGAAACAGAAATCTCCTCTAATGCAGAAAAAGCTTTTTATAGACAGAAGTAAATAAAAAAAAGTGGAATTGCTTATGCCCTTCAGCCAAACAGAACATGACGCTGTTTGGTGATTCAGTGCCTCAAAATAAACAAGTTTCATATTATAAGGAAACATGGGAAGAATAAGTTAAAAACAGGTCAGAACATGGAAAACTGTGGAGTGTGGGATCCTGGTATTAGGTACCCATATGTGTTTATGACTTCTTATATATGCAGCTGCATTTTTAAAGGTAGCGTTCACAGCTCTAAATGACTTCAAATACTTCAGTAACTAACTAAAAACAAACTATATTCAAGAGTGGAAAATGTACATTTAGCTATTTAGCTGCAAGTGTTCTTAATTCTGGCGTACATATTTTAAACTGACAGACACATAAACTGTCCTATGTTCACTGATTCACAGACCATAATAACTACAGCATTATGCTCTACATTTTAGATGATATATAAAAACTATATCAAAATATTTTACTTATGAAGTCAGTCAGCCCAAAGGTAGGGCTTTTACAACCTGAATTCTTCCGACTTGCTTTGACATATTATAAGCCTACTTTGGTACATGCTTAGGTTTAAACACATGTGTAAATTCATTTCTTTTCAACATAATATTTAAGCACAGGCTCAAATTCTATTGATTGCAATAGAATTTAAGCACATAGTTAAACACTTTGCTGAGTCAGCCCAGACTTTAACTGCACGATCACGTGAATTTAAAGAGTTCCTTAAGAGTCCCATAGGGGAAGGATAAAGGGTTCCTGCCTGAAGAAAATCTGGTTTTTATTTTTAAAGCTATGGATGTTATAAGGTGACATTTTCATACAGGAACATGAGGAGATTTTTTCTGTTTTTTCAAATGCATTTCCTAAACTTGGAGAAGTTTAATGACGCTGGCGGTGAGAGTAAACTGCTGAAATGATTTAGTGCTGCTGAGGTGACTCTAAATGCAACCAGCCACTTTATAGAAAACGTAAGGCATGTTAGTAGCACTGTGATTGCATTATAGCATTTTCACAATGTGTTTCTCTTATTTTATCTCTGAGTTGTTAAAAACAAATAAATATAAGGAAATTAAATCTGGAAACCACATTACTGCAACATTAAGACTGAGAAATTAAGCGCTCAAATTAGAAGGAGCTGGGATTTCTACTGCATTATTAACTCTGCAACGCTATAATTAAGTAATACTTTTGTCTTTTTTTCTTTCTTTATTTTAATTTTTATTTTCCTTTCAAAGTACAAACAGTACTGGTTGTTTTTAACATATCCCATTTCTCACTCATGTTATTCTGGAGCATTGCCTTCAGTAATATTAATAATTTAGTTTCAACTTTTGCAGTTTTCTTACTTGTAAATGAATACTTGCATAGATTTTTTTTTTTATCATATTGCTCATTTGTATCACATAAATATTGAACACGTAAAAAAAGAGATGTCCTCTAGCTTCTAGTCATATGCTTAAATTAGAAAATCGCAGTCTTATAGGTGTCCCAGTCAACCTTCTTTCTGCCCCTTTTTCATTTGGCAAGTGAAAGGGCAGCGAGTAATAACATGCATCAATATCAAACAATTCATAAACAAATGGGTGCTAAATTAAGGTTGCATGAGTAGTATTAAATTTGGCCTATTTCAGTACTGAAGGTTTGAGTTCTAATCTTTGTAGCCTAAAGACTTCCTAACTATTTCTGTGTACCTAATCACTGAGATTAAAAAAAAAAAATTAAAAAAAAAAAATTGACTATTGTATAGAACAGATGTTTCTGAAGCCACAGTTCATTAGATACCATTAGCACCACGTGAAACCCAAACATCCAGCATAAATTACTACAGCTTACACTAGAGGATTAACTATGTTAATGAACAGCAAAAGACTATTACCACAGAGAAGCAGATGGTTTGGGAGCAGAAAGAAATCGGGGGAGATGCTGCAATGGCCTGGTCCTGCTCCCTCTTGGAACTAAGGGACCATATTCCAAGTCTCTGGAGAAGTTAAAATGGATCACTTAATCCATGTGCTCTGGTTAGAAATACAAAGGACAGGCATGTTTCTGACCAATTCTCTGTGTAGCAAGCCTTGGCATTGCCTGTGCGGGAATACATGGTGCTTTTCGTTGCAGTTCTGTGAAACCATGTGATGGACATTTTTTAAGTGAGGAGAAAACTGCAATTCTAGTGTTTTAGCTCAATTCAAGCTTCAAAGGAATTTTCTGGGACAAAGAAAGGCGTATCTGTAGCTTTAGGGGATTTTGTGACAAACAATGGGAGAATAAAACTTTACAAAGTTTTGAGGATAAGAAGTGCTATGCTAGATAAACGTATGGCTCTCTTATCATCTCTTTTATAAGAATATAGAGAGCCTTGCATATTTCTCATGTAAATTAGCTCAGGGGTTTTGTAACTAGTTAATGACATCATTTCTTTCTCCTCTTAAAATACAATTTTTTGTTCACATAAATAAATCTACTAGAAATTAAGTCTTAGATTCAGGACGACACCTCAACAGCACATAGTTGATTATAAGCACAAGGCTTAAGTTAAGCATATGCTTAAAGGCTTCATAAATTCAAAGGTACTTTCCTGAATCACAAAGCTCAAGTAATAAAAAGACCCTAACACTAATATAGAGCTATGAAGTAAATAAATATTTAGGTTAGGGAAAACATACAAAATTCATTTATTCTGTTGACAAAGTTGTTTTTTAGGTTGGAACTAAAATCTCCGTGTTTTGTGGCAAGACTGAGGTAAATTGCACATAAACAACACAAGCCAAAGCAGTAGATTATATTGACAAATAAATGCCTCAGACCAGCAAAGCACTTTTTCCCTTTTTATGCCATTAATGAGTTTAGAGGAGATATGAGCAATATGAGATTTCCTGGCTTTTTTGGCTATGCCCACCTTCCTTAGAGATACATTAGCGCTGTGTCTGCTGCGCCTGGCTCCACCAGGCACACCTGGGTGGACATGCATAAAGGAGCCCTCCAGCACATCACCTGGGACAGCTGCCAATATGTTCAGCATCCTCCAGGCATTTCAAGCTTGTTGCACACCTAATGAGCTAAGATAATGTGAACTTCCATACAGGGTTTTGCACTGCATCTCCTGATCATGGGTAGTCTGGCAGGTCAGATGATCAGGAGTAGATCACCTGGCAGACCAGGTGATCAACCTGGTCACTGTTCCTGGACAATAGACTACAAAGTCCCTATGGCTGGAAAGCCAATAGGAACGCCATCTCTAGCTTGTAATATTTGCCTGGCTTTAAGTGATTTTTTTTTGGATTTAAGACAAGAAATGTAGGCCACGCTTGCTGCCTGGAGAATTGAACTGTGGAAATCAATGGCCATGCAAAGGATTTGGAATCATAGCAGAAGCCAGCCAACCAAATACAAGCTCCTAGGATTACACCAGGACCAAAAAGGCTAATAAAATCCTTGGAAATACAACAAGTTTGTACTGAATAACAGCACTGAGATGATATGCATATCATAGAATATCTTGGGATACTGTAAGTTCTCCCAGTTTAAATACTTGAAAAAGAATGCTGAAAAACTGAGGATGGCTAGACATGCCACATGCATAAAATGGGTTTGGAAAACCTTTGAAAACTGGAAACTCAAAGACCTATGATACTAAGTTTATTGAAGAAGCTCAGGAGTGGTTTGGCATTGTCTACAATACGTGGGGCAAGATGTCAAGTGGAGTAGTAATAAGTAATAATTTTTAATAAATAAGGCCGTAAGAAAAATCCATTGATTAGAAAAATTCAAGGCAGAAGTGGACATGCATTTTAAGCATGCTTCAACCACTGCAGCAACTTACAAATAAGCTTTACATCAATATTGACCATGTCTCTGAAAAGAAAACTTTAACAGGTCTGTATGTCAAGCTTAGGGCAGGTTTCGTTGTAGGACTCCAAGACAAGTCTTATCTCATGACTCTAGAAAGGTCAGATCACGGGGGTAGAATAATAGAATTGTGTAGATTGAAAAAGACCTGTAAGATCATTGAGTCCAATCCTTAATGTAAATACATCCAAGTCCACCAGTCAGTTCCCACTTCAGGTACCTTCACCGCAAATAAGAACTACTGAGCATTGCTTAATTGATGGATTTGATGGAATAATAAATTCCATAGTAATATATACTAAACTAAACTAATTATTCCTATATCAGAATTTTTTCCTATATCAAATTTTATTATTTGAAATCACCCTCTCCTCAAAAGCAGAGGCTTAGTTTTTGATTTGTGTTTTGTTTTGTTTTGGGTTTTTTTTAATCCAAACTATGTCTACGTTCCTATGATACTAGATAAGTTTTTACAAGAGTAGAACAATGGAGTGCACTGTAAATAACTTGGGAAAAAAAGCCTTTGGAGAAAATAAAGAACCCAGAAAATGTCTGCTTCATTTTGCTATTCAAAGCTGCCCTTTTACATCAAATAATTAGATTTCAAAAATAGAGTCTTTCTAAATACAGGCTTGGATTCATGAAGTGATGAGGTGGCTTTACATAATATATTACAAGCAAATTATAAAGCTGTAGTAGATTTATAGCAAATTTATAGTAGATAGATACCAATGTAGATTGGAACAATTACTCTTTTAAATTTTGAAACAAGTAAGATGTTTCCTTAAATATAAAAAAAAATAAAATTGAGTCAGAGAACTGTCACTACAAGCCACTGGAAGCTTGGCCAAGAAAAAAAATTTTACATACAGCACTAAAAACAGCCTCCTTTAATGTATGGGCCAAGGAATGGACCTGAGATGCCAGACCATGTGCTCGGCTGTGGGCACACACCAGTCGCTCCCGCTGTGCTGCCTGCTTGGACCTCCTTCCTCTCCCAGCATCTCCACCCATCACAGAAGAGCATTCAAGCACATGGAGAAACAGCGTTGGATGCACAAACATGCCCCTGAGAGCAGTAACAAATTGACCACTGCTGCGCTATGAAAAGGTCATATCTCATACTGGTCAATAATGTTGTTATGAAACCGCACAAAACCCTCATAGTTAGCTGGGCCAGGATGGCAACAGTCCTCTCCTGGTCTTTTTTCAAAATGTTTCAGTGAAGCCAGATCCAGTTTTCATCTAATTTTCTTCATCCTCTTGAACTTTGATAAGGAACAGATCTGCAGCCCAAAATGTAATCAGTATTCACCAGCTCGGGAGCTGATTTTACTCTGCTGGTGAATTTGGGCAATGCTAAAAGGATGAAACTGTGACTTCATTGGGTAAACTGTAAATATTTTGCCTGACTTCAGCAGAACCAGCATTTCTTCTGAGGAGCAACACAATCTTAATTTTCCTTGTGTAACCAACAAATTTATAGATTGCAAAAGAGAGGAAAAAATCAAAATACAATTGAAAGCAAGGTTTCATAACTCTGAAACGAAAATTACAACACATTTCAAGCAAATATAACCTCTCCCTTTAGCTAAGCAAACCACCTTGAAAATCTTAATGCAGCTACTTACTGCAACTGAAAATACCTTTACAATGTACTATGGCACTGCCATAAATGTGTCGCAAACTTGGTTTTTGTAAATACAGGCATCCAACTGGTATTCCTAAGGCCAAACCAGCCCTAAGAAGGCTTTCATCCATCCTTCAAGCTGATTTAGCCAAATCTTGCAATGTTCAGTTTGCTAGGCACTCAGTCCCATAGAAGAGATGGAACAAATGGAGAAGGAAGCTACAGCAAATGCCCGGCAAAGTCACACCTCAGCAGGCAGATGTGGGCAGCTGCATCTTATCCCTCATCTGCCCCATCTCTGGCTTAAAGGAGAAAGATGCAGGTTCTCGAGCTCTCTAGGATAAAGGGATGAGGCTGGTCCCACACCCTAGTTTCCTAGAATGAGAACTGTTCACAAAAAACTTGCCAGATTGTTCTGAGCTTCAAAACCACTGTGCAGAGGCTAAAAAATTGCACAGGTCAGAACTGATAATTTGCATTAAAAGCATGGGGAAGCAGTTAGATAATACACTGAATCCATGTTCAGACAATATTCCCATTCTAATCAACTTCAATCAGATATATTTATGTCTTGCAAAGAATCTGGGAGGGGAAAGCTCTTATAGTAACTTCAACCCTAATTGCTGCTGGGAAAGGGGAGTCCAAAAATGAAGTAATAAGTGAAAAGTAACTTGCTAGTGCTGGAATCTCAATGCCACGATCAGAGAAGACACACTATTTTCGATGAGCTTAAGCTCCTGACCATTCAAAATGTTGGATCAAACTTGGGCTCAAGGCCTGTTCTAAAAATAGCATAGCAGTCATTTACACACTTCATACCCTGCTGATTGGTAGTCGAGAGAACAGGATGGCAGGGCATGTGATAATGGCAGGAAAACAACACCTTTCAGTCAACAAATCAGAGGATCTGCAGCATCACAAGCCAGGTGTCACAAGTTGTCAGTCACAGATGGACTGGTCTGTGCATGCTATGATTGCACTTCATTTCCAGTCCCTTCTCCTCTTGTTAGAGCACTTGCCAGTGAAATAAACTGCTAAGCATTTCCGTACGAACTACAGAGATTTGGATATATATATTTTTTTTTTTTAATCTGAATATAATCCAAACAAAGTGTTATCATTAGTCTATGAAAAAAATGAGTGCATTTTCAGCAGCCCACAAAATAATGCTGTACACAGGATAAATGGCAATCTTGGCTAAAAGTATCCAGGGACAAAAGCTAGACAGATCAAGGTGGCATATATCACCCATGGACTGTGTCCACAGGAATGAATAAATAAATCCCAATCCAGATTATCTTAAACTTTAATAGTATTATCCATCTTCTCTCCTTACCTCTGACAGAACTCCAGAAAAAAAGAAAAGCTAAAAACGTGGAGACAGAAAACTTGGGCAACCAAAAAGTGAACACACAGTAGCAAATGGCTTACTTGCAATGACTGAGGCAGCTTTCCATATCTCAGAAGACAAAGGATGATAACTAATGCCATGAAACTGGTTTTGTGTTATCTCAAAAAGGGGTGCAGCAAAATTGGGCACCACCTTAACTAAAAATAGACGTGCTGTAATAATAGGGCTGAAAAAAAACCATATAAGTTAATTACCAGTGTGATGAAACAGGTTTAAGTTTGGTCAAGCTTTATTTTTTATTTTAATTGCCAGTAAGAATGCTTCTAAAAATAACATCTTCATGCTTTATAATATTAATTTGCTTACCATTCTAAAGAAATGCTAGTCTCCATTTTTGGACTATACACAAATGTGACAACCTTGCATTTAAGGAGTAATTTACTTGAAGTAACATAGCAGATCTGATTTTATTTAGAAACTTCAAATAAAGTGCTACTGTAAGCTATTTAATCACACAGTTTTCTTTCAATCACCATTACAGGCATACAAAGTGCATTCCTCATAAAGATGTTATATGTATAAATCTCATATGTATGTGTATAAAAATTTAAACAGATTTAAAGCACTTGCAGGTAGGTGTCACACACCACAGTTGAAATACTAAAGGGCAAGTACATTGAGGTAAACAACAACAAAAAAATAATCTAAAAGGCACATAAGCAAGTGTCTAATCTAAAACATGTGGTAATCAAGTATTTTATTGACTTGGGCTCTAAATCATTGTATGTGCTTTTGTTCATTTAGTGTACTCTCAGAGGCAGCAGAAAGCCTCCAGCAATTCAGAGAGACAGTATGCTATTCTGGGACCCAACAAAGAATGAATAAGCTGAGAAGTTGAGCAACTAACTATATTTGCAAGGGGAAATCTCCAAGGCATACCTACCAACAAGAATATCAGGCTAGAAATACACCAGGATGTTTGCCAACAGAAATATTTCATCAATCAATCAATCTTTTACAGTCCTATGGCTGCCATTTCATTTTTTTGCCAACTTATTTAGCACTGCAGGCACCAGCAACAAACAAGTTTGGGATGTGCTTTCATTTCTCACATGCTTTTTCTGGAACTCAGCTTTGCCTTTTGATCCAAAGACCACAGTCTTGTCACAGGATGCCAAAGGGGTTTGTGCATACGACTGCAGTGCAAGGAGAAGGAAAGGACAGAGGTGGTCAGTAGACCATTAGTGGCTATGTACCTCCTTCAGAGTGACCTGCAGCTGTGGAGGGCTGGATTGAACGATCATGGTAAGTCCTTCAGTAATTTCTTCTCAAGTGGCATTGGAAAAGAATGTGTTTCTAGTGCCTGAATCCAAGTACAGCCATTTCTCCAGCATCCTAAATATGACCATCCTCCGAAGAAGACCATGTGTCCTAAACAACACATTTGTGGAACATTTAAATCAAACCAGCTATTGCTGCAGTCTTGGCACTGCTGCTCTGCTGATGAGTAGAATGATGTTTACTTGGATGGGATGTAGGCTTCACTGGCAACATCATGTTAAGGAGTTCCTTATGTGCTCCTGCTACATCGCTGTCCTTGTTCTGATGGCAAGGTTTTACATGTATTTATTCATTTGAAAGGAAATCAGATCAAAACCGATCAGTTTTCCAGTACAGCTCAAAAAGCACAAACAAAAAAAGCAAGACCCCAAAAGCTCAAGCATGAAAAGCAAGAACTTTTTATCCTTATGAGGTTCTCTGCCTTGTCAAGCCACAAGCACAGTGACAGAAGTTTGAAGGACTCCTGACAGTGCTATACTGAAGCAGAACTATTTTTACTAACTGATATGACAGGTATTCAAGAAGATTTGCATATTGAAGGCATTGATGAATCACAGAAAATCTGTATGGCCATGCTAATATATATGTGTATACATATATATATATATACACAACATAACTGACTACTCAAAATAGCAGCATCATTTAAAGATATGCACAAAGCCAACAGCATTCAAATGTATTTTGGACACTATAGGGAAAAAAAAAAGTCTTAGAACTCCAAACAGGTTTTTTTTAGAGCCTCAAGGTTCTAAAAATTTGTAGCCATGTTGGTATAGATGTAAATTGCATTAATTAAATAAACAATTAAGGTCTCCTTTGAAAAGGAGAACAGTATTCTTTAATTAGTTTCTATACAGAACACACTATTTTCTGATGATGCAGAAAAAGGAATATTGGGTTAGGCAACTTCTACAAGACTTCATCTGATGCCTTTACTTTTCATAGAACTTCAGATTAAATTTAGGCTACCTTAGGACTTAGACTAGCTAATGGACTCTGGTTTCCTCCGCATCTTTAAATGCTTGTGTGCAAAACTCCCCCACCAGCCTGTAATTTTCCTGTCTCAGAGGAGGCAGCAATCAGTGTGCCATTTATGCACTGAGCGGACAAAGGGACATTCCCAACACTGCTGGCGTCACAGGAGAGGCTGATAAACAATCCATATCACTTGGCCACCCCATTTGGTAAGGTTTACATTTATTTTCATTGTCTTTGGAAGAGAAAAACGATACACAGTAAGGCTTGTTATCTGCTATTCTGCTCAACACACAGACTTGAAGAGAATTAATTTTGTCCACCATTAAAATTAATATAGTTTTCAAATCTTCAATTTGCAGGCAAGATATGACAGTATCTTGCCCAATCTGTAAGAAGATTGAACCCTTGTCATCTTAGAAAGTACAGTATCATTACCTGATTTCACATACAACACAGCAAACCAGCCTGAACACGGCTTATGCTATTCACTGTCATTCGGAGCATGAAATAATCTATTTCTGACTCTTATGGATGACCAGTTCCCATATTTGACAAAGTAACACTTTTTCCTGAAAACACGTGAAGCAATGTAATTTTTCACTGGCAGAAAGCAAGACTTGCAGCAGTCCTAGTCTGGCAGTACCAAGAAGAAAATTTGCTTTTCATTCACATAGCTATGAGATACATACAAAACACTAATGGACTTTTTTTGACTATTTTTTTCTTACAGGTTTCTGCTTTTCCTGTGGTAATATTCAAAAAGATAATATGACATTTTTACATCTATGTATTCATCATATATTTCTTAAAAGTGCCCATGAGGGATGGTTAATAATTGTTAAAAAAACCCTCAGAATTGTTAGGAGACTAGGATTGAGTGGTCTTGAGTTGCAATTGTTGATCACAGATTTCCAGTGATCAGAGATCCCATACAACCTATGTTTCAGTTCCCCATCTGTCCAATGGGAATAAACAGCAGTATGTTTCACATTCTTGTTTAGAACACAAGTGCTTTAAGGGTGCTCAGACACCATGGAAGTGGAGAACATACACTTTCTTTAGGCTAAAATACTTTTGCCAAACTATTTCTACAGCACACAGTCAGTTAGCAACTGGTAATCTGCATCCCTCCACAGGGAATTGGCAACACTGATTACTACCCATGACCGTCAATGCTTTATAGAGCCTACATTACTTCAGATAGCTGATTATTACTAAAATAAAATTGCATGTGATTTCCCTAAATCACAAGAATAGATGTTTTTCTTCAAAAGCCAGAAACAAGCACAAAAAGACTCTGTTTGCTTTCATATTTCAAAAGCTTTTTGTTTTTACCTGTGTTCCCTTAACTTGTCCTTCTCTTCTGAACATTTTATGTAGTTCTGTAAACTACAGAACACTGCCACTTGCAAAAAATTCACAGCTAAAAAAATTTTATTTCTCCCTAGATTCCCAAGCTTACAACTTACTGATATTTCCATTTGCAAGGAGAAACAAGACAGCTTGGCAATAGCTGTGGCAAGCAGTGAATCTCACTCATGTAGACACTAAATGTTTGGTTCTAAAGAAAAAAATAGTCAATTTTAGCTCAAGACAATGGATTTAAAAAAAAAAACAAACCAACAAATACCTAAAAACCAAATGCACGCCTTTGAGTAAACATTTCTGCCATTGAATCTGTTGTACATTGACAAGTTAGTGAAATCAACTGAAGGACCTTTTTTCCATTCAGCTGAAGCTGTGGCCATACACAGCTGCTCCTTCTATTTCATCTCCAGCCCAGACCTGGCATGGTCAGATAGTTTTTGGTCTATATTTGGAATAAGAGTATTTAAGCAATGATTGACCATGATAAATTGTCTCTGCTCTCGTCAACATTAAATTAACCAGTCCTCTTGATACCTTTCTCATGAGTCTGGAAACCTCATTTGCAAATAGTGTAAATATTTTTGTAGTATGTTCATTTCAAACTGACCAGAACAGTCTTTGTATTGTGGGACCTGCTTGTAAATGCAATCCTTTCCTTCTTCGTTTACTAGTCCTACCAAAAAGGACGGTGTTTTCCAAGGGAAAAAACAGTAACTGAGGATCATCTCTTCGACAGTTTTCCTTCCTTGTGTTAGCCCTTCATTATTGCACAAACACAGCTGTCTGTCCTGCTCTTCTCCTTTAACTCCAGCTTTCATTCGCTGCTGAAATTATGACTCCCTCCATGCTTCACTTAGTAAAATCTCAGACAAAAGACACTTCTGAGGTTTCTCCCATGCTATTCTCTTGTTTGTGAAGAAGTCTCCCAAAAGATGGCTTAAAACTCTCCTCTGTAGGTCAATACAAGGATTTGAGCTCCTTTGCTCAGAAAATCACTGACATTACCAGGTAATATGGTTCTTTTCTTCCCTATCTGACTAAGTATGGAGTCTTTACATATAGCCAAGGTATTTCCAACCAGGGTGAAAAAATTACTTGGAAGAGGCTTGTTATGGTGGTGGTAAACATAAAGTTCCTCCCATCAGATAAAGGAAGAGGTTGTGGCTTTGTACTGTCATTGTACTACCATCGCCATTGCTCCTCTCCTGTACTGCTGGGAGATATTTCACAGATTTGCTGACAGCCTGCTTCTGCAAGAAAAGTTCTTCCATTGGCCTGCTACCAGCTAAGAAAATACCCTGTAACCATTAGAATTCATATTTATTCCAAACCCACTAATTCAGAATTCACTTCACAAGGTTTTAACTGCCATAATCTCTGCTGAGTATTGAACTCAAAGAGATGCAAAGCATTCTTTAAAAAACAGTTCATGTCATTTATCAGCTCTGCCATTCTTTTTATGCATAGATGAATCTCTCTCTCATTTACAGTTTTCTCTCTCGTATTTACTTTCTATAGTTTCTGCAAAGAGTGTTCCAAAATCTCTTCTCCCAGAAGCTTCTGATCACTAATTTTTTGTTTTAGTCTTCATCAGTGTATATTTATCACTATATTTCACACATTTGCCTCTTCCTCTTTGATCCTTTAATAGACATTGCGCACTGCGATTTCTTTGCTTATTAACAGCCCAAACATTCTTCATCAAACATAATTCACAATGTGTTCTTTACTGCTTGTTTTCTTATTGTACTTGTAAACTTTCATCTTTCCTCTGTCTGTAGAGATGCTCCAGGATTTGTTGTCTCAACTACTGAAATTCTCCCTTTGAGTCCTCAAATTCAAAGTAAACTTCAAACGCAGACAGTTTTGTCACATCTCATTCAATTTTTTTTGGAGAGGACAATGGTGGTTATAGCATTCAGAAATCATTTCACATTTTAAGTTTCATTGCTCTTAACCTTGTGTCTCTTTCCCCCTTGAAATGTCTAGTTCTTTAAAAGCCAACAAAATGGTAGAGACTTCTCCTGTTTTGCCACTTAAATGACAGAGGTGATTCTTGAATTCAGCATTTTCATGTGATAAATTGGTGCAATCCCAACTGGAAGGGAAAGCATCCAAAAAGCATAATTTCCTTTTGACTCATCATGTCAAAGTAGATGTAAGGGTACTGACAACATACTATAAGGCTTTTATACTTAATTTTCACCATTTGTAATCTCTCCAGAGGCAGTTTTAGCCTTTGTTATATGGAAAACAGAGAGGTATAAAACCGTATTTTTGGCAAACATGAAACAAAGGTAGGCTTTATATTCCATAACAGAAAACACTCTTTCCACTGTGCACAGAAAGAGAATTGCACCCTGAATAGAAAAGGAGGAGTGGAAGGTGGTTGCAGAAGAGGGATAGTTACTGTGCAACTTCGAAGTCTGCTAGGAAAACAAACACAGAAAATTGGCACTTTGGGAAAAACCACATTGTTTATCAGTCTGAGCCTGAACAAGATACAATGACTTAAAAGCATATGTTCAACGTCACCAAACAGGATGAGCTTGCAAAGCATACAGCAAAGCTTTCTGAATATGTCTAGGTGTCTAAATTTCAACTATTCCTTCTGTTCTCTATGGATATTTTCCTATCTAAATCTACTAAATCCTTACATGTTCATTTCAAGAGTGTGTTCTTGTGGAGGGGCACTTTCTATTTTTTACTTTAAGAACAATGTGCATGGATGGTGCTACAGAGACAATAGGAGACTATTCTGAAGCAACTTTTACCTTTGCACTTACACTCACCCATAACTGAAAAGAACTCACAGAACATGTCATCCATGGATCTGCAAGACTGGCACCAGTCTTCCTTTATTAGTTGAATATTGACAAATATCAAGCAGTAGACAGCTAAACTGCTCAAGGAGAAGATATATCATTAGCATGCAAGTTTTATTTTTTAAAAAAAGCTCATCTGAGTGACTCAGTCTGTTTTCATGATAAAATAAACTTTCTAGAAGTAACAATAACAAAAGGGAATGAGGTCTATCATTCTACCAGGACATTGAGCCCTGGTGTTTACAGGTGCTTTATACCAACTAAGCAAAAATAGCAAAGAAATTACTAGGTTATATTAAAAGAAAAGCTTAAAATAACCGTAGTGAGCTAATGTTAGAGGTATGCAATGAAGGATGGGTCATGCCTACAGTGTACCATTGCCTTCAGCAGTAAGATCTCCTTCATGAGCTCTACAAATACACTAGTGAGCTGGTGAGAAAAGCGTCATCACTAAACCTGGCACCAAGCCAGCTGTCCCCTTGTTTTCTATATTTCCATACATTAATAACTATTATGTCGATTTTCCACTCCATCCTTATTTTAAGAAAATCCTGACAGTTTAGTTGCAAACATTCCTGGATTGCTTTGTATTTTCTTATTTATATGAGAATAAAGAGACAGTAGCCCAGCAAAATCACCTTTTTTGAGATTTCCTCATCTTTACTGTTTTTATATTAAATACGAGGCTAAAGATATGACTCTTGCTGTCCTAACCCCTTCGTCACAAATATGGTCACATCATGTCACAAAAGATGGTGTCACATCTAAAATTAGAAACAAGTCTCAACTGTGATGATTTTAACACTGAGTCTAACCTTGAGAAATGCTGAGTGCCTTCCAGGAGGTAGAGGAAGATGAGTTGGACGGTTCTAGGCAATATACAGATTTTGCATGCAGAATAGCAAATCAAAAGCAATAAAATAGAGAAAAAAAAAAAACCCCAAGGGGAAAAAAGAAATAGAGACCGATTTAGAAAAGGTACTATGGAAAAGTAGAGTAGAAAGTGACAGGATTAGTGCTATCCATATATATATAACACTCGGGGAATGTTTTTCTAAAGACCAATGTACTCTTAATTTTTAAAGTTCAATTCGAAATCTAAGCCAGTGGCTGACAGGACTAAACCTGCTTCAAATTATATTAAGCCCTGCAGATTTGACCCACAGAAAAAATAATGACATTGCATATTAAAGATAAGCCTTAAATGACCTTATTTACTTCACTATACCACCTGACAGGATCGATGAGATCACTAGCTATTTCTAAACTATCCCAGAGCACAAAAGGAAAGGGGGGGGTGGGGGGCAGGGAACACTGGAATATGAAAAAAATAGCAAAGACAAAACTATGAAACTAAAAAAACACCTAATTCCAGCTACTTAGCAATTTTTTGAATTACACTTCACATTATTTTCTGTTGTCTTTCCACTTCAAGTAGAAATTTTCCACACGGCTCAGTAACTAAACCCATTTGCAAATTACTCAGTATGATCAATACACCATATTAAAAATAAAAATAATAATTAATAACCATAACATCATTAATCAAGGAAGACTGATATTTCACTAAATTTAAATCTTTAACAGTATGCATTTTAAAGCTAGTTACATTGTCTACAGTTATGTGGAAAGAAATTTTATTTACTTATGCTTAAGTGGGGATGTATGGTTGCATGAAACATGAAATTTCTTTTGAAAACATATACTGATGGAACATTTATGATAGACAACACTTCTACCATGTAAGATGCGAAACACGTGCTTTACCATCACTCTTTTTATAAAGTTTTTTTTTACTTCAGATTACACTGCATCAAAACCTTTCAAATGTAATTATTACAGACTTTCTGACAAGAAGCTGAACATTAGATGTCTGAAGCTCAAAAAGTCTGACTTCCAGGAGAGACTGTGAAAGTTGCAACTGTATCTCATACTTCTCAATAAAGTAAAGTACATGGGCTGGGTTGTTCTTCCTGGTAGAGCCATTGAACTTTCCTGCCACTGGCTCAAGCAACTCTGGAGTTCACCCCTGCGTCTCACCCAAAAGAGCACATAGAAAATACAGCCAAGGGAAATACATGTCTGTCTCACAGCTTAAGATCCAGTGAAAAATCAGTAGATGTTTTCTGTATTTTACTTTACTTTCGTGAACATTTAGGATAACCCTTATCACAGTGAATAGCAAGAAGTGCTGAAAGTTGCTGCAATACAGACAAAGAAGGAAAACTTGAAAAATCAACAAACTTAAATGACTTATCAGAATACATATTTCATAAGGATATATGAAATATGTTCTCAAAGGATGTGGCTCACAGCTATGGCAAGATCTGAGCTTTCATTCAAACTATAAAGCTTCCGGTACTAGTGTCGGGAATTTATCCGAGCTCATGGTGTTCACTGCTAGGGAAGAAGAACCTGCAGGAGAGAAGCTTTGGTGGAGATGTTTCTGTTCCAGCTTAAAAATGGCAAAGACAAGATAGAGTCAAGTATCAAACACTAACTGTTTGAGCTTTCCCAAGGCAAAGGTGCAAATTCTTCAGTCTCCTCCCTCGCTTGCAATTTGACTTGAAGGATAAAGACTTCACATCTGTCCAATCCATAGGAAATTGCCTGCTGCCACCTACAATTGATAGCTCCAGAAACAGAGTAAAATAGATACCAAAGGAAAAAACTGATTGACTGGGAGGAGGGAATCATTAAACAGAAAGAGAAAAAAAAGTTATTTATTTCCTTTGAAAGGTTACAAATTAAAATTCTCGTAACATTTAGCAATGAAATATGTGTTCAATACAAATGTCTGCTTTTGTTTTCCTACCTAGAGATAAGAGTTGACAGTGCAATTGTTAGTTGAATTACTGCTTCAATAAAAATCTGCCACCATAAACAGTTCAGTTATAAATAAAAAAAAAAGTGAATTGTCTCTTACTGTTTCAAAAGCTTATCAAAACCACTAAAACCCAACTTGGCAATTTCTTATTAAAACTAAGCGGAAGGCATGTATGAGCCTGGTTTTACCATGTTATGGCATTTCAAAATCATAGAATCATAGAATGGTTTGGGTTGGAAGGGACCTTAAAGATCATCTAGTTCCAACCCCCATGCCATGGACAGAGACACCTTACACTGGACCAGGTTCCTCAGAGCCCTGTCTTACTTAGTCTTGAACATTCCCAGGGATGGGGCATTCAATAGTTTTCAGGGCAACCTGTTCCAGTGCCTCACCACCCTCACAGTGAAAATTTCATCCTAATATCTAACCTAAACCTACTTTCTTTCAGTGTGAAGCCATTCCCCCTTGTCCTTTCACTACATGCTCTTGCAAAAAGCCCCCCTCGACCTTTCTTGTACCCTTCAGGTACTGGATGGCTGCAATTAGGTCTCCTCATAGCCTTCTCCTCTTCAGGCTGAACAATCCCAATTCTCTCAGCCTTTCCTCATACAAGAGGTGCTACATCCCTCTAATCATCCTGTTGGCCCTCCTCTGGACTCACCCCAATAGATACATGTCCCTTCTGTGCTGAGGACTCCAGAGCTGGATGCAGCTCTGCAGGTGGAGGCTCACCAGAGCAGAGCAGAGGGGCAGAATCCCCTCCCTGGCCCTGCTGGCCATGCTGCTTTGGATGCAGCCCAGGACACATTCAGCTTTCTGGGCTGTGAGTGGACATTGTTGGTCATGTCCAGCCTCTCATCCACCAGCACCCCCAAGTCCTTTTCAGTGGGGCTGCTTTGGAGTCCCACAAAGGACTCCATATGGAAAATACACATCTGGGTAAAACAGCTGTCTGTGTCAGGTATAATTGCCTTCTTCCTATAAGAAAGCGTAACACAAACACAAGGCACAATGCTCCTTTGTTATAAGAAAACAACATATCCCCAAATATATATTATTTTCTTAAAATTACATCCATAATTTTCTGCAGTATAGCCTCAAGCCATAAAAAGTGACCGTGCACCCAGTGCCGTGGGCTCGAGCTGTGATACCCACTGAGGTAAAAGCCCTGCAGCCTGGCATTCGGGGTTGGTTACATGGTTGGCTACATGGCTGGCTATACAAGACTTGGAGGTGCAATGTGTGGTGAAAGCCAAGAAGTCACCTACAGCCAATGACCAAACCTCAGTATCGTGAGTTCAGTACCAGGTGGATCACTGAAAGTGGAAAAACATGACAAAGACCTACAACACCTGCCAGACCACAGAGCTAGCTCTTCTTCATATTTTTACAATGCAGCCAATTTACAGTTCCCCATCCAGGTATAAGAAAAGGACCTCTAGAACCAAGCAGTGGATCTACAGATTGCTCACCATTTGACCCATCTGCTGAATTTCATGCCTTTCACCATCTGTAATGATAACATGAATCAAGTATTTCTGCCATTTCTTGCATCCATTACTTATTTTCTAAGTCCTGCATAGCTGCAAGTGCCGTGGTAGGAGTTGTCACTGCACCATTTTAACCTGTGTTATCAAAAGACCCATCTTTCATCCAAGTAATCTAAGAGTTCACTTCTCATAAAAATGTCCCACTGTCGCTCGCACATATGAACAGTTTCATTGCAGGGAAATCCCTTGTTGAAGAACACCATGTAAAGATATTATGAATTCTTAAATATAAAAAGCTGTGGCTTTTGCAAACACAGAAGTATAACATCTGATACACCAAAACTTCATAAAAGCAGATGTAACTACAAACAGTAATTGTCTGATCTGAGCAGCCAGGTCTTGGCTGGACCTGATACAACTATGCTACTGCCAAAGGCAACAAGGTAGATTTCTTCTTTTCTCACTCTTCCTTTTTTTTCTTCAAATTGATATTTATGTTAAAGGATAAGAACACTGAAACAGAAATGAGACCCTAGAAAGTGCTAAATCTTCAGAGGCTGTAGAGAGATTACATGGAAAAACAGCCACCTGAAAACACGGTACTAATGAATCTCACCTAATAAGGAGAGCTTGAAAACTCAAAAACATCCTTCAATAAGCTGAAATTGTGTCTAGATGAAAATCATAGAGAGGAGTCAATTAAATATAAGAACACAATAACTGTCCTTCCCACACTAAAAAGTATGCGGATTAGCTAGCATATAGATTTATTAATTCTGCCTTCAAACACAGGAGCAGCTCCTTTCCATAGATTACTTAGTCCGTTAGGGACTGTCCACTCCCACCTGCCCTATCTTATTGCTCCCAAGGATGCAGTGGGCTCTGGACAGGTCTACATGCAGCAAAATTTGGTAGAGCCAAAAAAAGAGAAAAAAAAAAAAAGTATTTTTGGGCTGATGACCTAATATTTACAGTCTGATAAAAATGGAAACTCTTAAATATACATATATACATATTTCCACACACGTATATGTGTGTGTGCCTGTGTAAATCAAGAAAAAGAAAGGAATATGCTTTTTTTTCCTCTGAAATACAACTATATTTGGCACTGTTCATCCAACCTGTATGTAAATAGGTTTCATTCTTCTAGAGTTTCAAAACCTCACAAATGTAATAAATCTAATGTAATCTGAATGAAGTGTTTGCAGTGTCACCTTTCAGATAAGCTGTGCCTTAAGACAAAGGAAGCTAACATTTAACGAGTTTTGCTAAGTGAGCCATCCCCATTCATTTAATGGCATCCCCAACCAACAAAAGGAAAAATATGTCACCATAACATTATACTAATAATTAACTGTGATGCTATTAACGGCCTGTGCTGGAGGCTCCACAGGGACAATGAATCATGTATTTACATTCTAGCCAGAAAAGTAGTTGCTTAGTTGCTTAGTAGCAAGGATGCTCACATCTGCTGCAAAATAATTACAGGGAAAATATTAAAGACCAAAGAAAAATAAAACAAAAAAAACCCACCCCTCCTTTATAATCCTTTAAATGTAATTCAGGGACTTGTTGAATTTCTACAGGGCATTAGTAAAGAATTACCTCTCTACTCTGCATTTTGTTGTCGTAAAATATTAGCATGGTTTGTAACATTCTGAGGTGAGATAAGGAGATATAACTGCAGATTATGACAGAGAAATAATTTGGTTTTATTCTGCTCAGAGTTGTACTACTGAGTTCGCAGGGATAAATTATGCCTCATATACACCTGCATATAATCAAATCTAAGAAACAAGAAAGTAAACAAAATTTTCTCAAAGAATAAAGTCCACAAAGTTGTACGTAGTGGATTACTGAATCTAAAGAGGAGACAATTTCCACAAAATGTCCCATGACAAATAATCTTGAAGCAAAATAATTACATTTGGCTATTCCATCTTTTGGCTGATGGAATTGCATCCATCATGCAGTACTTAATGTCATACAAGCGTCTCACAGATTCCTTGCATACTAGCTCTGTTTTTCCCTACATATTTGAATTGAACAGTTAGAATTTTAGTTAAGAATTTACTTCCTCATATGCACATATATGTATGTATATATGCATATATATGTATATATAAATATATGGAAATAAAGAATGAAATGCTTAAAAATGTTGTTTGTAATATGTATAATTATGTATAATATGTAATATTTTATCTGACAAGTTCAAATGAATGCTTGAGAACATGACAAAAATCTTCAGCCTAAAAAAAGAAGGCAAACATAGGACTGTCCTAAAGATACTCATACAACATATAATTATTCAGTAAATAGCTTCTGAGCTTACTGAATTTTGGGGACTGACTCATGACTTTTATTCTGGGTGGCAATACAGCCTCACCATCTCTCATGCATTTCCTTAACTGGACTATGAGGTCAGAACTGAGCAATGAAAGATTCTCTCATACTTTTCCAGGAATGAAGGGTGAGGACTAGCAAAACAGGTACAATTTTCTCCTGTTTAGTGTAGATTTTTACCAACGGGTAAAACTAAATAAAATAATAAGCAAATAAAAAAAACAAACAAAAAAAAATCAGAACAAATCCAAAAAAACCATGACAGAAATAATAGCACAGGGACTCTTCTTTTCTGCTCTTCAAAGAATGTAGTTTATTTTGACTGAATTAAATAGTTTTAAATAGCAAGTCCTTTTAAGCAGAGTTTAGGTAAAACCCTATTACCTAGTAGCTGATTAAAAGGGACTGTCTGTTATCTACGAGTACAGTTTGGGTCACGTAGTAGAGCATCTGTCATTTGAAAAGAGGCTGAGAGAGCTGGGAATGTTTAGTCTGGAGAAAAAGGCGGCTTAGGGAGATCTTGTGAATGTGTATAAATACCTTAGTAAAGAAGGAGACAGAGTCTTCTCAGCGGTGCTCAGTGAAAGGACAAGAGGCAATGAGCACAAATTGAAATACAGCCAATTCTGTCTAGAAATAAGAAAAAAAATATACCCCATATACTGCAAAGGTTATCGAACACTAGAACAGTTTGGCAAGACAGCCGGTGTATTCTCCATCCGGGGAGATACTCAAAACCTGACTGGATACACTCCTGGCAACCTGCTGTAGCTGACAATTTTTTTTTCTTCAAAAATGGGAAAAATAAAACTTCTGTGGAGAAGTCAGAAATTACTGAGAGACCCCATGCATGAATGGTCTTTTGTTCTCACAATGATATCCTTCAGCTTTTGTGGTGCTCCACATGAGTCAGGAAATCACCTGAACACTTTTCAGTCTAAAACTTATGCCTGAGATCTACACTTACAATGGGTTTTATACTTTATTTTGTAAGTAATTTATGATGGTGGGTCAATCATAGACAGGTTTATTTAAGCAGCCTATTTTGGTGAATTTAAACACATAGCTAATAAATTCAAGCCATGAATAGACTACCTGCTCCACATGTAGCTCCTGCTGGTTTGATGTACTGGTGTTCCCATTGCAATCCAGCCGCTGGTGTCCATGGCCTGCAGAACTCTGCTAGCAGAAGGTATTTTCATTTGAGGAGAACACCAGGCAGATGATCTACTGGAATGTCTTAGATGCTTTAGCCTTCAGTGCAGAAGTTGCACAAGCTCTTAGTCTGGCAATTTTTTGGAAATAATGAGCCCCAGATGGAAAGTAACAAGCCTCTGGCACAGAGAAAGTGGCCTTCAACCAGCACAGTGTCCTGTAGAGCAGACATGGGCACCATGGGCATCAGTAAAACCAAAACAATCTCAAGTCAAACTGAACAACCTCTCAGAGGTTTAAATTCAGTCTAAGTTCAGGTTTAAAGACAGGTTTTACTCTACAGACCTAAACTCAGACTCTTTGCACTTCAGTGAAGACATTGTCATTTGGATAATCACTTTCCCTGAGCTGGGTTGAAGCATGCTTTTGTAAACTGTGTGTGGGGATCAGAGCTCCTATTTTACAATAATACAACTTCATGTACAAGTCCACAAAGACTGGAGAAGAAAAGCTCAGCATTTTTCTGAACTGAAGCAGGGAATCTGTTCTCACAACTTACAGCAATATTAACCTTTTTTTATAGAAGCGCTGGCACTAGTAATTTTCAAATGTAAAGTACATATTGCTTTTTGGAGGGGGAAAAAAAAAGAGACCACAAAACAAAACCCAACAAATTTCCATTAAATACTTGGAGAAAAAAAAATAAAAATTGTCTTGGAACTTCTATACACAATTCCATTTTGGGGGGAGAAAATTTCAGTTTTTTTAAAGTTTATATTTCTTTCTAGGTTTTGTGCAGCAAATATTTACTACAGTCATCCTAAGAGCCAGAAAATTGTTTCGCTTACTCTATAGCATTGTAACATCCAGGGATAAACTGTGCACTTGCTGCCAGGACTACAAATTCATGCAAAGTTATTTCAAAGTGATGTAGATGAGATGAAAGGTAGGAGAAAGCTGAAAACCTCAGTACTGTTGTCATGCCCCTTCGCCCCACCACCCCTCAGAGTCTGAACTAGACCTGTTCATTGTGTCCAAATGTGTCAGGAGCAGAATTATGCAAGGCCATGTTTCTGTTGCACACTGGTGATTCTGGAGCAAAATCAAGATCCCCAAAGTTAAAAGGCTGGGAGCTGGTCTCCATCCCCAACATAGACTTGGCAGCAGATCTGTCTATTTGTATTCCACTCCCTAGGACTGCAGGTTTTGGATGCCACTAGGAGTCCAACACATGCTGCAGCACCCAACATAGCACAGCTGCCTTCATCACTACAGCTGAGCACCAGATGCTGGCAGGGACAGCACAGCTCACGGTCCCGACACTTTCACGCTGCAGTCTCTACTCTGCAGGTACAGTGGCTTCTCCGGGCCGTCCATCCTGGAGGCTGTGTGTGTGCATGTGGTGGAGACCAACAGCTCCACCAGGCAGCCTCTTCTGTGAGCCCTCCAATACTCCCAGTTAGACAGCTAAAGGCATTGAGCAGTGAGTTCGAGTTCAAATGTATGACCTCACCACATGAATGAACTCTTAAGACATCACGAGTATTTTTGGACAGAATTTTTGGAAGACTTCAGCATTGGTCTAATTTTATTTCCACTCATTTCAGTTCTGCTGTTCTAAAGACTCTACAGTCATAGTATTATTGAAGACAACAGGAACCTGGTAGAAGCTGATATACTCTCTTAAGGTGTGGCACCTTAATATTTTAAAAATTAAATACATTGCTGAAATAAAATTGGGTTATATTTTTTAAAAATCTACCTTAATAATAAATTATTTTTCTTCCTTCTTGCTTAATCATCTTTTAATATAAATTTAGATACAAGTTTCACTGAATTTGGAAGGTCATGAAGTCATGCCAGTTTACACAAATTTGAAACCAACCTCAAAATACATCAAATGATTAATCAAGATACCAGACTTCGCTCTAATGAGAGTCATGAACTTTTCAGCTGCAAAATCAGTATCTGAATCACTCCACATCACTCTGATCACTCCACATCAATTAGACAAATATACTGAAGAAAAAGACAGCACATAATCAACTCAGGTATAAATAGCCTCTGGTTCACCAAAACCTTTGTGGACAACAATAACGTATTAAGTGGAAGGTAAAGTAACTTACGGTAATTAGATTTAGACTGCTACTTAAGGAAAGTTGTGATTCAATACTAATAACTAATTTTACCTTCCGTGATTAGTGAAAGCTGATTAGAAGTAAGTATGTTATCTGCTGGCTCTGACACGATTATTGCCTTACAAAAAAATGCCTAATTAGTTTTGCTGCAGCTACGAATTTCTGTTTAACAGGTATGCTCAGCAACACTGCCAAGCATTCCATTACTCATCCATTATTATGCTCTCCTATAATGTGCAAAACTCTTGTGTAGAATTCAGGAACTTTTGTTGTTGCTCAGTGTGGACTGAATTCTGTGAAGGACTGAAAAACTGTGGATTTTGGATCTATGTTCTCAGACAGAATACATGTAACTATAAAGTAAACTCACATTTTTCACGGTCCCAGTCAATAATACCACAAAAATACGTGAAAATTAAAACTTCCAGAGGCTTCCCTTGATACTAAGACATTGCAAAAGATGTAGGTAAATATGGTAACTGTGAAATTACCTAGACAAAATTCCATTTAATTTCATTTACTCACCTGACAAATTATTTGATTGCTCAGATTGAAACATGAATGAAGATTAGACATAGCAGCAGATAAATAAGACAGATGTATCTTTAGAGCAGTTCAGGAAGGGCTGATGACATCTACTGTCCAAAGGATCTTTGACAAACACCTGGCATCCCACAGTGGCTAGATAGCAATTCCCCATGGAGAACATGCAACAAAGTTCCTCATAAATAGTTTTACTAACTGAATAAGGACTAACAAGTTCATCAGAATTAAAAAAGAAAGACTTGAAATAGTTTAACTAAGATATTGTGTTATTGAGGAAGGTGGCAGCTGTAGTTCCTTCAACTAAATTTTTCACTTATGCATATGCTGTCTTTTCACTATATGGTTACCAGCAGCACAGCAATTTCTTCAGATAAACATTGCCAGGAATTCTCCACCATCACTGTAAGGCTACTACAATGTGAGGCCTCAGTAAAAAAGGCAAGCTCCGCCTTGTTTGTGCAGCATGCACCAGAAAGTTAGTCCCCTATTTGTTCACTTAAAGTTAACAACTTATTTCAGAGATCCTACCAATAGCATAAAATGATAAAACTATTTTCAGCTCTTGACATAAGGGGGAGTAATTCTGTTCTCCTGAACAGCACTTTCTATCTAACTATGGCTGTTCATGGCCCCTGAAAAAATTCAACAGAGTTGCTTTGTTGTTCTCTTCTTAAAGTAGTACAGAATCTCCCATGGACAAACTTGCTAACTTAGCTGTCAAGCTGATGAATAAAGTAACTTCCCTGGGAAGGGAGTGCCCTCCAGAAAAACACTGCTGCAGCCACAGATGTTGCTTTGCAAAAGAGATCACAGGAGATCCAAAACCCTTTATACTTATTTAAGTGAGGAAGTTAAGCGAGAAAGTGGAGATATATCAGGGGACACATTGAGGATGTAAATTCTCATATCAGCATGACCTAATATGGATTCTCTTACCTGACAAATGTTTCTTCCAGAAAAATATGATGATTGTTGCAATATTTTTTATTTTCCCTCTGTGTTTTCCTTTTTTTTCACATTTCCTTATGCTAAGTTTCAGAGAATTTAGACCACAATTCACAAGCTGTATGTTCACACTTCTGTCTGTGCTGTTCTTTGTACAGGCGAGACGTTTGTAGTTCTCATTCAGGTGAGCACTAACAAATCCATTTCAAAAGAGGAAAAATACTTTGCTTTGCAAAGTTTTACCTAGGGCTGTGTATGGGTTATTAATTTACGTGGCAATTTCTTACTTACCCAGAGATTTCTACAGCTGCTTTATTGAGTGGTCTATGGGATTAGACAGGGATTCTTGACCAAATGGAGTCTCTTAATAATGCATATGGACTATGTCAGTTTTATTATTTGGGGTTTACTGTGATTTAAATGAGAACAGAGACAGGCCTTGGCTCCTGCCTACGAACATCAGAGCCCCTTATGTTTATGCTTCTTTTATGAAATATTTTTAAGTTAGAGAGCAGGACTGTCCCCATAGGCTATTTTTCCTTCAGGTGCTGAATCTAAAATCAGTGACTGAAATTTACAGGAGAAAAAAGACCTTTGTAATCTTTCCAGATCCCAAATGGGCAACCTCTATTACAGTATGTTTTATTTTCACAAACTAAGGTCCTGCAACCATGAAGGGCGTGTGAGCCCCCATAAACCCTACACACTAGTTCCACTTGAGTGAAATGAAGGGAAACTGGCAAGTTTGCTGAAGCTCAAATAAAACTTATTTTCTTGTACTAATTTAACAGGGTACCTGAGACCTTCACTTATACAAAGTCTGTCTCCTCTGCCATCTGCTGGAGCCCTACAATATAAACCCCAAAATACCATACTATAACATTCAAAATCTACCGATTATTATTATTATTATGTAAAATAAACTGGATATATAATCTAATAATCATAAAAAATATTGTACTCTTATCAGGTTGATCTAGCACAGCAAGCAAGCTTTGATCTTGGATGTAGCAGTTAGGTCAGCATTCCATATCACATAAATAAAATTCTGCCAGGCCTTTCAATAAATGAGCATAAAGTTATTAGTCCAAATGCTAGTCTTTTTTACAATATATAGCCAGTTACTTTAATGTAGTTCATAAAGTTACCTGAGATGTATCAATCTGTAATGGAGTCCAGACTATTATATTATGTTCCTCTGTGTTTTTAAAACAAGAGTCAGAAACAAATTTCAGAGTTTGAGACTTCCATATTACCCATATGCCTTGCAGCCTCCTGTAAAAAAGTCTGTACATGCTGGTGTCATGTGAAAATGCATTCTGAGCAATACATTTCAGGATCAGTTTTACAGGCATGATGTAGATTGAGGTAAATCAAAACAGATTTTCTTTTTCCTGAGCCATTTCAGAACTGATCCCATGTCAACAAAGTGAGGCTTCAGTCCCTTCAATTCCCAATGACTTTACCAGAGACTGACTACAAGTCCAATTAAACCATGATTTTGCACATTCTGGAATAGAGACAGAGTGAGTGAAGAACCTACCTTCCAGGTTATCCAATGGTTTCATTATATTACCCTGTACTTAGCTGCTCACAGTTGCAAAATAACTTAATCTGTTCCTTACCTCAGCTGTTTGCCTCCCATAATTTTCAAGGTGTAGGGGAGCAAAAAAATAAATAAAACAACTGAGCCAGCTAAGACAGCCCTTTCGGAGAGGAAATATGGACAAAAGGAAAAATTATTTTGCCCAGATAAAATCTCTATCACTAACAATTTTACTACCTTAGAATCAACACTCTCACAGTCTTAGAAATAGGTAACAAAACTTGCCAGAGAAGATATGACTTGACCAGAGAAGAGTCTTTTATTGCTCCCACCTAATCAATCTTTTGTTGAATTATGGATCTGAGTAGCACCACTTAAATATTGTGCAAGAAAAAAAACACTTTCAGTGGACGAATAAGAAAATTATTTGTTGATCATATACTAAAGTAGACCTGCTTTAAGAAGGATATGCGCACAGAAGACCTCTAGAGGTCCCTTCCAACATGTATTTTTCACTGTTTCTGTTATCTGAAAAAGGCCCACCCAGCCCACAGCTGACTGGAACTCTCCTTGAGTTTACTATTTGGCAATGCTGCCAGAAATGTGAACCAGACCATAAGAATGTCTACAGGCTACAGGCTACCGGCTGTCAACCAGTGGAGTTCAGCACGGGTAAATGAACATAGGCCCTCTCAGGGTCTAGGCAGTCTGAAGCCCGAGCATTGTGCCAGACAGCATTTTTCTTTTCCAAATTCCACATTACCCATGCTCAGCTTGGAGACTGTCACCTGAAGGAATACTTCCTTGTGTTTTTACTGAGTTAGGAAGTTTTGTGTGAACAAAGAAAGAAACTGCAAGTCTTCCTCTTGATTACAGAAGCTGAACAATTCCTGAGATCTGAATTCTCTCCATGCCCTTGTACACAGTTGCTGCTAAAGTCATTGACCAGTGATTCCTGAAGTCCCAGGGAAGGAGAGAGCTATGGGTCAGCACCCCACACCTTCCATGTGAGATGTTTTCCCTCTGTGTGAAAGACTAAGGGCATGTTGACGCCGGTTGTTGGGCCAAGCCTATGGCCAGGGCCTAGTGATCCTCTCCTGTGCTGTTTGCATGTTGCCACTTGCTGAGTGGAGCAGGCTATGAGATCTTCCCTCTCTAGAGGGCAAAGGAAAACTAATGATCTTTCCATTCCCTTTACTCTGTCACAACACTGAGTAGAGTAAAAATCTGATGTGATATACAGCAGTCTCCAGCTAAGAGGTGATAATCAACAGGTCTCCTCCCTGCTGCCAGCATCTCGCAGGTGGTGGCACCACCAGAACCTCACCTCCACCCGAACACATTCTAAGGCAAGGCTTCCTAAGAGGGGAAGCTTACCCTTAGAATAAATTAAAGGTGGTTTAAGCTAGCTGTTTGCACAACCATTAACACACAGCAAGAACAGAGTAACTAGCAGCTCTACCTTTGAGCTGTTAATTGTTGGGGTTTTTTATTTAGGTTTATTTTTTAGGTTGATTGCAGGAAGGGAGCTCATGTTTCCCCAGGAAAGCTGCCACTCTGTTATGTGAGACATCAGCCTTTACCCGTGGTTCTCCTTTGAAATAACAAGATTCTCCTCAAATAAGTGAAGGACAGAGCCTGGACATTTACCTCAGTGTTGTGGTTGCCCAGTGGATGGAGGCAGGCTTTTGAATTATCAAGTAAGGTGCTAATGCAGGAAAGAGGAACAGATATTGCACATCAAACCCCAGCGTTTCTTAGTGGGTAACTGGCAGAAGCCCATTACAGAGCTCCCTGCTCCTCAGGAACCTGTGGTGGAACTCCTGCCTCCTCTGAAGACAGTAGAGCCTGTGTGCCCAGGATGCTGCTGTGAGAGCTCAGAAGTTGGGCAGAACAGTAGGCAGCTTTAACTGCATGGGACCTCTCTGGGACACAAAGTTTAAGCCAAATTTATCCCAAGCAGCACCTGGTTTTTTTGCTGTTTTTAAACTGAATGTTCTGATATGATTTCCCTGGGGTTTAAGTTTTGATTTTCTGCTGCTGGAGATATTTGCAGTGGAAGCAGAATGGATCTGACCTGATACATAGTGATACTATTACTGAGTACTTTGAGAAGCAGAATTTTTCAAGTTGGGTAGGTATATTGCTATTTTAGATAACCTCTGAGGATATGTCTGAACAGCAGAATGCTCTGCAAGTCAGAGCTATCCTGTCTTAATATAGCACAACCACAGTTCTTCTCTCAGGACCATTTGAGAAGCACAGTGCAGAACATCTTATTATACAGCTTTTGGTAGACTACCTAGATCAACCAGAACTAGTCAGAGTAACTCACCAGCAGTGCTCCGACTTTGAGTTGTCTAGCTATAAAGTGAAAATAACACAATATCATCTTTTAAGGCCATTAGGAGACAAAAATAATCTGTGAAACACTTACATAAAATAGTCAATAGCCACTATTGAAAATGCTAGAAAACACACCAAATTCTGTATACAGTGCAGGATTGAAGGGCAGGTGGGAAGTAATGTTAGACTTTTGCCCAAAAAAGAAAGAATGAGACATTTTTACAGAACAACCTATACAGCTAGACCATCTATCAAGTATTACCAAACAAGCCACACTCTGTAGGGGAAAAAAAAAGAGTCATGACAATGGAAGTGAAATGGCTATGCACAAAGAGAAAAGGAGGAAAATTAAGGGTATATAGACAATCTAATTGCAGTCTAACTCCTCTGTTTCGACATGCCACTATTTTACCTCTCTTTTTCTCTCCCTTTGTTTTTTTCCCCTCAATTCCATGTGGGTATTTCTCACACACACTTTAAATACTGAAATATATAAAATATATTTTCTAATTATGAATTTCCCATTCTACCTAACCAGAAATTTAAAAGCGGCTGTCTTCCTTCAGGTTTTATAGTGCAGTCTTCTTTTAAATCTATGTTTATTCACCAGGTTTCTAAAATCAAGCTAAAAAAACCCCAAACCCTATTTCCTTTGTTGAGATATTACAGTCCTCTTTATAAGTAGGAGTAGTGCTCTATTCATCTACAACATGACACCTGGTTCTGCAATGGTTACAGAAAGATGGTTATTTATAGACCAGGGAAGCACAAACGTCCCTCCCACCTCTCCCAGTATAAGGGTCACAGAGCCCTCACCTGGTACTAGATTCAACATGACAGGTGATAACATAGAAGTAAAAATAACTTGTCAGTATTTCCTTCAAAGTCAGAAAATTACTAGTTTAAAAACAGGGACGATCTGTTCTTAATTACGGAAGATTTCAACACAATGGAATACAAACACATGCACAAGTACTCTCCAACGGACACGTATGTAATGTACACATGTAGATTTGCACACACACTTTACTTACACAAGTTTATTTTGGTCAGAAACCCACATGAAGTTGAGGCTAACATCAGTTTTAATTAAAATCAGCTCAGTAAACCTGATACTGGATTTCCAGTACTAAATGAAGGCTTACGGGGCTCTAATGAGGATATAAAGGCTCTGTTCCCAGTGGAACAGATCCTCAGTAAACCCCTCTGCTAGTCCATTATCCCCAGCCCAGCATGCGTCATCGGGTGCCTCTGTCTATTTTAGCCTTATTAATGTGTTTAGGCACATCCATCAGTGAATTAGCACAAACTGGTCTAAGGTTTCAGAATGAGGCAGCCACTCACTTCCATCACATCAGCTTTACCTCTCACCTTCCAGAAAAATAAATACCTCAGTAGTTTCCTAAGTAAACTGCTCTAGATATATAGCAGGTTTCACAGCAACAGACTGCATTTCAATAAATATGCAGCAAACAGGAAGGGGTTTTTAGACAGCATTCAGAGACTAAACACAACCATTTAGGTTTTGAATTACAAGATAGACATGCTCTCAGGACAGGGGATATCTCATCCTTACAAACATAAAGGAGTTCAGAAAAATATTTACTTTTCAAGTATCCTGTACTCTTGTTCCTGTAGTTCTACAGGCAAATTACAAACATAAAACCAGACAGAGGAATCTTTAAATAACTAATGCTTTTTTAATAATTTTTCTCTCTCAGTATACATCTAAACAGGCTTTACTCAGTTTTATTACTTGCTCAGTTACCTCTGCTGTTACCTAGAGAACCTTGTTTTGACATTATCTTAAATCAGAAAACGTTTCATCACCAAAAACTGCTATTTCTATGTTTCTATGGCATGTGACTATCAAACTTCATAAAGTATTTCAACACTATTTGTAATTTGTAACAGCATTACCAGATTAGCCATCAGGACAAAGATTACTTGGGCTTCACTCCAAGTGTTTATCTTAAAATAGGTAAAATACAGGAATGAAATAAATATAAGGCAGATACCGATCACTGAATCTGAACACATTAATTTTATAAAAAGTCTGCTGCAGTGCTACTGTCAGGGAATTTTACACAACTCAGTCATTCCACTTAGTCATACTATATGGAGAACATCCTGACTAAGAAATTGATTAACTCTGTTTGTAGAAAATCAATACCTTAACATCAAAGCCAACAGGAAGAGGAAACTGTGAATAGCCCATTACCTGTGCCCTGCAGTTGTGCAGGTGACTAGAGGTTAGACACCACCAGTTCAGGGCATCCACAGCTGGTAGGGTCTGCTCTAAACACTGTCTAATACAGAAGTGAAGTCACTCATTTACATACTGATCAGAAACTGCTTTTGACCCTATCCAGGTTTAAATGGACTCGGCTGATTAGCTGGAGTCCACATCTTCTTGTGCCTTTTGAGACCTTATACTCAGTATCATGGAGTGATCCTGAGGTTTCTTTCCCATGGAGGTTTGTTAGGATAGGGAAGGAAAATGTTCTGAGAGGCCTTTTTTTGTCTTCTTTTAGAATTCCATTGTCATAATCAAGCAATCATTTTCCATATAATCAAAACACAAAGAAACCTGACATTATGCAATCACTTTCTTTAATCTGGGAGAAAGGAGTTTGTATTGATGCTAATTGCCTTCCTTGAATCTCTTCTTGTCAACTGATCAAACAAATCTTGATCAAATAGAACATATGGAATATTACTCAGTCTTGCTTTAGCTTGGTTTAGCTTTGTAATTGAAAGTGCCTCTCTTTAACACAGCCATATGCATATTATTTTTATTTTTCTTCCCCTAAAGGTATGATAATCATGCTGGGATGATCTGGAGAACACGGAAAAGCACAGTCTATTAGACTACCCTGAAAATGAAAACCCTCTGCAGAGAAGTTTGTTCCAGTGAGGCCTGTTGAACCTGGAAACAAGAAAGTGTTGTTGGTTTGGGATGGTATGAAAATCTTCTGTCACAAAGGTAGTTCTTTGCATTTCTACTTATGTCACAAGTTATATCTAGTAGCATAAATTCCAGCACCCTATTCGTTAAGACATTACATAATTTACTTGGCAGATAAAACTCTTCACGTTCATGGGCAATTATTTATATTTTAGCTCATGCCCATGTTTTCACATTATTCCATTATGAGTTCGTAATAGAAAGGAAAATCATGAAAACTTTTTAACATATTCTGGAATGTAAAGCTTTATTTAAAAAAAACAAAACTGCATGTTGACTGCAGTTTAACTGCTATAGCATGTACTTCTCTGACTAGTGGTAGCTGAGATACCTTTCACACGTAAAACATCAGACCCTTATTCAAAAAAGAAAAGCTAGCAGGGTAAATGAAAAGACTTGGAGCACTTATGGGTATAGTCATTTTTCCAAGGCCACTTAGCAAAATAGGAGAAAATGCAAATGAAATCAGATGTATCTGATTTCCAGTCATCTGTTCTATTTGCTGAATAATAGCTAATTCCTCAACTCCATTTCAGAAAGCTACTCATAGAATATATCCTATAATCAGCTGAAATAACAGCAAAAATCTTGAAGGATCATTAAGGAGTAAATGAACAACAGCAGTGAATAACAAAAAAGAAAATTCTCAGTTGTAGTTTACATATGCCTACATCATATTTGCAACTTTTAAATTTCGTTAATACTTGATAAGAAGTCCATTCTCACAGGAAGAACCCAAAGTGAGTACAAATTTAAATATTCTTCAGGAAGCTGGGGAGCTTTCTGTCACTAGAGCTTTGCTTTTTTATCAATTCAAAGAATAACCCTCATCAAAGTATTCAGACAGGAAAAAAGGAACAATAACTACAGTGTTTTTCTAGCTGCAGTTAACACGCAGAAGAATTGTTGAAGTGTTGGATAGATCAGATCAATAAAAATACTCTATTTACTGCTGTGAAGCAGTCAAGAAAAAATGCTGTGAACATTTAATTACTACCAAGAATCCAGAGAATCTAAGACATTAATTTTAAATATTCAATTACCTATTGAACAAAAATCTGTTAGGATGCTGTCATGAGCGTAGCGGCTGCTTGTTAACTCTCCGGCATGGCAATAAAACTTGGGCAATGAATGTAATTGTACTAGGGATCAAAGAGCTGAGCTCCTACTGAGAAGCAAGTGTATACACTGCCAATATTTCATCATTCAGAGTCACTTTCCCTCCTCTACCTAATATGAAAGCTATAAAAACAAAACCAAAAATCCCCTCAAACGGTTATTGTTAAAGCCAAAATCTAATTAGTCATTGCTTCCCAAAGTGTTATGTGAAAAGTCTCTAGAAATAATGGGCTGCATTCTCAAATTTTATAGGTTTACTGAGTCTAGTGTTCTCTGGTATTTCCTGTTTCCCTTGCTAGGGAAGATTGAGTCAAGTTTACAAGTCATCTTGAATAACACGCAAACTTTTCAATAAAGGCAATAATCTGTAGATTTATAAAGCATACAGTTAACATAAAGATATGGGTGGTAAACAAAGGGAATAGCAAGAGCTTTTCTATTGTTTTTAGAACTAAAATTCCCAGCATCTTAAACATTTTAGCAGCATATGATTTGCCATTTCAGTAGGGTTTGGTGATGCACTTTTGTTTTTCTACTTAAAATATCTGAGCTTGAAAGCTGCAATACATCATATTACAGCAGGGGGAAAAGAAGAAAAACAACACATCCATTTACGTCTAGCATACTATTTCTGTATGTTAATGTATACATATGATAGCAGCTATAGCTGCTTACGATATGGGAAACAATGAACAGCTTTCTCTCTCTTCCCTAGTGAGACATTTCCAGATCTCAAAACATGACATACATAAAGAATTCGATAGATCCTTGAAACGCCTACATATGTTACTTTTCCAAGCTATGAACAGTGCTCTGAACAATTAGTGATGAGGAATCACCTTTTTTCTTGGTAGCTTTACCTACAGTGAAAATGGGGTTAAATGTCATGACCCTTGATCAAAGTCCTAAGATGGTGATTCAGACCCCTGGCCCCATTACAGTTAATGGAAGTTCTGCTATTGACTTTATTATGTCAGGATTTCAACTCCTGAGATCACTTAATTGTCCCAAACATTTATCATCTTGTTTCTGTTTTACAGCAGAACTAAAAGCATGTCCAGAACTGCAGCTGTAATGTGATCAAACTCTGCTTTAGTGAGGACCCAAAAGAGCAAAATACCATCTTTCAGAAAAACAATTCCTAGATCAGTCCCTGAATTTGAACACAATCCCAAGCCATTTTCACTTATGACATCTAACAGCATCACAGCCCAAGTGTGTATTGATGTACTTGTAGTTTACTTTTATTTTACACAGTCATTATGAATATAAGCTACTCAAGAAAATGTTCTCCCAACTCAAGATAAATTAAAGCTTTCTCTATATCCATGTCCGAGTGTATCTGCCACCTTTCCAGTATTGTTCCATTCTTCATTACGTCATCAAAAAGGCACAGACTCTCCAAGGACTGTGTTCAAGGAGAAAATGCCTTTGATTTACTTACTAAAGAAAATAGGTTCATCTGTATGCTTAGCTACCATCCATATTGTTAAGCTGATAAAAAGAATAACAACATTCACAGACTCTTTCTTTTCCTAAATCTTATTGTGTATTCAACTCACACAGGCATAAGGCACTGGAAGTCAAGAAGACTCTACTGCCTCCAACGGCAATGTGATGGAAGCAGCAGGATTGGTACTGAACAAAAAGTTAGATTAAAAGAAGAGAAGAAAGCCAGGCAGTTGACCTGATCTAAGCCCCAAAAGATATCTGTCAGGAAGGCAAAAATGTATGCCTTTTTTTTATTTTATTTTTTTTTATTTCACCTCTGTGATTTTTGTTTTGTATTTGCTGACTATTAAACTGCACAAAAAGCACCTGGAGTTAGTAAACTTACAAGTAAACTTGTAATGCTCTGGTTAAAAACAGGTTTTCTGCAGTGAGCCTCTGCATTGCAAAGATGCTTTTATACTCAAAGTTAAGCTCCAGTTTTTAATGAACTAACCTTGGCCTTAAGGCTTATGAACATGCTTAGTCTCACCATATTACATATAATGTGTTTTACATACATGAGACTCTTGAGTAAGTTCATAAAAGCCAGATCTCTAAGTTTATCTCTGGCTGATGTTAATTTCTTAAGAAATGGACATATCTGGATGCAAATGAGGGACATCAGCTGAAGTCCTCTTGTACATGGTCTTGCAAAGACCAGTTCCCACAGACAAAGTAGCACTCGCTCCCTAATCACAGCTGCCTCCACTCGGTGATCTGACAATTTGTGCAGTCTCATAATAGGTGACAAAAAGGGAGAAAGCCATAAAATGCCTATATTTTGTTTTTAGCACCTGGGTTTTAAACATGCATAAAAAATGTCTAAATATTTTTTAGAAGTGAAATCCAAGATACCTGTTTTGAATAAACTGCTGTGTTCTGAGGTTACTGGATTGAAAAACTAAATAGGAATACTAACAAAAATGTTTCAGCAGCTGAAGTCTGTAATTTAGTAAATTTCTGTACACTCACCCAGTAGTTCTGCACTATAAAGTTACTTTCAAATTTATACCAATGTATTTCTAGCAGCAAATCTCCACTGTTGACCATTTATTTGACCTCTTTCTAGCACATATCATGTTATAATACTGAAATTCTTTATGCTTCTAAAAATAGCAATGTAGAGATTCTGAAATGATTAATGACAGTTAGGACTGTTGAACTCAATGTAGAAAAATAAAATAGAGTATACAGCCATCCATCTACTGAAACCTGGAAGATTACTTTTCCTGTTCTCAGTAAGGATATTAAATTTCCTAAGAGCTCTCCACTTACAAGATTGTCAGAATGTCAATGGCTTTATCCAGCATTTGTTCTAACATATAATATTATACATAACTGCCTAGAGGTGCCAAAATACAGGCAGAAATTGAAGGGTGGTTTTCTAAAGATATAAATAGGAATGCCAGACATGAGTTTATTATATAAACTTGAGACTCCTAAGACTCAAGAGATCTCCATCACAGCCATGTTCCTGCAAAGCATTCTTCTGTTTAAAGTACTCCCTAACAGAGATCCTTTACGTTTTCACAGCAGACTACAGCCCAATCTGCTTGAAAAACTCATTAAGGACTAGACTGCTACAGTGAGTGTATGGAATTTTTTACTTCTTTCATAGAGCTGCCAGTGTTTATTAATGAATTTAATAGAATTAAAACACTGATCTCTAAGAGTCAGTATATGAGTATCTGTTCTGCTGGTAACAAAGAACTTTGCACTGTCAGATAATTAAAGGGATGAAAGCAAACCAATACAACAGTTACAGTGATATTATCAGAGAATTACATACACATTTTCTACTTTGAAGGGTGACCATAAATCTCACTGAATGCCTCCACAAGACAGCAGAAAGATAGACGAGGTGGGCACCTCAGAGTGTGATTCAGACCACCAGTTTGAATTGAGAAGGAAAACATAGCAGACTATCCTGGAGCAGATGCCTGATTTTTAGATGGGTAAAGTGATGCAAGATAGATTGTGCTCTGTGCATCTTAATGCCACTTTTTTCACTCATTCTTCTGACTCAGAAGACAAAATTCTCCTTTCTAACCATATTAAAAACACAACTGACTACTGTTAAAAATGTTACACATGAAGAATATATGTCCAATTCACTTAGACTGAGCCTGCCCCAGTGATGATCTGCATGCCAGCTGTGTCTTACTTATTCTAGTTTCTCAAAGAAGAAGAGAATCACTACACTCCATTTCCAGCACTTAAGCAGAGGAGGGAATACTGAGCAGCACGGACAGCAAAAATTTTTCCTACTCCTTGGATGGATAAGCAGATGTACAAAGTGAGACACACAACCTGCTGTGCACACACCTCTCATGCATCACAGGACAAAACAGAGGAGACAGAAAGTCCTCTCTCAGAGTGTCATTATTTTTCCCCTGGTCCCCCACTATTGCAGTCCATTATGTAGAAATAGCACAGTTCATTATGAACAGGATGAAATAACCTGACAAAGGAGCCAAGAACTTAGTTCACAGCCCATTTAAATTCACAGCACTGGGATTTGAAACAAGAAGAGTCATTTCTGTATGGGTATGAAGAAACAAAAGCATTCAGGACTCAATGATGAAAATTTAGACTGCAAAACAAATCAGGGAAACAAGCCAGGATTGTTGATGTGTGGCAGCATATGAAGTTCTCTTTCATTACAAATTTGCTTGGTGTTCATTGCTGGTAATGTGCAGGTGTCATCGCACTTGCCTAAGAGCTTTTTGTAATGAAAGACTGATTTTACATACTATTAAAATTATAATGCTGCTGCTGAAAGCAACCTGAAGGACAACAAGCTGAAAGCTATTATTGAAAGAACAAGAGACAAATGTGTTCCTTCTTCATATTCTATGCATCCATTTATCATTCAAGGAGGAAATTTTACTGCTCAAATAATAGCATTTATAAGGATCCTAGATCTATCGTTCCTGTTTCAACATCAGCCACATTTGAAATTCTCAGCATTTCTTTTACAGAATTTCAGCATATATTAAGTGAAAGCGAGTGTACATGGAATACATGTTTCTTTTACTAGACTCTGATTTTACAAGGAATAACTAATTATAAAGAGGAAAAAAAACCCCAAATCTTTAAATTTAAATCTGGTGGAACTCACATAACAAAGATAACACATTTTCACTTATTACTTGTTTGATAATTACTTAAATTGATTCAACAAATTCTAAATGTAAGGCTTATTTTAAAGTTCTTTTATAGAACTAAAATTGCATTGATAATTATTTAATTAAGCCAGGCAAGCTTTAGGTGCATTTGCATGGCTTTTATAACAATTCAAAATGGAATAAATTAAACTCTGTCAGCTTTTCAAATACAGAGATAGCAAATACAATTCTTGGAAACACTCATAAGCACCTTTATGCATACAAGCAGCGCCTTTGAGTTCTATTCATGGAAGTGCTTTCTGGAATGAGGCCCTATGGAATAAATGTGAAAGTAGTACTCTATTTTCTAGTATTAAATAGAGCTGAGGAGTGCCTAGTTTTTGAATAGTCATTTTATTCTTTCTGTCTATGAAAGCCAGTGCTTCATTGGTGGAAGCTTTGAAATTTCTGGGACCCATTCATCTAATATTGGGAGTTCTTATATTTATGCCATGAAAAGTATATAATTTCTTACTGAAGGAAAAGCATTGCACTCAAATTTCTATTTGCATGAAGAAACACATACCTTTGGGGTCATCCTCGCAACTTATCTTTTTGTTTCAAGAAGATAATTCTTTGTATTTTTGTATCTTTATGGTGTTTTGCAAGCATATTATTCTGCATTGAGATGTTGGTTTCCTTAAATTTCTATATTTTTTAAAGTGTATTCCTTGCACTTGCTTTTCTGAAGATCACAGAGCAAGAAAAAACATGCAGGTATATTTTGTATAGATTCTTCATGCTAATGCATGAGAACTCTTCTTCCAATGCAGTGACAGCTCACAGATATGTTTCAAGCAACTTCTTGCTTTTTGGTTTGCAGCCATTGAATTTTAAATTACTAAGTAACATTAAAATGATGACAGCAGAATATTAATCTTACATTTGAATTTGAATGAGATATATATATATATTTCAGATAGATATTATATTATTATATTAAACTATAATATTAAATTATAATTATATTATAATAAAATATTATATTATTATAAATAAAGCTGTTTTTAAATGTAAATGATCTTTTCTTTTTTGTTTTCAAAGAGTATTTGGAGACACACAGTTTAAGTCCTTGCTTCATTTAAATTAATAAAAATTTTTAAAAGAAGGGAAAGATCAAGATCTTTTCTATAACCAAAAATATCTTGCTATTTCCATCAAAATATTTTTATTTCATTCTGGAATTGCCATGCTTCACATTCCAGGTTACTGTTTCCAATATGCATTATCAGAATTTCAGTAAAGACAAAAAGGATCAAACTGAATTTCACAGTTGTTCAGTGACATGAAGAGTTTTCCCAGTAAGAAACTTCCTGTGACACCCTCTATAGTGGGATCAGAAGAGTGAATTAATTCATAGAAGGTATGACAGGCAGATTGATGTCTATGAACAACAACCAGGATTTCAAGTTTTCATGTTAGGATTGTGGGTGTTTATTTCAATGTAATGAAGGAGAGAAGAAGGAAATATATGCACAAATCCCATGATTTTTTATTAAAAAGGCTGTCCCGAGGGATATGTATGCTTATCTATACACGTGTGAAACACTTTTTCTGACTTTGAAGACATCTTCCCTATTGGAGGAGACAAAGCCAAACACTGATATTTCTCTCAACTGAATTTCTTTCTGCCAGGCAACCTGGGGTACTTCTAGACCCAAAGAGCCCTGAAGGGATGTCAAGAAGGCCAAAGCACCTCAGTGAAAAAGTCTGGGGAGATCCTGCCCTAAGGTTCAGAAACTGATAAATTTAGATGAGCAGGGCTCAGTCCAGGCCTGATAGAGGAGTTTCAAAGCTCAGGGCTGTCTTGCTTCCTGGTGCACCTCTTCACAAGTGGAAACATCCTGTGTTCTGCAAAAGGGGCCCTGCAGCCCCAGGACAAACACAATAGAACAAGAACATTCTAAAAATCCAAGCATAAAGCTCTTCAGCCTTTGCCAGTAAACACCTACCTGTCCCCTGAAGTTGGGCTAATATTGGCAAGACCACTGCGGTCTTTGTAAACTATTCCAAACAAGCCTCCACATGTCCTTCTGTTGGTCTTGACACCAGGAACAAAATTGTTATTAGAAAATAACAAAGCCCATACTCTCAAAAAAAATGTGGGGGATATTTCCCACTGAATATCTGTGCTACATAATAGAGGAAATATCTTTAAGGATATTTACCTTAGATGAGGAGAAATCTACCACCCATATACTAGATAAGATGAAATCATGAGTGGAAAAAAGAGGATGCCTATCTTTGTTTTATCTTAATTAGAATCAATATATCTGACTGAATGCAACATTAAATTAATTAATCACCATGCAACAGACACAAAACTGTTTCTTAATAGGAAACCACTGCTATTAAACAATATTAAGAAACCATATTTTATATAAAAGAGGTCCAGTAAGGTCATTACAAATACTATTCACTATTTTTATCCTTCATTAACACCGCGAGTGATGTAAAATCTGAATTACAAAGCTGAATGTGGCATTAAGAGTCTGTTAATTTAAAGCAGAACAAAATAAGTTCCAAAATCATCAGCTCAAGAAGTAGATAAGGTTTTCTTTGGGCAACTGAATAAGCCTCAAATTGCCATGTCTTGACTTTCAAGGGGGAGGATTTCAACCACCTGTAACCTGCTGGAAGGACAGCAGAGCAGAGCACAAGCAATCCAGGAGGTTTTTGGAGGGCTCTGGTGGTCACTTCCTAACACAGGCAATAGAGGAATGGACAAAGGTAGGTGCTCTGCTGGACCTCATACTGCCGAACAAGGAACTGGTCGGGAAGGTGAAGGTCACGGGCAACCTTGACTGCACTGACCATGACATCGTGGAGTTCAGGAGATGAGGGCCACTGAGACCACTGGGAAAGTCTGGAGCAAAGACTAGAAGAGGATCAGGTTAAGGAAAGGCCAAACATTATTGTAAGACCTGATAGGATACACCCAGGAGCTCTGAGGGAGGTGGACAGTGTTGATGGAGGTGATCCTTTCGCTCTGCTCCACATTGATGAGACACATCTGGAAGGTTGTATCCAGTTCTGGGGATAGAGAAAGCTCCTCAGTATGGAAGAGACAGGGACACACTGGAGTAAGTCCACCGAAAGTCTATGAAGGGCCTGGAGCCTCTCATATGAGAGACAGAGAGCTGGGGCTTTTCAGCCTGGAGGTGAGATGGCTCAGGGGAAACATGAATGTCTGCAAATGTCTGAGCAGGGATGGTGTTGTAAAGATGGAGATGGACTCTTCTCAGTAGTATCTAGTGAAAGGACAAGAGGCAATGGGCACAAATTAAATACAGGAAGTTCCAGTTAAAGACAAGAATAGACTTTTTTGTCCTGTGAGGGCGGCCAAACAGTGGAACATGGTGCCCCACAGAGGTTATCAAGTCCCCATCTCTGGACATATTCAAAACCTTATTGGACTTGGCCCAGACCAACCTGTGGTAGACAGCCCTGCTCTGAGCAGGGAGGTGAGAATATATGATCTCCAGAGGTTCTTTCCAAACTCAACAGTTTCATGATTTTGTGACTCTGTGAAACACATTGTAGTATTTTATTGTAGTTGGAGCATGCAACAATCCTACCCTTTCACTTCCTATGCTTGATCATGCCAGTATGAAGGAAAATGGCCAAACCATTGACAGAATTTTGCGTAAAAGGGCAAACTTCAGCTCAGAGCAAATAAGCACGTTTGATACCACATTGCTTTTGTTAAACCAAAGGAGGTACCACAGAGGCTAATTATTTTTGCTGTTCTTATCCATAAGCATTACATTTTTCAACGTTCACAGAGAAAAACTTTAGTTAATGAGATCCATAAAGATTCTTTAATCAGCTTATATTGTGAAAAAGTATTAAAGTCTCCACTTTCACAACAGGCGCATGAAATATATAGTTTTATGATATATTACTAGCACAGGAACTCACCTCCCCCTTTCCCCTGAACCACCTGCAATTTTTAATAGTCATGTATCGCCAGGGTACCAGAAACCCATAAAAGTTTAACCTGCCAATTAACAACTAGGTAAAGTTCCAGCCTTGTAGAATATTTTGCTTACTTCCAAGAGCTTTTCACAAAATACTGAAAATATTTCCACAAAATTTCTAGCCGGAGTTTTAATCTAATCTACAAAAAATGGAGTGGTAGGAGAAAAATAGAAGTGTATTATGTATTAAAAAAATTAATCAATTTTTATATATGACAGTAGACCTGCCAAATCCAGCTGTGGGTAAAAAGCAGTTATTTGTTAAGAGATGGTGGGGGGGGTTGTGGATTAAAGAAAAAAATTAAAGACTTTCATTCTAATATTTCCTCTCAAGGGGGAGACAGAAAGTAAGGGCAGAATTCACCTATTCAGTATAAGTTAATCAAGGTGTGAAGTACAGTGCAATAGTTTTCAACGTGTTTTATGACACTCCATTAAAAAAATGATGACGTCAAATAACATTACCTTTGTTTTCAGCAATTCTTTAAAAACCAGCTAAGAATGTATCAGCTTTTGAATCTTTTTCAGGAATACACAAATTGTAGTGCAAAATAGTTACAGTTATGTAGATGTGGACTGGAAGGTACATACCAAAGTATACATTTTTTGGCATTACCATTGATAATCACAGATCTTTAGCACTGAGCGATACTTCAAATAAGGCTAGAACACAAAAAAACCCCAACCTAAATCCACCTCTGAGAGCTTTAATTATAAAGTAAGAAAGTCTAACGTAAATTGGCAGGAAAGAGATCATAGACAATATTGTTCACCAGCTATAACAGGCAGCATCTCATATTCATCACTGGTGCTAAATTTTTGTAGATTCCACAGTTTTGCAGGTGAATACAGGATCTCCTATACATGAAAAGCATAAAGATGTACATTTGGAAGCATAACACGTTGGTAAAGAAAGCTGTTGAACAAAGTTAGAATACATCTTTGCTACTGGAGGACAGATGTCATGGATAAGTGGGACAAAGCAAAAGGAGAAAGTCTAAGTTAGTGGGACATGGCTACAACTGCAAGCCTGGAATTTCATGAAATTAACGCAAGTTATTTGGAGAGCTGTCCAGCCTGAAGAGGATGAAAACAAATGAGAAAAAGGGAGCTAAGAGAGGAAAGAAGCCATAAACTGCTTAGGGCATAAGCGAAAGGACTTGGGGAAAAAAAAAGAAAAAAAAAAAGTGCCTACAGGCAATGGGATGAAATGAAACGATAAAAGGAAAAGGGGTTGGGTTTACATGACGTCTTCCTGCCACAGAGATGCAGTACCACAGTGATGCAGGTACTGCAGAATGGCTCTCCAGCATTACAGCCGAGCACACGGCTGCATTCACAGGGGACCTTCAAGCTCAAATGTTGCAGTTACACCTTGCCTTTGGGTCAAAAATTACTTGAATCCAGGTTGTCAAAAATGCTGATATGATGCAAAATTAGTGTATGCAATGGAGAGAAGCTAATTAATAGCCCTAGACAAGTCCTGGAAACACCCTGAATGAAGGTTCATGTAATTTCTAATGCTCCAGTCAACTTGATGAAGGAAAAGTGCATACAATTTATATAAACACTATTAATCTAAAAATACCAAATTTATATCATAAAAGAAGAACAATTTTTTTTTTTACCATCCAGTCCAGTATCAGAAAAAGGGTAAGCAGTTTTCTTAGAGTCTTAGCTTACAACTGATTCTACTGTACAGGAATCTCGACTTGGTTTTATTCTTCCCGTTTCTATCCCTTTTTTCCCCATTTTTCTGCTTCTGCAGAAAATAAACATATAAAGCTTCAGAACTTGATAAGTGTTTGGCAATGACAAACTACCAAGCAATTTGAAAGAATCATTATCAGGAGTTTTCAAACTGCTGTGATTTTTGTCAGGCCAAGTTACAGTCTAGGTCTGCAGGTTACTGTGCACTGACTTCTAAAATATCACTTCTCGGAAGAATGCCGTCCATTACCAGTGAAAAGAAATATTAACTGAAATACTGCCCAGAATCTCATTTGTGCTCCCTTGCTTGATCACAAACTAACTAAAGAAATAGCTGTGGACTTCATGGCACGCTGTAAGTATCGTCCAGCTTTTTAAAACAAAAAACAAACCAAAACAAAAACCAGCTACAACAAAATCTAGCTCTCGCCTAGTCACTTAGTTTTTTTTAGTCAATTCTTTGTGTCTGTGTTTGTGAAAACTACAATAAAATCAATATTTATACTGAAAAGAAACTCCAACCAAAACAAACTAAAAAAACTCTATCAAAGCCCATAGGCCAAACATTTTCAAACATAGGCTATAAACCCTAATTGAAAACATTTTGACTTCATGTTATTTTTATCTACTGTAATTTTCATTTTATTATTATAGAGAAAAGAGGATAAAAATAATTTACAAGTGCAGATTAAAACAATACAACAAAAAATGCAAGGATGTGACGTTCTGGTAATATCTAATTTATAACTTACTTGATTCTAGATCTACACTATAATACCAAGCACATACTCCTCTACTAGTCTTCGGTTCAATTTACATACCAGTAAAAACAACAAAAATCACTTTGCATTCCCACTTAGTAGGAATGGTATTTTAAGAATTTCTTGGAGAGATTCTTGGCTTCTCAGGAAAGAGCTCTCAGAAGAATGATGAAAAAGGAACAAGCAATACAATTTATTTCCGATTCCCTAGATGTTCAATAAGAGTTTTAATTCAGAACTATCCTGTTTTTCAAGTAATTTTAGATAACTTTTTTCCAAGTTTTAAGGCCTTGGCATACAGTATTAAGCTTCATCTGTAAGCACCATAACTCTACATACAAAGCATTTATTACCATTATTTTTATTATTTTCAGTTTACAGTGTCAGTGTACAACATACACTTGATTCAAAAGTCCTCCCAAGTTTAATTGAAACAATCCTAATGTTTCAAACATTAGTCCAAACAACACTGAAAAAATATGCCAAATAACACCTTTATTTCCTCTAAATTAATACAACTTAGATAATACAAATATAGTAGTGAAATATAACAATGTACAGTAAAATAAAAACCTAACTTCTACTTCTCAATTTCTCGTTTATACATTACACAGGATGGGAAGGTAAACAAAAGTGAAAATTCAATAATCCTTATTTCATTAGGAAGATTTCATGAATGTTTAACTGTTTACTTGGAAAGGAAACTGTCTACATGAATTCTGGTTTTATTTGTGGCAGTCCTTGATACCACTTCAATTTAGGCAGAGTATGGCCAAGAAACACAGCTCTCGACACAAAACTGCAAATTAAGTACGTGAGACCTATCCATCACTGGTATTGGTTACTCCTAGGGATCAGTCTGCCCAAAAATTAGCACCATCTACATTTATCTGTTTCTTTTGTTTTGCAGAAGATGAGGATTTTCCTGATTTTGATATGCATATCTTGGATCATTTATTGCATTTCTTTTTCACAAAGGAAAATGGGTTATTCAGCTTAACCATAACATCTTACTCATGGCCAGTTAAATAACTGTAGAAATTAGCTTGGCACACACCAGTGATGTGCTTTGTCATTTTTCAGCTTCATAAACAAGTCAAAGGAAAAAGAAATCTACCTTTTATTAACCAGCTTCTAACATGAAGTCATTTATGCCTCACTCTGCTGAGACCCCGATTCAAAGGCAAAGAAAAGCAACTGCAATAAGTTTACCAGTAGGTTGCTTTATTAAAATCTACAAGGTGTGATTTTTTAACACAATCAAATAATCATAAAATATGTTATGTATTTATGGTAAATTAAACTGATATTGAACTCCTTTTCACTGTAACAACACCCTCGGAAGCAAGGGATTTTGTAGATTCCAAGAAAGTGTTTTTGTAAGATGCTGTTCTACTTAAGGTTAAGTTGTATTTTCCATTAAAACCGCCATTTCCAGGGGTTTATTATTCACCCATAAAGATCTGCTTGGAATATGGCATGTACAGACTAAATTCAGATGCATTTTTTTCAGTGAATATTTAAGGAAAAAAACCACCAAGCACTCACATTAGCTATTTTTAAATTAGTAAAGTTTCAGACGTTCAAAGAAATTCCACACCTGCAAAGATTTGAGTCTGGATCTGAAGTACTGACCCCAAAAGCCAAAAATAATCTAAATAATCTCTTCAGTGACCATCTGCCTGACCAAGCCCAGTACTCCCCCATGACAAAGCAGAACCAGCAATACTAATATGGCAGCCTAAGCACCGCAGCACTATCTTCAAAGATTGCTCTTTTCAGTCACCTTCAGGAATATTTGAATCTTCTCTCAAATCTTCCTCCTTTTAGGTGTATATTTTTCAAAATTGCAATTAAATTAAAACATACTTTTCTAATTTCTTTACAGAGAAAGAAATGCAAGATGTTCCACTTTGGCAAGCACAATTTCTTTTTTTTGTTAAGGTATCAATAGTGCTCGCATTAAAGCTGAGAAACTATTTCAATGAACTTGTGATTATTTAATTTACATGATTAAGTTATAGTGATGTAGTAACAGATGTCCTGGGTCAGAGTACAGGTTCACTTAGCTCTGCACCCAGCCTGATGCAGTAGCTCGTGTGCAGGTATATAGAAAAGAGTAAGAATAGAACAAACATACTGTTTTCCCAGCCTTCAACTATTTTCTGCTCAACTTCTTGAGCCAGTGCTTCTAATATATTTAAGCCATTGCAAGACTAAAAATTTCATGCAAAAATTCACTAATTTTCCTGGAAAATTTGAGTCTGTGAATATTTTTTGGGTTTAGCACATAAAATGCTTATGATTTATAATAATTCAGTACAGGTACATTGAGAGAATGTTACACGCATGTGCACCAGTACGTGACCACACATATAGAGCAACTCAAACAAACTTTATAAGGTTTGATTAAAGATTAAAGATTAAAAAGGCAGGAAATACCAGATTAATCTTGAGGATGCAACTTTCATTTTAACACTCTTGTGCATGGCTGCTGTAACCAAACCTCCAACACACCTCTGTGTACTGGCTTTTTCCACAGAGCTTCTGACACATTTGCTCACAGCAGTCGTTGCTCTATCACACCTTTTGCTCTCTCCTCTTTGACCATTATGTAATAATCTATACTCATACCTTATTCTTTGAACAGCAACATAGATATAAAGACATTTTTTTCCAAGCTCTTGACACTTCCTTACAGATTTTCCTCCAATCCACAATCCACACTGCGGCAATTTCTTCAGTTTTGAGTTTTGAAGTCTGATAAGATGTGCAGCAGGTTACTGATCCACTGAAGCAGAAGGGCAGCACCAGAAGACTGAAAATAAAGAGGAGCCACTGGGTCGCCCATGTGGGACGTGACACATGACATTACCTTTGTCCTCAAGCAGTGGTTAGCACTGCATAGCACTTACAGCATTCCAAGTACAGTTGCTCTACATTTCACCTGCAGGGAAGCGTTGCAGTGGATTTTTCTTCTGTCCCAGTCTCCTCGTCTATTCAGTCCCAAGCTGCAATCCTGCAGTCACAGCGCCAGTGTTCCTGCCCAGGAGATCACTGTGATATCTCTGCTCTCCTTCATCAAATGTCTTGCTCCTTCCAACTCTTTGGGTTTCAACTTGTGTGCTGCGGGGTCTGTTAATCTTCCTAGATTCCTCTAGATTCTTTTCCCAAGAAGGTCCAGTGTGTTCATAAACCCACCCTGTACAAATTTTTCTACCTGTAAACTAGAGTCAGTTCCAATCCAGATGACCAAAGTGGTTATCACAGGCAGCAGAAGCACGATGGCAGGAGAGTCCTGCCCATCCCCGGGATTCGGGGAACAGAAGAGTGCAAAGCTGTAATGCACAGGGGTCACACACATCCTCTATGCACCAACATTTGAAATGCCTTTACTAAAGTAACCATTGTAGTGCAGACAAATTGCAGAGGGACGGCTTATTCCACTTAAACCCTGTGTTTAACTAGTCAGTGCATCAGCTACGGATTTAGTATTAACTAAAATGTCAGTGTAGACAAAACCTTTCCCTCACCATTTTTAAATGTTCCTACTGCACATGGTGCTGGTGCTGCAAAGAACATGCTGATGATTTACCTGAAGCTGTATTTCAGTGAGCAAACCCTTCCCACCCTGCAACACTCAAGCATATCCCCATCATTCTGGGACAAAACGGGATGGCAATGTAAATCCTTAAAGATTACATGGCCCCTTGTGAACGGTTAAGTGGAGATTATTTAAAAGACTTAATTACACAGAAACCTGACACACTACTTTTTAATGGGCAGGCAGACTGTTGTTTATTTAGTTTTTGAAATCCAGTCTAAATCGGGCCTTGAGAAAGAGAAAAGTACACTAGGTTTCAATTAACAGATTGTCTTCCACTAGTCAAGGGATAATTTGAGCTTTACAGAAACACGTGTAAGAAGTAAAAATAAAGCATGAGTACTTCCTCATACTGTATATTGTTTTGCATCAGCTTAGTTATTCTGTGGTTCATCACTGGTACTAAAAATCTACATGTATAAAGTAGTTTAGAGGATATTAACAAAGCACTACTGTCTCTTACTATTTGTAAGTAATTAAATCTTTCAATAAAGTCCAGTTTATAAACAGTGGTTTAGAAAAAATGTCATACAATTAAGAGTAGATAAGACAGAGGCTTTCAGAATGCAACTGTGCAGCAAAAGGAGTGTGTCAGTTGATAGCAACAAATTATTTTTATAAGAGAGAGTGATACTAGTTAGTAATATCTGTACCAAATTGGGAAATGTTTTGACTGCAACTATGCAAATTAGTGCCTGAGACTGTCTGTTTAGATGTACTGGGATATATTTATGACACACATGTTGTGTGGAATGCCTATTGAGTAAAAAAAAAAAAGTAGGTTTTTTTTTAATAGAAAAAGCAAATTCTTAATATCAGAGAAAAATACTTCAAAACCTTTGTTTCATAGTTTTCATTCATAATGACATAAAAATTAATTCCTGTAGACTGAGGTACTGAACTACATCAGAAAAAAAAGCCCCAAAGCAATACTCTTCAAGAAGAATAACTGTGTTACTGATGAGAATGAGGAGATTTGAAAATTCAGTTAGAAGTTAGGCATAAAATAGTGGTTTGCTGTTCAAATTGACTAATGCTTAGACCCAAAGAAATGAAACATATTTTCTCTTTAATGATTAGCGTGAAAGAAGATCTGCACACTGGTCTCAGCAGCTGGAAGTAGCAAGAAGGAACTCACACATTTAAGCAAGAAAACCTCAAGTTGCTACCTGGTGTGAATTTCTGAGTTTGCAGTATACTTCAGTGTCAACAGTGGCCAGGATGATTATCTACCAAAGATTCAAGAAAACTAATTGATGAAATTGGTATGTTCTTTGTGCATATTCTTTTAGCTTTTAAAAGATACATATTCCCAATACTGTGAGCAAAAAGGAACACGGGTCCCCAACTGCAAGAAAAAAATATACATAAAAATCACTAATTTTCTTTTCCAGGCTAGTTTCTATTCTAGTTGTACCAAACTGTACATGCTACTTTGGCTTGTGTGTACCTATGGACTTTAGAAAAAGAGTAGGGAAAATTGATTTCTGCTTGAAAAAAGAACACTAATTGAAATCTCATAGAAAAACTAACACTTAATAGCTTTATAAATCCTGATCATTTCAGGAAGCAATTAGCAAGACAAGCTGTCACATAGTCATTGCACCACAGACTTTCTATCATGAATTCCAGACTTCTGCTCTTCTGCTAAATCCGGCTGAAATTTCCCAATGTGATTTAAAGCTTGACGGGAAAAGACAGAGAGTGTTATCATTTTAACCCTGTTGCCTCAAGAATGAAGGCCAAAATTCCTGTATTTAAAACTAGCTTGGTTGCCCTAAAAGTCTTGACAGGATAGGATTACAATTTTTTTAATATATTTTTGCTATAATTTAGGAAAACGGGGGTTTTTAAAAGAAGTTTCATTTATGATGCATGCTCAGCTTACTATTTTTCTCCAGTTTTACATTGCAATTCATTAAACACTTCACTCCTTCAGTTCTCTGAAGTTCTCTGTGTTCCATCCATTTAAAATCCCCATTGTTCTTGCAAAATTACATTATTCTATCTAAGAAGGAAAGCAGAGCTGCAGACCATATGGTATCTTCACTAAATTAGTAGAAGTTTCACTGATGCCAGTGGAAACCAGAATTCATCCACCCTACAGATTGCATCTGCACATCATTGTTTGGGGTTAAACCACAAATGAAAAGGCAGTTAGATTTGATCAGTTAATTAAGCCTGGGTGAGTAAAAATATCATTAATTTTAAAAGAAAATTATTTTGCTACTCTTTCAATTATTTAGTGATAATAAAAGAACAGCCTTGATGACATCGTCATGCTGGTTTTTGCCACACACCTCTCAGAAAGCTGCACTATTAAGCATGATTTGCACTGGTAAAAATGCAACCTGCCTTCATCATGGTGCTATGAAATGAATAAGCACTTAGCAGCTAATATCAGAGAAGCAAGTTTAAAATAGATTGACATGCACAGAATTGCTTCAATAGAATTGTCCACCGCATCATGCCACAACTGTAAGTACTTCTGCAGGGGCAGGTGTACTACTCCCCAGTTTGAGCTCAAGAGGAACCAAACTGCCTTTGGCAGAAGGAGGAAAGAGGGTCCTCAGGGTGCCTTCAGAGTCCTGATAAGGTGACTCTTTTAGATCAGCAAAGAACCCTGGATCTACGCAAAGTCCCCAGCCTGGCTCAGCAGACACCTGGGACTGACCAGGAGTCGTGTGAATGACAGGAACCTTAGGGGAAGGGCACGTCTACCTTCTCTGTGGAAGGACCAAGCTCATCTATCTGCTATACTTGGGCAGCTGGTCCACCTCCTTGGTGGAAAGCCCTGCCAGTGGGCAGGATTCTTTACTTGACACATCATTCTAGGCAGAGTTCAACTGAAAATATAAATATTTTTAACTTGCTGACTTGCCTCACCTTTTCAAAGCATGCTGGAAATTCCCCGGCATGTTCTTGATCACAAGACCTGCCCAGGGCAGCTGCTGTGGCTTCACCACTGCCAGCCTGCACTTTCCATGCCCCTGGAGGCTGGCACAGTGCCCTGCTCCTCAGGTGGCCAGCAGGGAGACACCTGCCACCCTCTCATCGCTCCTGGGACACGCTCAGTCCTCAACCACCATGCCTGATCACATCCTGGTCCATTGCTGAAGGCTTTTTTATTTTTGAACAAAAGCAAGGCATCGAGCCTCCCAGCAATGCACTTGCAGCACTTATGCCAAGCCACCGAAAAGACTGACATACTGGGAACAGAAAATGCACGGGAAGTAAAAAAAAAGAAAAAAACATAAAAAAATAAACTGAATATAATATGGTGAACATATTCTATTTTCATCTTTAAATCCTTCATTTCTAAGGAATGTGAGACTTCTGTAAAACTTACAATGAAATACTACTGAACTGAATGAATTCACAGCAGAAAGGTCTCAGACTACATCAGGGTTATGGTTATGGCCATAAATTGTGATTAAATGCTTATGAGTTGGTTGAAATATTGCAGGCAGGATCTTTTTTCTTTTTTCACTGTAGGGTGCACAGATACAGCGTAAGATCCTGTAGATATTTAGGGGATTGTGGGTTTAAAATATGGTTATTTATTGTTAGATCGTTTTATTATGGCAGTAGTTAGCAGCCCCACCTGAGATGGGATTACCACCAAGGAAGGCTCTTTACAAAACTGAGTAGGGGGAGAAAAGACCAACTCGGGGCCCTGTTGAATGGAGATAAAACAGAGGTAAAATCAAAGAATGGGAGAAGCAGCATGTTAGCTCTGTAATATAAGTAAGGAACTGAAACACAGAGATGAGATGGCTTATCTAAAGCAGTACTAAGCATCTACAGAGGGCAGAGGGGTACTTAGGCCAAAGGCTAGCCCAAGTCTTCAACTGATGCCTGGGAAAGAACCTGGAAGTAGAAGCAGACTAGATTATGCTCCTGTTTTAATTAGAATACCACACTCAATAACCTTCAGTTTTCATTCCTCTCTAACCAAACATCCTATCACAGTGTCACAGACAGGAAGATGCTGCTTCAGAAAAAGCACCTGCTACAGCTGTGTAAAAACTGTCCCAGGAGCAAAATTTTCTGTTTGTTCTGGGTACATGAAATGTAGTCCAAAATCCAAATACAAGCTACTAAGAACAAAAATTGCAGCAAGTTTAGGGATATTTTTCCAGTCTTTGTTGCACATCGCTATGCGCTCAATTAATCAAAACATCCTACAAGTATGGTTTTGATCTGATGAGCTCTTGATTGAGTCAACCAAGTAGTTATCCTTCAAATCCCAGTTTTCTGAAATAAACTTTCACAGGGATATTCCTCTCTCCTGCAACTCTCAATTATGCACATACCATATAACAGTTAAATTAAAGGCACATTTAGTAAGTTTGGTCTGCAATTACTTACTTGTGCACAAACAGCTTGCACACTCTGGAAAGTTTATCCTGTTAATTATGAGTCCACTACTAGATATTTATGCAAGTGAAATTACCACGACATGTAAAGATGTGTAACAGCCATTTACATTCCCCTGTGCTCTGAACAGAGCACAATTCCTTCAGAAACCTTAGTGCATATTTATATATTTAAAGACCAATCTAATATACAAACATATATAAAGTTCTGCCAGCTCCTGGAAACTTGCATATCCTGAATTTTCATGTATGAGTTCACAATGCAAACAACACAATTTTAAAGCAGCAAAATGAAGTGTGGAAGAATGTGTTTACAGAAATAAAAGGAAAAATAAACTCTGGTTTATGCAGCCTTATGATACCTTACCCCACTAAATACCCCCCCAGCTGAAGGAGGAACCATTAGTCAGCCTTTCAGTGCACTGCCAAGCAGCAGCACTGGTGCTGAGCAGAAAACTGGCCTGCAACTAAAAACTGTTCTTTAACAGGTTCAAGAAGATGCACCACAACTATGACTTGCTGAACTTGAAAGGACAATCAGCAGAAAGCCTGTTACAGCTTTCTGCTCACAACCCAGAAATCAGGAGAGTTCATGTCCCAAAGTGCCCTCCCTAAGAAGAGGCAGACCTCTGATGTACTCAGGTATTGAGAGGAGAAGTGGGCTGGCCAGCTATCTTTCCCTTTTCTCCATCATTTCTGCTGCTCTATGCTCCTAGACCCTTCCAGCATGGTCTTCCTATTGCTTTTGCTACTGCTAGAGCAGTTTGGACTTCAGCTTCTGGAATGCTCATATGTGATTACCATTTAAACAATCACCCACAGTTTTCCCTAGCATTATAGCTGGCATAAAGCAAGTGGTAATTTTTGATACTTTAGAGTTTCAATAACACTAAAAGAAAAATGAGTATATTTGTGTCTGGCACAGCTTTAAAGAATGTTACAAGCAAGGGATGTGTAAGAGCTTTTCAAAGCAAAATGTACTGTGGAATTGTATTCAATGGGAAGAGTAGGGCAACCCAACAATAGAGCTTGCAACCAGTTCAATCCAGAATTACACATCTATATATACATACATAAATAGACACAGAGAAATCTGTTACCATACTTACATTTTTTTCTACCTGTTCCAGAATTGAAAATAAACAATCTTTGAAAAATAAATTATCAATAATTAGTTGAGTCTCAACAGCAGAGTGCCTGTCAAGTACTTTCAAGTGACTGAAATTAATTTCAAATACTTTGTTGCTCTTTTTTAAACAGCAGGGAAAAGAAAGAATTCCGCAAATAGCATCTGGGTCCCATGAGCTCTTTGATAATAGTATGCCTGTATTAAAAATGTTTTTGGAAATCCTTGAGTACATTTCCAGTATGTCAGAAATAAAGACGACTGTCAGATACTCTTATTAATCAGTTGGAAAAGCCAAAACCTCCCAGTGGGAGGCAGAAATGTTATACTGATGCGATTATGAGTCACTGCAGTTTTGGTTGAATCAAGGCCATTTATTTGAAGGTCTGCTGCCCAAAAATGCCTCCTAATTTGCAAAACTCTTCTTTTTTTCTTTATTCTCCTTTTCCCCCCCTTTTTTAAAACTGGATATCTTATATAAAAAATTTGTTTCCATCACTTTATGCTGAGGAATTTTCTGTTGGCCCTCATGTAGCATGATGCCTGTAACATCCAAAACAGAGGGCTCCAGGATGTCTGCCATAAGAAAATATAGTGGCTTGCTTTATTTTTAAAGATTAATACAGTTGGCAACCATGAGGACGTGAATGACATGATTTACAAGTTTGCGGGCCAGACAAAAAAGGATCGAAAGATTATCTGCAAGCAAAGAATCAACATTTCAAACTGAGGAAATAGGAACAGAAAAGGCTCATCTGTTCACAGACCAAATCTTTCCAGCAGCCCAAGGTAGCAGGGAAGAGAGTGCAGGAAGTCCTCTGCGCCAGCTCCCTCTGCAGGGGTCTGGCTGCAATTCTGGCCAGCAGATTTCACCCTCGGAGCTTATAATTGCATGTAATTCCTGTGTCTGAGTGGGAAACAAATGCACAAGTGAGCAGATCACTCCTAATGACTGGAAAATAAATCTAAGACAAACCTCTTATTTTGGGGGGGGGTTTCTCTTTAACCCAATTACATTACCTGAACTCAAGTGCCTGCATTTTTAGTGTCTAACTGGCAGCAGTTTGGAACCTTGCCATAAAGAAGACCCTGTACATTAAGAAGTATCTGCACTCTAAAACGGGTTTGACCGTGTCATGAGTAGTTCATGAATGAATAAGATAAGCTACCTTCAACAGCACCCCTGAAAATCAGTTGTTCTCCCTTTGCACTTCATGGCACAAGCCTGGTGAGGCCCGTCTCACGTGCTCAGATGCCTTCCTTGGGCATTGCTTTCAGGCTTCTTCCAGACCCACCTTTATATCATGAGAGACACTAGAAACGGCACCAGAACAGGAGCTGAATGAAAGTTCTGTATTATGAGTCCTGAATATTGGCATTCCTTGGCCTTTTTCTCCTGGTTTCCAGGTTTTCATAAAAGACAACAGACTTCTTGGTTGTGAAGATCATATAAACTCCTAGAAACTGCCAGGAACAAGCAGATGGGGACAAAACCACATAACATGTCTACTGGTAAGCTACAGACCACAGTCTGGAGAATTCAAAAAGCATCAATTACTCCTGACTTTGAAAGACTCTTTCAAAGGCATTTCTGACTCCTTCCCACACCAGCCCTAAGGGAAGAAACAACCCTCTCATTCTGCTCTCAGCCCAGCATGGAAAGCGAAGGACTGCTTCAGCTGCCTTATCCAGCACAGAAAAGGAAAGGAGAAAAAGCACAATTTAAACCACGGTGGGATCAGGGAAGGATACTACAGCCAAATCAAACACTTTCCAAATGCTGGAAAAGAGCACAATCCTAAATACAAATGAACCCTGCTGGGTTTATGATCTGCACAATGAAGTTTATCAAGGTATCAGTTCAAGGCTACACCCTGTTTACAGATAGAGCACTCAAGCCTTTCAGGGTCTATGGTAATACTAGGTAAATACATGCTAGTAACGACTTCTTCCCAAGGATTAAGCTGTAGCAGTTTGGAGCTGAACATCAGAGATTCTTGTTCATGTTTCCTGGTTTCTCATTTTCTGTACCCAAATGAATATTTTCTGAACACAGTAACTGGAAAAAATGGTCTTTTCACTCGAGCATTTAAACAGCCAGTCCTCTAGTGAATAATAACACCAAAGAAAAACAATACTAACCGGATGGACTGAACTCCAACCAACAGCTCCCCCTACCAGCCAATTCAAAGAGGATCAAGAGAAGCAAAAAATGAAGTTTAGGATTCAAAAGCGCTGTGAACTAAAAGATAAGTTTCATGTGATAGCAGGAAAATCTTAATACAGGCGCAGATTTTTGTGATGAAAAAGAACCTTACACCACAGACTATGTCTCAAGGGAGTGCATCGTACAAGCCACTGAAAAAATACTGGATTTAGCTTTAATGTGATGTTTAAATCTACAAGATAATGGTTTTCCACTTTGTTTTATAATATGAGAGCTACATTTTACTACAGCTGTGTTGGAAGGTAAGTCATCAGCTTCTACAGCAGGAAATGGCATACATTTGGAGGCAGATGTTGACTGAGTTTACTATAAGTATTGCAGATTCCCAGAAGCACTTGGGTTCAAAGGGACCTTGGGACACCCCCAGCCTAACCTTCTGCTCTGCCAGATCAACACTGAATTTGCAACTCAACACTTGAATTTACATTGTTTAGGGCTTAATCCCATTGGGCACTGAAAAACTCCAAGGGCAGAGGCTCCATAACCTCCCTGAGTAATCTGTGTGCTTAATTATCCTCATATAGACTTTTTCCCTTTTATTTTAAATTTATGTCAACTCTTTCTTGTTATCTTGCTGGATATCTCCATAAAAATCCTAGCTCCACCATCATGGCAACATCCTCTTTAGATGTATCAGAAGGCTGCTATTCCCACTTTTATTCCTACCTTTGTGAAATCCATTTAACTAAAAGTAAGTCTCAAGGGCAACTTACAACGGTTTTTTGGACATACAACACACACATTGTTTGCATTCAGCTACACACAGAGAGAGAACTCATTTATCACGAGGCTGTGTGATCCATCACATAGACATCTCCAGACGTCTGAGTTGGCTTACGCATGTTACACAGTACATAGATAAATCTACCTGTCTTGCGCACACGTATCTATTCAGCATACCAATAGGGCACCTCGTATTTTGAAAGCATTTTTTCTGTGATTTGTGCAGGGATTTTCAGTTCTGAAACAGTTTTCAACATTCTGAGCAGCTTCAAAGAGCCATTTGCATTCCTTCCTCAAAAAAAGCCCTAACAAAACAACAAAAAACCACAAACGCCAAAACCACAAAACAACAAAAAAAAATCACCAAAGCCCAACAAAACACTCAAATGTTTATTCAAAATGTTTTCCTTTGCTTTCCACCAACTGTTTCCCTTATCCACCCACATATGGTTATAAGTCCTGACTCTAAAGGATGTATTAATAGTACAGTGTAACAGCAGCAGGCCCAAAGCATGAATTTTGCATCTGAAAATGTGAGATTCCCAAACTTCTAAGTGAAAGTTGCAAATAGGTATTTTGAATGCTTAAGAAGATTGACTGTGTTGATTCTAAAAGATGTTATTTACTTATGAGTCAGAAATCTATTTTAGTTCCTTTAGGATTATGTTTATGACACTCTCTAAGCCTTACCTTTGAACTAAGGTACTTATACCTTATATAAGCACAAAAATAATACCTCTAATACCATTTAAAGCCTTCTAAAATGTTTATTGGTTTCCCTAATACTTGGTGAGTATATAAAATACTCAATAGTGAAACTGAGTGATTTAAAGCTTTTAATAGCTCTCTAGAAGGAAAAAAACTGTATGCAATTTGTTTGTTGCCTTTTCTATTGTAAAAAGCATACCTATACCTGAAACTTGTGCTCCAAAACAACTTATATATCTACTGCATGTAATTTATGGATTCACATATAATGCCACGTGCCATTTCTATACAGCACAGACTGACACATAATTATAACCCTAAAGAAACCAGTTCCCGGGTTCCCATGTATGAGCAAAGCACTTCTGGCTTCACAAGCACAGCACAGAAAAAGCACAAGCAAAGTGTTCAACATGGTTGCAGAGAGCATGAACAGCTGAATACATCCCATTTTTTTACTTCTTTTTTTCCTCCTAAATAGCAATATATTGTAGCATATTCATGGAGCTGCACATCAGAAACTTGCTCTAAGTGCAACTTTCTCCTTCAGCTCACACAACAATTTTTATTGATGCTATGTGGCTAAAGCCATAGCATTTGAAAACCTCCAATTTTAAATGCAGCTAAAGTATAACCTTTTCCTCACTGATGTAAGTGAATCACTGATAGATGTTACAGTTCAGCTTTTCCAGGTACAAGAGACACCTGACAACAACTTACTGCACTCTGACTTACACTTGTAAATTGGTCAAATGCAGGGCCTCAAAAAAACATTTATTACTGTAAGAAACTTTATCAGCTCATTAGTTACTAACAGCAAACCAAAAATATTATACATATCTACAAATAGATATTTAATCATGTATCTGTAGATAGATGGTATTTAATCTATCTTTTAGCAAACTCCATTGTGGGGAGAAACAATTTTTTTCTGTTCTAATTAGGCACTCTTTTATCTTCTGATCTTCTTGTTCTTAAAATCTTTCACCAAAAAGCAAAGTTCTCCACCTGTGTTTGTATTATGTTGTATTCGCCTTTCATAGAATCCATATAGAAATAAACTTTAAAAAATAATATTCTTATATGTGCATATATTACTGTATGTGCACTCTTATTTATATAAGAGAGTCCACACGTTTATTCAGGCATCTCAGGAATGCTGTACAAAACCCTGTGTGCAGTCTCAAGCAGCAAGTCTACAAGAGAGGAAATCTGTGTTTGCTTTCATAATAGTAAATCAACTTAACATGAGGGACAGAACAAAATTCTTTTTCTCTAGTCACCTGCTAGTTACTTTCATATATTAAACATGCAGAAGATAAACCATCGTCAGCCATACAGTTTTATTTGCAGTCCCTGATTTCCAAACAGTAAACATGAACCAGCCACAGCACAAACATTCAAAGCCCTGTGAAGGGCAGAAGCTGTCCCAGCTCACATGCTCAATGGTCCATCAGCTGCCCCATGGAGCCCGGCTTTGCCATTCCTTTCACTCAGGAGCCCCAAGGTCCACAGCCTCAAGTGCCAGTGGCTTGATGGAGTCCTGCTCTCCTGAGGATGGCTGAACATCAGCAAGACAATAGGAAGTGGTGAATGAATTCACTGTTTTGATTTGCTTGTGCATGTATGGCTTTTGCTTTACCTATTAAACTGTGTTCATCTCAAATCACAAGTTTTCTCACTTTTACCCTTCTGATATCCTCCTTGTGTGTCCCCAGCACAGGAAGGACATTGACCTGTTGAAATGAGTCCTGAGAAGGGCCCAAAAGAAGAATAGGGGGATCAAGCACCTCACCTCCTGTGAGGCAAGTCTCAGAGAACTGGGATTGCTCAGCCTGGAAAAGAGAAGACTTCAGGATGACCTAACTGCAGCCTTCCAGTATCTGAAGGGAGCCTACAAGAAAGATGGAGAGAGACTATTTACAAGGGCAGGTACTGACAGGACAAAGGGAATGGCTTCACACAGAAAGAGAGTAGGTTTACATTAGATATTAGGAAGAAATTTTCACTGTGAGGGCGGGGAGGCACTGGAACAGGTTGCCCAGAAAATTTGTGAATGCCCCATCTCTGGAAGTGTTCAAGACCAGGCTGGATGGGGCTCTGAGTAACCTGGTCTAGTGGAAAGTGTCCGTGCCCATGGCAGGGAGGTTGGAACTAGATGTTCTTTAAGGTCCCTTCCAACTCAAGCCACTATGATTCTGTGATTCACTCCCCCATCCCACTGTGGGTGAGTGAGCACGCAGCTGTGTGGGCCTTTGTTGCTGGCTGGGGTTAAACTACAACAGATCTCATGCCATCCACAGGAGAGGTTTGTTTTGGTGACTTTGGCACCTGGGGCCTGGACAGCATTAGGCACAGGCCCTTGCAACACTTGGGTTACTGCTGCTACAACTGTACAGTGCTACCAACAGCCCTCTGACTCTGCTATGCCTTCGAGCACCCTCTGCTCAGTCCCTGCTCACCACACCCAACAGACACCCATGCAATGATCCTTCTCAAAAGTGATTTCATTTTCCTAACAAAATCATTGACTAATTTGGAATTAATTTCAAGTGGTATCTGTTGTCCTGTGATAAAACATAAACTAAATTGAACATTCATGTTTTGTTGAAATACATTCTAGAAAATTTCACAAGAATAAGTGAGCATGATTAGTCCAAGTCAACAATGGGGCAGTGTTTAAATTGGCTGGACTATGGATAGTAAGGGTAGGTGTCTATTCAGTGTACGTATACTCCTAAAGACATGGGAGCTCCCCATCCGAGGTAATCAGTGAACTCATCCACACTGGGTGAGGGTGTAGCAAAGGCAGTGCTAAATAGCTGCTATAAACAGGCTTGATTTTATTAGTAAGCTAGCTTTCAACAGAACTGTTTTCATGCACAGGAGGTATTTTAATAAGTAAGCATCATGGACTTATCACTTTCTTCATATGCTATTCATGACAGAGACTTGGCACTTGTCACTAACATATTTACTACGATGATATCACAAATAAATGGACTCAAATAGAAAGCAAAAAAAACTACTAAGTCTAAAATTTACTCAAAATATAGGCCTTTATTTTAATGGTCAGGATTTCAGCTTCAATGCTTAATTGCCACAGGGAAAATCTAGTCTAATAAACACTGAATTCAGTGCTATGTTGAAGATCTAATTTGGTGTGCAGCAGCAGCTGAGAGAAGGATTTCAGTGATAAGAGCTGCAGCATACAGACAGAATGGAGAAGAATTCTGCAGCATGAAGTCTGCCAAAGCCTTCCACTATTTTTTTAATTCTAAGGTTTTGGTTTATATCAGATTTGTAACTATTTAGAATGATTTTCATATGAAGAATAAAAGAGAAGATGATAATTGTTATTTCCAGGAAGTTTTTAAACTGAAAAATAAATTCCATTCCAAAACGTAGCCCAGTGAATCTCAATGGAAAACAGTAACAGTAAATGTGTTAACAATTTTTGAAGTTTATTTGCAAGTTCCATCGTCTTGAAATAAAAATAATGTATTTCCTAACTTTCTCACCCAGAGATAACTGGAATTTCAAGGAACAGCTGAGGAATGTTAGTGATCAATAAAAGAGATTTACTTCAACAGTTCAAAGTTTTGGAGCAGTACGGAATACATCCCTTTCAGAGCTAACATTGTGTCAGTGACCTGGATTACTGAAATGTCATTTATGGCACCCTAGTTCTCTCTTACTTTTCACTTACGAGAAGTCTAATGCCACATAAAACTGACATTTCAAATACTATAGCAGCAGTGTATTTCCTAAGCAATTACACAATTCACTGATTTCCTCAAAGAAATAACAAGCAAACAAAAATAATCATATGACACAAGACAAAGATCCACAATTTTTTGTCAGAAATTGTCTCTTGTTATCAAGTCTTTCAACAAGTATTGGCACCTGAGCATCCTGTAAAGCATCTGTTCCTGCCCTTCTCTTAAGCAGAAGTCCCCCATAAGCATCTGAATAAACCTAAAAATCCCAAAGTAGTACACTATTATCCTTCCTGAATATACCTAGATACTAGCAATGCTGCTGTTGGCTGTTAGATTAACTAATCTTTATTACAGAAAACCATTCTGGTTCTGTCTTTCTTAATACTTTTCCTTTGACAAAAAAAGAGTGTAATTCTTTATGCCTTTCACTGCTGTTTATGTAGTTTAGTTATATATAAAGAGGGGGTTGATACAAACCAGTTGGTTTTACTCCATGCTTTGCGTAATATTACATTCCAAGACTGGAAAAGAATGTGGACATTTCAAAACCCACAGATGTCTTGATCAATTTTTTTGGGTTATATTTATTTTTAATGAGGATTTCTAAGACCTTGACATTATTTTTAGAGTGGGTGCACTACCTACACATATTCTGCTCAATTTAATATTGAACCCTAAAGAAAGCCAATTCTAAGTTCAAATATAAGACGACAATTCCACTGAATTTAACAGGATTGCAAGAAATTTATTCGAAAAGAGAAATCATCAACTGGATTTTAACCAAATTTAAACTGTGAGTATTGCGCTAATTATAGAAATTAATTTCACCATGTCTAGCTGTATTACAAATTACTACCTGCACTTCCAAATTCACTTCAGTATTGATATCAGCCATTCAGAAATCCTTAATCCACTGGAAAAATAACAATGCTATTTCTGAAATGAAACAAAAAGTGTGAGAAAAAAAGTAGATGATTGCTGATTGGATTATACCTTTTAGGCTCCTGTGAGAATGGTGAATAGACAGGGTTTCAGTTTTGAGCATAATTCTATCAATTCATATAGAAGTAGTCATATTCTTAAGATTTAGTATATACTTCCATAAATTGCTGAAAACTGAACACCAAAGATCTTAAATGAAGTGGAAAAGCAGCATCCTCACTTCTAAGAAAGCAAAGTATCCAGATGCATATAATAAACCTGTTCTCTTTTATTTTTTTGTGTACATAAATATACTGAAAACGAACCTTAAGAACCCAAATGGTTTCCTGAACACATTTCAGTTTTTATTTAGCTGTTTCTTCACTCCCTGTAACAAATTTTCCAGGTATTTTAATTCAAAATATATACAAAAAATACTCAGATATGTAGTTAATATCAATTATACAGACACACACACACATATATATAAAAAATTTAGAAAAACAAGTGTCATATTAGAATAGGCACAACTGGCTGCATAAAAAGAATTGAAATATTACATGTAACTCAAAGAAATTCATCAGAGACCATCTCTTACTGAAGGGTAAGGAAAAGATCACATCCTGAATTGAAGATAGCTATTGGAAAAAGAGAAGCAGAGAGGCTAAAGTGAAATAATTTCATTCCACAGCTATGAGCTGCTTGTGACTCAGAGATTCTTTGCTGTTTCTAATATAATCCTTTTTGTGCCTCAAGCTCCAGCAGGTCCCTGAGCCTTCACACTGCACTCTCCACTTCCCCACATACGTATGTTCTGCAAGTGTTTGTACAGCAACACAATACCAGCATTAGCCCAATACAAAAACATCCAAGTAGAAAAGTGTTTAAATCTTGTGCTGTATTAAATTAAATGTAATACAAGTGAATGTTTCAGTTAATAAAAAGTCTCTGTAATAACTGTTAATCATTGCGCATTAAGATAACATTTATCATAATAATATTCATTACAATGAATAAGCTGATTTGTTAATAATGCATATGTCACATGCACTTCAACAGGATTCCTTCAGTCACCAACACCACAGCCGTTATTTTTAAGTGCTTCCAAAAACATTAATGCACAATGTTAATCTGAAATCCATACCTCTGTTATTTTCACGAAGCAACCAGCAAGGTTTGTTTAGGAAATTTCATGCCAAGCTTCAGAAGTGTGCTCTCTAACCTTCTTCAACACATAATTCAAGATAAACACTTTCTTCATGACAGACGTTTCAAGAGATGAAGGAGTGGAACAAAGGCAGAGAGTGACACGAAGCACAAGTTCTGCACCATTAAGATGAATGGACAGATTAGCTGGAAAATCCATAATGACACGTTGTGCTGGCTGAAGCAGTTCTGTTTATGTAATTACAGCTTTGTTGCTGAGACGAAAGGAATCTCTGAACAAGGCCTTTACCTCAGTAGCCCTGCACCAGCACCTCACCAGTGCTTCAGCATCCCCATCCGTCAGTGCCAACCACTGCAATTCACCTGACATCTCATTAAAGGTTTTAAAGCGTCACCTACCACAGGACAAATGGTTCATTAGCCAAACCATTATGGGCTAAATAATTTCCATTTCTTTATGCAAAATGTGCCAAGCAACTTCAGGTATATTGCCAGCAAGGGGAAAATAAGTCTAACAACCTACTCCCATCCACCACAGCTGACCCACAGCTCTCAATATCCACAGACTGCAAGACAACATCTTCTTCCTGCCTTTAAAAAGAGCTCTATCCAGCCTATCTAAAATGCAAAAACTGGGAGGGCAAGTCTTTGTGTGCTTCGCTCTAAAAAGAAATATCAAAGCAACTTTGCATGCAAGAAAGCCTGCTGCAGTGCAGCCTGCCTTCTCAGTATGTCTGCAGCAATACTGAAGACCACAATGCAGAGGAGTGCCATGAATTAAAACCTGACAAAGGTTTTTCTTTCAGTAGTGACTTATCATGTCCTAACTGACACATGCTGACTTAATGGGAGATTACAAAATGAAAATTATCTATGAGTTAGGCAAAACTGGCTTTCCTGGAATACTAGGATAAAAGAAAAGAAAAACAGCTTGAATTTGTGCATGAATGCACTGCATTTCCCACCAATAAATCCACTGAAGGCTCCTCAGAAAAACTGAAATATTTCTCTAGAGTTACGAATAGCCTAGTCTAATGTTGGCCGAACACAGATTGCTGAAGGATTTCCGTGTTCTTCTAAACAGGTGAATAATATACTGAGATCTTCTTATGAAACAGAACACCTGTCCCCAGCCTAATGGTTACTTCTGTTTCTATTTCAAAGTCACATAATTTCCTTACAGCAAAACTAGCATTAGCTCATAATGAAAGGTAATATGTGCACAATATGTGCTGAAAATCATATGAATGCTGGAGAAAATGTTTTAGAGCAACATATATTGACCCTCTTATTCGTGCAGTTGAATGTGGTGATCAGTTTGCCCCTTCTAGTCCTGAACTTCATGAATCCATAGAAAATGAGGATCAGATCCAAAATATCCCAAAGATTAACATTAATTGAAGTTGCACTAATCATATGACGCATTTTCAAGTCTGCTTTAAGAAGGCATTCCAGAGGCACGGCAAAACTTCTGAACTCTGCAGTCACAATTCGTGGAGATTATATTGTTGTAAAGAATATTGGGTCAGCAAGAGACAGTGATTGCAGACGCTCATGTCCAGGTTGGCATATAAACTACTTAAGAGGTAAGGGGGTTCGCAGTACTTCAGGATATGGTTCCACAAGTAATATTTTTGCACAACATGGGAAATCCAATACTCAGTCATATCACAGATCAGAATTTAAATAGCTGACATTTTTCAAATTTCAAATCTCCGCAGCAAGTTTTCTTGAACTCCCATACAGCCTAAGCATCACCAAAGCTCACCAAGTGCTTTCCGTTGGGTGAGAATGCTGCAGGTGAACAAAAGTCAGTCTTTGTGTAAACAACAACTTCTTTGGTCCAAGGTTTGCAGTGCTTCAGCTGATCTTGACCCCTGGCCAGCCTGGACACTAGGCAGAACAGCACCCCAGTCAGCCTTAGGATAGGTGTGCTCTGTACATAACTAAGCTGTCCCAACAAAATTAGGTTTCTCTCAAAATGCAGATATAGCTGCTTTCTTTTCAAAGCGTGGCTGTCCCAGAAAAGTAGTACGACTTCCAGATCTTGGCCAAGCTTCCCCTGAAAGCCCAGTTTAGCAGGAAGCAGAAGACCTAGATTCAGTTTGCTTCTCAGCTGGAGGAGGTCCCAAACGTAACTTCTGCTTTCTGACCTACTTGAATTCAGACAGTTTGAGGGTTCGGGTATCACAAGGTAAAAAGCAAGTAAAAAATGGTACCTTGCTCTGGCTGACTGGTGAGGGAAGATCTAGGTCCTGATGCCTAACCTCAAGATTATTTTATTTTTACTCTTTCATAGGAAGTTCAAAAACTGTTACAGCCCTATCACAGGTTTTTAGTTTCCTTTCTTTAAAAAAAAAAAAAAATTGTAACACAGATTTAAAATCTTGTATCATACATCTTTTGAACATTTGTTAGGATTTTGAGCAGGGAAGCTTTGGTTGCTATAAAATCTCAACAGTCAAAGAAGGTGATAAATATAGCTTGCAATGTGATTATACTGAAACAGTTTGTTCCAGTCATACAAGACTCTTGACTTGACATTCCAATTAAAAAAAGAAGCAACAGAAAAAATATTTCAGATACATACTTCAGTATTGAAGTCGAGGAAGTATGAAATTTTCTTTTTCTAAGATGAAATAACTGGAACAACTGACATTTTAGCTACAGCAGCTACTTATACTTCCTATAATTTCCTTTTATTTCTAGATTAAATTAGATAAAAACTTTCCAAATGCATGAAAGCAAACTCTTTGTCATTTCAATGACTACATAGTTCCTTATCTTCATCATTAAGTTTACAGGATTTATTGTTGGCATAAAAGATCATGACTTCTCACCAAGAAAAAATAGTAGTTCCTGAAGAGATATTGATAAAGCTTAGGTTTATGCGTACAAATACCAAATGACATTTCACAGCAAAATTTTCCATAACTTTCTGAATATTTTTTTCTGACGGGAAAATTTCCTCTACTTTGTTGGTCAGGGTCTTGAGAAACAGGTATTTGGCCTGGTGAACAGTGGGCTGTGCAGTCCAGACTCTGACCAGATCATCTGGACGGCTTAACAAAGCAGGCTACTTTCTCACCATCAAAGTGCATCCCCCTGAAAGAGCTATCGATCCTCTGGGACTTGCCCGGAGCGCCAGTTGCTCTCCCAGTGTCAAATCCTGCAAAGGAAGGAATGCATTCCCACTAAGGGGAGCCTGCCAGCGCTGAGTTAGCGTTTGCACTAGGACTAAAGCAGCTGGAGAAGGGAATCGGTCTTTCAAGAATAAAGAGAAGTTGGCTAAGAGTTCTCCCAGTAAAGGACTGGCACAGATGAAAAAATCCTCTTGCTATGCATAGCAAAGGAAATTACATATTAAAATGCCCATGTGAAATACAGATAAACTAAAAATCCTGGGAGCAGTACTGCTTTTAGTAGCTTGACTAAATTATTTTGCTCTATTAACAACCAAAACTCAGTTAAAAAGCAAAAAGTAGGTATCAACTACTTAAAATCTATCTATTATTACAAATGTTGAGTTCTCTGACCTCGTTTTGGTTGCTGCCAGGTAGGCCAGGCCAGAAACAACATACGATTTCCTTTTCCCAGTTGAAAGGAATCCGAGTTAAGAGTCTGTAAAAACTGCAGCAGGAAGAATCTCATGCTTGACTGTCTCAAACTTTAGGATGTAGTTTAAATTTGCTGTTGTTCCAAAAAAAAAAAAAAAATATAGCTGTAAGGCATAAATTCAGTATTCAGTGAATCTGGCCAAGCACACAACAGTGCCAGGTTCTGCTGTGACAGCACACCAGTTCCCAGGCCGCTTGTGCAGCAGACTGAGGAAGAGGCCAGCTCGTTAAACTTTCCATTGGGTTACGAACAATCTGCTTTCCAAATCGCACGGGTACGCTAAATGGTGCCATCAGTTCAGTTCTCTGTGTATTTATTTGTTTTTAATTAGAGGAGTCTCCTGTATACACCACTGCTATAAGAACTCAGTAGCAAGCAAGAAAGAAATGATAGGGATAATTCTCCTTAGTTTTTCATTACACCATTTCAGAGTGGCCATAGAAGACAGCTAGCCACTTTTTATATCATTTTGTGCTCATGTAAATGAATGCAAATGTTTCAGATTAAAAATAGAAGGCTTTTGAAGACACTATAAATATCCTTCTAAGGCATATGATGCTGAGCATTTACTTGCACTCCAGCCCACCCCCGCAAATCTATTATTCCCATTCAAGAAGATCAAAGGTGATTAAAAGTTTTGAACAAGTTGCTTTCATTATCCTTTGTCTCAATAAACAATTGTAGCCCCAGCAGCATCTATGTTCATTTCTGCTTCTGAGAGGCAATGCCCATTACTGGCTGAAGTTAGTTATGCAAGAACTTTTTCTCTATACCACCTACCCCATACCACTGTACTGCACGTGGTTGGGCTTTGTGTCCTATCTTTCACAGTCACCCCCCTAAAGAACCAAACTGTGAGAATGCTACTAAGGACATGTGTTTTAACCATTTACTGTAGCTACTACTGACCTCTGTACCTTGGCTTTCTTTATTACCAGAAGCACAGTACCACTGTGGCTGGAAAAATCACTCACACCAGTGCCAGCAGGTAGACAGTGCCATCAAACACCTGTTCATACCGTACCATAGAACGCAGCTTAGTGTAAATCACCCTTTGGGCATTTTTAAAATTTACTTTTTTACAGAAACTATTCTCTACATGTCTGGATGAGGCCCTCCAAAATGCCTTAAAAATCTAATAAGGAGCCAGGAATTCTTGTGGTTTCATTCCAGTTCTGCTACTGACTTGTTGTGTGGTCTTGGAAAAGGCCCTTATCCTTTCTCTGGCTTTTATTTCTTACATGTGGTGATACTAATATGCAGTAGAAACTAAGGCTATATCATATGTGAAGCTGAGAAAACAAGTCGACATACACAGTAAAAAAAAAAACCCAGACCCTAAACTATATTCATGATCTTAAATGCCATTTTAAGCACTGAGATTATTGCTTTTTGGCAGATGAAAACATTATTGTGAAAAGCACAGGACACAAGCGCTAAACCCTATGGATACTATATATGTTATTGATCTAGGCACGCTTTTATACCTGGTGGTGTCTTGACATGCATTTTCTTGCCTTTCATATCCAGAAGTGTACACCCCTACAATCTACTTGGACTAGGTGATGCATTGCAGGATGATTTGGTTCATGGCATCTTTTCCTTATGCTATCGCTGATCTTAATTCTCACTGCTTAGCCCATTCTCCTAAGCACTCTGAATAAAGAATCATGGGATGTGTTTGATTATCATTATGCTCAACAAACTGGGGGATTACCCCCAGGGACAGCAAGGAATTTCTGGCTTTATGAAGCCAAGGTTACAGCATTCACATGGAGAACATAAGTGTGACAACTCTAATTCCTGAGCTCTGCGTTTTACTGTAGATAGCACTAATTTAAAATATTAGTCCAAGTCCTACATCAGTTTTTCAGTATTAGTAAAACTCAGTACAGCATACTGACATTATGTCTCAGTTTGCCACTCTCAACTACGAAGAAACATGATGTGTTCTGGAGAGCCAGCACAGTAAATGACTTAAAGATTTAAAGACAAGAGACGTCATCTACGTGCAGTGTACTAATAATTTATGAGACTGCCTTAAAGAGCATAAGTGATGCATTACAAGACCAAGGCTCAGCAGAATGGCTTCTGAACCTCACTGAAGCCTGCCAGATGCTGCTGAGCAAAGGGCTCTGGGGTCCTCTCTGAAAGACAGTTCCTGTCCAAATGAGAAGAGCCTTGCAGACCTTCTCCTAGGGAAAAATAGTGTTTTGCCATTCTGTCAAATTATTAGATTTCAAAAAATTTCCCACTTTGTTCTGGGGATGAAATGGAAGCATTTAAACGAAAAAAGAAAAAAAAGAAAAACAGCCTCAAACTGTTGAGTAGCTGCACAGCTGGACATTGTGGTGTCAGCCCCAAATGTAACCACAAATGGCTCGTGAATGCTCCAGGTGTCAGTTCTCCTCCATGCAACACAAACCTTTCCAACTGAGGATTTGTTTTGGGTTAGTTAAATTAGTTCTTTTGCAATAAAAAGTTTGTACTGGATCCATGAGAACACCTGAAGCACTGGAGGAAAGTTCCCTATTGGATCTATCAAATAAGAGATTCAGGCAGAGAGCCATGAAAACGAGGCAGCGAGTCATCACAGCATTTAGATACATCTTATATAATATGAAAGTTATTTCCTAGGTACTCCACTAGAGCAAAATTGGCACACAGGGTTTGATTTACAGCATGCCCATTGTACCGTGAGGAGTTTCTTTAACTTGCAATGGTCAGAGATGGTCTCACAGCTTATTAGAATACATCCCAATAAGAGCCTAGGAAAAAAGGTTTACTTTTTTGTTCCCACTGGAAATTCTTTCATGCATAGTTAACTAGATATTTTTTATAGAAATTGTGAAAATGGATGATATCTGATATGTCATAATTTACCTTAAGGTCCATGAAGCCTAGAATAGAAGTGTAACAAATTTTTAAGGTAGCAAGAATGATGAACAGTATTTCACACTGGCACTACTGAAGAGATCGATTTTATTCTGTCTAAAAAAACCTCCTGCAGGTCCCAGGAAAGCCAGCTGGGCGAAGGGACTCATTTTATTATAATTTCCTAATGAATAATAGCATTCACACCCATTTTTTTGAGAAAATATAAAATGAGAGGATTTCATTACTACTTAGAGGATTTTGCAGCCATAGAAACCTCTGCATTAAAGAAACTATGAAAGAAAATGCTGTCCAATGCTTTTAGGGAAATTTGTCACCAAACATAAGTAATATGCCCAAGAACGCCCAAGAGAGTACACAGCATCTATAACAATTAGTTCTTAAGTAGTTTTAGTATTAATAAAATAACTCCATGCATTTAAATATACAGATTTAAATTTTTCCACAGTTGGGCTATGTGCATTTGGTCTTTTTCTTCTGCAGCTAAAACATCTGTTTGGGAAAGACACAGCAACCTAACACCTGCTGTTCAAAGCAATGCCCTGGAATTTCCTTAGTTTTCTCATTCCTTGTTGCAGAGCTGAAACAGCAGAGAGTACATTTGATTTTGCCTGAGAGGAACAGACTGTAAGGTTCCAGTCCTTTGTATCTTACAAGTACTCTTCAAACACCAGCATCTTCCCTAAACTCATCTGCAAGAAAAGTAGATAAAAATAGCACTGTGCACTGGATGCAGACACTGTCTGATTTGCTCCAAGGTCTTAGAGGACGAAAAACAGTAATAAAATTGAAACTGCACCTTCGGCAGGCCTCTCATGTCAAAGGACGTGGTTGTGACCAACACAAAGAGTAAAATAGGATCTGAGGAATGCTTCATTTATTGCCAAAATTAGTGACATGCATGTATGTCATGAACAGCCTGTATTGCTTTGAGATTTAATGCTGCTAGAAAGTAGGAAAACCAAGAAAGTTTATTTGTAAAATTATATGTGTATGTCTAGGTGCCTCTACTTTCCAAATGTCACATCATTGTCTATTGCATTATTCAAAGGAACAGAAGAACAATGCATCAGATTTTGAGGTGGTTTTGTTTGGGGATTTTTTTTTCCTTTTAAACAGAAAAATTAAACTTCTATTTACAAAAGGGTGAAAATCAGAGACATCCATTTAAATTATAAGGGATACGTGTGATTACTCTCCAAGTAACAGTCTAAACACATTATTTCTTGCATTCAGTTTCTGTGTTCAGAAGAAGAGATGCAGTGTACAGCAAATGCAATAGTCACTTTACTGTCGTATGAATGCACCGTGATTCGGAGGCTGAAGTTCGATGACACCTTGTAGAGGCTGTAAGACGTGATAAAAATCAATAAAGCCAAGTCTCTGACAAGGCCATCTTATTTTGAGCGAGGGCTTTAGATAAAAGAGGCTCATTTCACCCTCCTTGAAAATATATATTGCAACTGAGCTTTTCCAGCATTAAATTTCTGTCTGGAGACACTCCCTGGGATAACTTCTTTCTTTCAGAGATGGCACAAAGAAAGAGATGGTGACTTCTCCTGCAGAACTGACTTAACCTGATGCACGTGCCACCCTCCCACTTTGTTCTGAGGTTTCTGCACACTGGCTACCAGCGCTCCTTTCTCCCTGGCTTCCCAAAAGGACAAAGTTAAGTTTCATAAACAGCAAAGTGTGCTAATTCAAACAAAACACATGACAGCAGTTCTTTCGAGGCAGTAAAGTCCTGTCTGCATATTTCAGCCGTTGCATAATTGTTACCTTTAGCTCATAAACTTCAAGGTCAATTCGAGGTCAAGAGTAGGTGTTTAGCACATGAAACTCAGAAATGCTGCTAAAAGCATGCTTTATAAATCACTGTATTTTCTTCTCATTTGGGGTATTTTTGTGTCTAGTTTTTTCTTACTATCTGGTAGGTTTTCATCTGCCTTTATAAAATATACATTTACACAGTGCTTTCAAGCTAAAAGTATAATTTATATACTTGAAATGCAGACTACAAATTTGGCTATTTCCCCTCTAATATCTGCATCAAATGTTACAAGTTTGTTTGCTGAAGAGAAGAACCCAGCCACTGAAACAAGGCACTATTAATTCAGAGCTGGTATCAAGCATCTGAAGGAATTTATGCAGGTTAGAGAACTTCTGATATACAGATTGTTAAAAATTGTTCTCCCATATTTAAAGCCATATTAAAGTTTACAATCAATTCAATTAAATTCAGTTGGATTTGTATTGGTCTCATTCACTTCTAGAAGTATCTGCTATAATATGTTTTCTTCTTTTAAGTAATGAATTTTTACTTTGCTTAGGATCGAAGCACACTATATAAAGTTAAGCGTTATAGAAAGATAGTTAGAAGAATACTATAACAGTGCAAAGGGGTTCCCAAACTAAATAACCACTTAAATCTTCACTGACATGAGCCTTCACACAATGGTAGTTCAGCACGGTTACTGGTTCTGTGCACACCCTCCTGCTTCCGTGTTCTTGATAGGCATCATACAGCAAAAAAATGTCATTGATGTCCTTCGATTACATTGCAAAGGACTGCTTTGCACCCAGGCAATAAAAGGTTGTGACAGTAGATTTGCATCACTCAACAACAGAATCCAGCATTTATAACATGACTCGGGAGCACACAGGAGGAGGGGAAAAGTAATTTACTTAGCGCTCTTTAATTCTTTGCGCTATAATGAGAGTATATCAGAATTTATGGCTACATATAGCACACAGATTTTTTCCCAGGAGAAAAGCCTTTCATGACTTTCATTTCTGTGGCAATCAGGAGTTACAAGATCTAAGTCTAGTCATAAATGTGGTGTCCTGCTGAAAGCAGTTTGATAACTTTTTGATTAAAAATAGTTCAATGTTTTGTTGTGTTTTCAAAACACAGATCAAAATGCTAAAGCAACAGAATTTTTAAAAGGCAAACTTTAATGATGATTCACAAAATTAGTTACTTGTTCTTGAAAACGGGGTCATTTTTTGTTAATTAAGAATTTTTTTTTTCATTATTTGATTACATTAAGATTTGGTTTGCGACACAATAGCATATGAAGGTCAGTATGGCTAGAGGAGAAATCCTATATCCTGTGACAAATCCAATAACCATCAGGGTATTCAGTTCATAGAAGTAAAGCGTTTATTAAAATATTTTGCTGATTCGCTAGGGTTTTGGGAGACATTTTGCTGAGTGCATAGCATAACATTCCCAGAAGGAGATACATTTTATAGTGATGTTGTCAACAAACTTGTTCGTGGGATAAACTGTTGGCACAACAGAGTATATGAACAGGTTGTCAGGATTGGGGTGCTAACTATGAAGGGTGGAGAGAAGTAGAAAGATGGAACCGCTTTCTCCCCCTCTGCTTCTGCTTATATAGAGAGGAAAAAGGTGAAAGATATTATTTTTTTCATCATTTGCTGGACTAAACAGAAAATATAAACATTCACAAATCATACTATCCTTAGTTTTTGAAAATAAGTAAGGCAATCCAGGAAATGTGTTACTGCTGTATTTCAAAACTGAAACAGATGTGATTCGTGGTAGGAAGGGGAACATCTCCCTCAGCACTATCCAAAGCAGCACACACCCACCAATAAGTGCTATGTCAGCACAGCAGGACACACTCACAGTCCTCTCCACCATTCAGTGCATATCGCTGCTGCACATTCCCCTCCTTAAACATCAGGGCCAATAGCTATGAACTTCAACATGTAAATTGTCAAATATATTTCTGAGTAGCACAAATAGCAGTATGTTTAAAACTCAGACTAAAAAAGTAGGAATAAATACTGTACTTGAAGAGACAAAAAAGAGTAATTTACCCTACAACCTCAAGTAAAAGTTTGCCTGTTCAGTTCTAAGGAAGGCTTCTGGCTCCCTCTAGGGGTTTCTACCTGTGTCTTTACAAAACACATTTTTTTTAGCATAACCTATAAAAATATCTCTCTCTTATATCTGGTAAGGGAGAAGAACTATGTGATTCTGAAATAACTCCATATGCAAATAATACATGTAACCATTCTGGGGGAGAGATGCTTCTTCTGCCCCTCTGTGGAAAAGGTAATATCTTTTTCTACATCCTAAGTGCAAAAATTCAGCATGGATTTGTTCTTAAATTACCACAATCTCTTACATGTTTGTGACAAAATATTTCAAATCAAAGCAACTACGTCCAAATCTTCATAATAATAATGTTCTGACAAACTCTGATGTGAACCATCACTAATTTTTTTTTTCTTAAAGTAAAATAATCAGTCATATACTTATGCACATCCTCACTTCTAGGTTTTTTTTTATTACTATTATTCTGAGTGGTGTTAAAATATCATTATTTACTTAATCTTTCGAAGTAAAATTGCAGCCTATTCTTGTGCTTGAAACAGCATCAAATGAATAAAGGACTTTGCTGTAAATCCTACTCTAAAGACTGTTTACACACTGCTAGCACACAAGGAATAAGCTCCCCACCTCAAATTAAGCCCAACAGCAACATAAGAAAAAACATTTAGAAAGAGAAGCAATAAGATTGCTGTTTTGTAATCTGTTACAAAACATTTATGCTGTCTACTCATAAGCTAAACAAGGTAGCAAGGCCCAGAAGTCTGTGTGCCTCTTCCCCGTGCAGGGCTGATCATCTGTGCTTCGCATCTTACAGCATGCAGGTAAGACAGGGTAACAATGCATCATTAAAATTAACTCTAAATTATTAGATGCATTATTAGGGCATTTTTAACAGTTAGAATCAGCTCTCGGAAATGTGAGCACTGGCTCACTTCCCCTGAAGAGTGAGTGTGTATGGATCAAGCCAGGCCCATTTCTATGAATCCCTTGTAGAGCCCATCAGTTGAGGGTGTTTAGCAGGCTTTGTATGAGCAGATGGCCGGGAGACTAGGAAGCACTTGCAGCAGAAGTTTAGTACAAAACTGAGCAGAAGCAGCTTCAAACCCAAGCAAGCCAACCCATGCAGTAAGGCTAAAAGCAACTCCGGGTGCCGGCAATTCTGTCGGAATGAGTTGCCCGAATGTCCGTAACTTGCTCAATTCAAATCTAACCAAAAGTTTGGAAGCCTTTCCAGGGAAATGCAGCCTGACCTCTCAAACCACTGAATAAGCTGAGCCACGAAGCAGCACGGCAACAACAAAGCCATTGCATGCGTGCCCGCTGCACTTAGAGGGATTAGCGGGGGGTCAGGCTCCCATGGCCGCACCTGCAAAGCTCAACACTATGACATTAGCTAATATCCTGCATAAATCATATTCCTTCTGTTTTAAAAGCAAATAAATAGCTGTGCATGTGTCCTTTGACCTTCATTGCTGGGAAACCTATGCAGTTTATCTTTATGGCAATAGACCACGCTCAGCTAAACACTGCTGGCAGGACGTCTCTCTACTGTTTTAAGTAGAAATGAAATTCAAAGCTGCTATACCCATAAAGATTTTTTTTTTTTAATCCTTAAGAAGTAGCAGGGACTTTAAGAAGTGTGAAATAAGGAACTTTAAAAAAATATAGTAGTCTGAATCTACGGAAACACAGCTACACAGTTCTACACAGCTACAACTACAGTAAGAAGTGCCTCATTAGACATTTATGGTTTCATATCAAAAAAGTCCAAACCACAGGTCTGATTCAGGAAATATATGAGCTTTTCATCGTACTTTATAATACAAGGACAGACAATGAATTTTTGCCTGCCACAGCTTGTATACTCTACTTAACATTTCATTTAAACTTACACTCATATCCCAATTACAGGTTCAGTCTATATGAAAACACAGTAAAACAGTTATTTATTCTTTACCATAAACTTGAAATACCAAATATACAAACATATTTGTATAATAATAGTATTTTAAATAAATTATTATAATTGTTACTAGAACTAATACTATTTACCATACCTTAAAAATGGCAATAGTTCCTTAAATAGATTTTCTCCTTAGAGGGTATCATTAAGAAGTTAAGAAATGCCTAATCTTAATGGGGGGGAGTATAGAACTAAAACTTCATACTGAAATAATCTGAGTTTTTTAAATTCTAATTTTACAATAGGTTCTGTAAATCAGTATCTTGTGAACCATGCATCTAGAAAAATAACTTTTTGGGTGAGGTGGGAGAACACACAATAATTAATCTGGTATTTTTCTGTTATTTATACTGTATTTTACTGCAGGGACACAGTGTAGTGCCCTGGCTAATTGTAGAATCCTTTTATGACATGTAGGAGATTTTAAATAACTTCAGATATCTAAAGCCAGGAAGGAACTGGAAAAAAATCCATTAATTTTAATAATCAACTCTATTGATGTGCAGTAAACACATACTATGTTTTGATGAAGTGTTTCTCACATAGCCAGAACATTTATGGCAAAATAATATAAATAATAGAAAATATGTAATACATTATATTAAGTAGCAGAATAAAATTATTTAATCATTAGAAATAAAATTAGAAGGCTGCTTTAAAATTTAATTCTAGCTTTTAAAACTGACAAAAAATCTCTATTCAGAAATAAATGCCATTCATCATTTCTACATAATGATGCTGTAAAAATTAGATCTTGAATATGCTATATAATTACATAAATGAAAGTGCACCAAGGTGAATGTGACATAACTATAATTAATTTCAAAATCAATGCATTTGACTGCCCATATTAACCAATGAGAATTTCACTTTCTTATGAAAATACAGCTGTGAAACAAGACTGGAGTGAAATATATTCAGGTTTCTTTTGTGCACGGGATTTAATTTCACTTTGAAGTTTAGAAATCCACACACTATTCCAGAACTATCAGTGCTTGCTTGCACAATACCTTGGCTTAGAGGAGCAGCAGACAGTGAATGGCTTATAGGAAAGGCCCAGATCCTCTCTGCAAGCAGGACAAAGGAGGAGAACACAAACCTGAGCACTATACAGAATCCTGAGAGATTTGGTATGAAGAGGTAAAATGACTTGTCTAAGAGCCTTCTGAACTACAGCATTCTTGGGAATGCAAATGCAACTTTTGGATTTAAACACAAGGCAGTGAGGTTTCTGTTTTATTAGATAAATAAACAGTATACACAAAATGTGACTTTTCACGACGTCACTAAACCTACTTTCCTCAGTTAAAATCACCTTAATGTCACAGGCGTTTTGCTTTTTACTTTTTTTTCCGTCTACAAGATTTCGTTTAAATTACACTGAAAGCAAAGACTTGACACAAAACTCTCGTTTAGCACAGCGAAAAGCACAGGGATAGCTGATAACCTGAAAATCTCAAGCTAGCTTCAGGCATGAGTGGGTTTTAATCAGAATTTGGCAATTGAAATGTATTTGCAGCAGTCTACATGAATCAGCTCAGACGGTGGTTTTACTGATAAAAATGAAAAAAGCGATAGACATGCAAAAGGTTTTCTAAGGCAAAAGTTGAGGGATTGAGTTCTGGATTTTTCACAATGCTCTTATTTGAAGATAGATCTGACAGAATTCCCTCACCCCAGCATTACAGAAAGATCTAAAAGTGAAAAAAAAAAACCTCACAGACCAAAAAAACCCGAAAAAAACCCCCAAACCAAAAAACCTAACAAAACCCAAAACAAAAAACCAAAACACCATGACTATTTCTGGCAGAAATTTCTTGTTTATAACTGAGTTTGCTAAGGCTGTTCTCATATAAGCTAAATTTAAGTAACTAATAAACTATCCAAGAAGATGAACAGAAAATCTGAAATGACTTCTTATCCCATAAGTACAAATCAATTTTAATTCAGTACTGTGTAGGTATATCATTTATATGAGCTCACTTGGTTCAAGACTATGTTTTTGATGGATATGGCCTTCTGTTTGTTCAGCTGTAGAAAAGAGGAATGCAATCCAGGTTGACAGTGAAACAGAGTAAAGAAAACTTCATAAACTGAAGATTCTAGAATTATGACACCAGCTTCAGATATAAACTTGAAAAAATAAATTAAGAAGCAATACAACTCCTGAACTGAGATGTAAAGCCAATAAATAATCATCAATATAACAAGAGAACAGAAGGAAGTAAAAAAAAAAAACCAACATCCCTCCCCAAACCTACTAGAAAAAATCTACAGATTGTGTACTACATTTTTTTCATCTTCAGAATTTAATTAGCTCCAAAAGAATATTTCCATCCCTCTCTGCCACACACACATTTGTGCATTGACATAAATATGTATTTGGCAAACACGATAAGCTAAAACTTCAATAAACAATAACTCCAATGTATTTCACAATTTTTCTACATAGTAGAGAAACTCATTTGGACTGGTTTGAGAAAATGGTATCTTCTTCCTTGCCTAACACACAGAAGTACTTAAATAAATCCTCATGTATTTCTGTTAACACCTCCATCACGTAACCACTCTGACTGGTGGGGCCATGCTGTTTCCTCCCTGATTCCCAAAGGCTCTGCAGGGAGCCTACTACCCAGGGAGCTGAACCTGAAGAAGAGATTGGGGAGCTGCCAGCTGGGGTTTGTTCTGACCATGCCTGGAGCACTAACGATGATAATACACAGAAAGCTAAATTAGTATTTTATCTGAAAATATTCAGTCAAATAACTAGTGCCAGCAGAGGGACCCATAAGGCAGGAACAGCCGTGCAGCTCTGCAATTGCAAGAACTTTCTATTCAGAGGGTAGTTTGGGGATGGTTGTCAGGAGTTTTGCACTGTGTGCCCCCTTCCAAAGGGCTTCCCACAGACTGCAGATCTTTAAGTGCCCTGCCCCATACAGAGAGCTCCTTGTGCTGTTGTTCTGAAGAAGATTGTTTTTATCCCATTCTTCTCCCCTGCTGCTGCCACTCCTGCTTAACCAGCCAGCCTGGGAAGTAGGGTGACCCAGGATGGCTGGAGGGTGAGCTTGCTGTCCCATGGCAGTTTTGGCAGCAGGACAAAGGACTTGTGCCACCACAGGTGGTTGGTCACCCTCTCTAAACTGGCTCCATTTAAACTGCTTTTGAAAGAATAATGATATTTAACTAGTTTTATCTCCACTGATCAGCCCTGGTGTTTCTGCCCCACAGGTCAATGCAGGAGAGCAGCTGGAAAACATCAGTCTCTCACAGAATCATAGAATATCCTGAGTTGGAAGAGACTCACAGGGATCATCAAGGCCCAGCTTTTGGGCCTGCACAAGACAGCCCCAAGAATCCCACCATGCACCTGAGAGTGTTGTCCAAACACTTCTTGAACTCTGTCAGGCTGGCGCTGTGACCACTACCCTGGGGAGCCTTTTCCAGCACTCAACCACCCTCTGGGTGAAAAACCTGTTTCTTATATCCAACCTAAACCTCCCTTGACACAACTTCAGGCCGTTTCCTAGAGTCCTGTCACTGGTCACCACAGAGAAGAGATCAGTGCCTGCTCCTCTGCTTCCCCTCGTGAGGAAGTTGTAGACAGCAGCTTTCTCCTGATGCTTTCACAAGTAGCATCCTAGGAAATGAGAAGGCAAAAGCACAGTAGAAAGACTGAATGAGCCCGTCAAGCCAAAGCAACACCCAAGCAAATCAAGCCATTAAAACGTTATAGGAAAGAAAAAGCCCAACCTTAATACTCCTTTATTTTATGATAACAATCATAAAATAAATCATCTGCATTTCTAGCTACAAATTTGGACCTGTCACCTCACTATGACAAATTTGGTACAAGACACTAGGTAATATTTGCTGCTTCAGTTCCTAGCTTGCACCAATAAATGTCATTAATGTGACAGTTTTTTAATCTGTGTCAATACTGACTGGCAATAGCGTCCCGCACTGCAATTTATCTGGACACTGGAATTTAAGCAAATAGCCACGCACAAAGTGCTTCAAACAGAGTCTCCAAATGCTAGGCTACCTGGCAGTGAATTCAAAGTTACTTTGCAGTTTCAGGCCATGCTAGAGAAAACTCTTCAATTTTGTGCAAAAGAGAGATGAATGACAAAGAGAGGGCAGAAACAACATACAGATTACTTTATGATTTTAATCTGTTGCAACTGATTTGTAATTTGCTTTCACCTTTTTACTGTCACAGTCATCACTGGACCTCTGTGGTACAGCCCTTAAATAATATGTATCTTAGTTTCTTTTTAAAGTAACACTGCCAGTTTGGAAATGAATTTGTAATTCTTCTGTAATATCTGGACAGCTGCACTAAATCCTCATAGTAATCCCATGACTAGTATCCATCAGAAATTTCCCATACTAATGCCACTGTGAGTTCTAGCAACAAGTTTTGACCAGATCCTTGCTCAATATAAATTGGATGGAGCAAATTTAGATGAGGTTTGAGCCATGTGTCTTTGACATAAAACTAAAGAAAGTTCCAGACATCTGCCTCAACAGGATTTTGTTCAAAAAACACTCCTACATACATAGTTATAAATATACAGAAGGTTGTATATATTTATTCTAGAAACGTATATTTGATAAAGATGACCTTCTCTGCAGATTGAATTGATAAAGTTTGTTGGTGGGAACAAGAACCATGGCAATGAAAAAGGAAATGAAAAAGAGTGTTCTGTTCGATCACAGCTTATGTTCATGGAAAAGACTACAGGAATGCAAACAAATTGGAAGTATCTGGCTGCTTTTTGTTTGTTTGGTTGGTTTTTTTTCAATTTGGATATTTAATAAAATGCAGAATTGTGCTGTCAGCATGTAAAGTAACTTAACTAACTGTGGCTGTACTTATACCATTAGCATCAACTGCCCACATACATATGGCATGGAAATACCATACAGCCTATAGTTCCTCAAACACATGAGGCTCAACTGTCTGAGCTTTCTTTTACTACAGAAGGAAAAGGAACTGTCCATATGTGGGGTCGGTTCCAGCCAGGAGATGGCAGCAGGAGGCAGAATGATTGCTGAGGTTCCCTCATTTATTTTAAGTATATGCTCTTATGGCTAAGGTCAACATTAACAGAAATGTAAAAAAGACTGGAGGGGAAAGGGAAGGGGAGAAGCATTTTTCAAGGTCACAACATTTACAGTTACACTGACCTCAGATATTTGTGGTTTCTGATACTCACTGTTAATTCAACACTATGAATGGCAATTATAATTAACACAAGAGATGATACACTTATGGTTCCTATGGCAATTCATGAGCTAGCAAGTGTGGCTGCCATTTTAGCAGTTGCCTTCATGCTATTTAATGCACAAGGAACTTTTAAAAAATAATTTTCATTTTAAAGAACAATACAGTCTATCCCTTTTATCCTTCCTCCTCTTCTTCATTGATAGATGCCTCCAAAGTCTATCACAGAACTCTTCAGACTGGCCAACAGCTCTGCTACTCCTCAAGGAGCTGTGTCATCTCTCCTCTGGAGTGAGTACTGCAAACTATTCATCTGGCAGTGTCACCACCACAGCTGGGGCTGCTACCACTTTGCTTGGCCAGGGTGTCAGGGAGGTGGCAAAGGGAACCAATCTGTATTGAAAACCCACTATCTGAAGAGGGTTCTCACCAGTACAACATTTCTGTCCAATGCTACTTGCACTACTTTCTCGGACTTGTGGTTGCATCTAACTCATCTTCTTTTGCAAGAAAACCAGATATAACTATTAAATGTAAATAAAATGCAAGTATTCAGTGAATATTCAATGACATTTTAAAAAATGAAGAGAGAAAAAATAAAAAAATATTGCATACAAACATATTACAATTAATTCTACAATAATAATGACAGTATCAAAAAGCAGGCAGAAGATCAATCAAGTGAAAAACTTCAGGCACTATTAAAAGACCTTCCTTAGAAGAAGCTATGACATGGATGGAGTCTGTATTAGAAGGTATTTGAAGATATCAGGGAGGAAAAAGCCCACATTATGGTATTTGCCATAGATCTATTGAAACATATTACAAGCACAGGAATATGAATAACTGAATGGCACTTGACCATTGAGATAGCAGAGAAGTCTTTTAAGGGGGGCAGTTTTTGTTTGACTTTGTTTTATTCAATATATGAAATTGTGAGTAATACTTATACATACACTGAAAAACACCTAAACATAGGGAAAGAGAGAAAGCAAGCTAAGAAAGCTTCTCCAGCAATTGTTTTCCAAAATTACCAGGAAGACATCAATCACTCTGTCACCATCATATAATTGCTTTTTTTCTCAAAATAGCGCCTACCATTGTGGCAGCATGCTGCAGCCCCTTGTCTTACCACCGACCCAAGCAGCCAGAGCACTGCAGGCAAAACATACCACACGTTCTCTGGGGCTGTGCAAGGGACCCTAAAATGTGTGATGTAATCACCAGAGAGCATAAGGCCTGACAGTAACTCTCCGTCCTAAAAGTCAAAGAGATTAAACTACTAAATAAACAAACAAAAAATACCTTGGTATTGGGAGCAACAGACTTCAGTCAGTTGATCTAAAAAACCTGGGGAAATAATTTTCTTTTCAGCAACTCGTTAACACAGACAAGATTTTTCAAATGTAAATATGCTGAAACATGTACTCTCAAAGAACAGGCATTTTCTTGATTTATTACTACCATATTATGACTTTATTTTGCAAAGAGATTTAAAAGTTACTGGAAAGAGTTTTCACAAAACCTCAGGACTTCTTTCTTTCTTTTCTTTTCCATATTAAGCTCTTTTAAACAAAGCAAGATGAGATATGCTACGAATTTATATCCACAGTAGTCATTTCAGAGGGAATCAAAATTTCAATAGAACATGAAAAGCTACTTAAAAAGAGAAAAGTGCTTGTGAATTTTTGCAGACGGAAGAAAATAAGACAGTTGTTTAGTTTACCATGCAAGTAAAAGAAACTGTATCTTTGATTACAGCGGGCTTAAAGCTAAGCAGGAGATATCCTATTTAGTAAACATGATTTCACTCATTCTTAAGAGGCTTAAAAATGCCACCATCAAATACTTTACTTTGTCAATCAGAATAACTCAAGTAACACGACTCATGCTGTAAAAATGACTAATTCAAAAACTGACTCTAAACATTTAAAATCAAAGCCTCCCACTAGTACGAATATTTCATAGAATCATAGAACTGTTTAGGCAACCAGCCCAATGATTAGCCCAGCACTGCCAAGTCTACCATTAAACTATGGCCCCAAGCACCACATCTACACATCTTTGAAATATCTCCAGAGATGGTGACTCTACCACTTCGCTGTCTAGATTACTCCAATGCCTGGCCATCCTTTTGATGAAGAAATTTTTCCTAATATCCAAGGTAAACTTCCTGCGCTGCAGCTGGAGGCTGTTTCCTCTTGTCCTGTCACATGTTACTGGGGAGAAGAGACCAACCCCCACCTGGCTACAGCCTCTTTTCAGGCAGTTGTAGAGAGCAATAAGGTCTCCCCTGAGCCTCCTTTTCTCCAGACTAAACACCCGCAGCTCCCTCAGGTGCTCCTCAGTGTCCTTCTCTGGACAGTCTTCAGCACCTCAGTGTCTTTCCTGTAGTGAGAGACCCAAAACTGAACACAGGATTTGAGGTGTGGCCTCAACAGTGCCAAGTACAAGGGGACAATCACTGCCCTGGTCCTGCTGGTCACACTATTGCTGGTACAGGCCAGGATGCCATCAGACTTCGTGGTCACCTGGGCACTAAGTCTCATCTTTAGATTATCCGTGTAGATGTTGCTTTGAAGGAGGGAGAGAAAAAAGAAGAAAATATCTTTTTATAATATTGGAGATTTTAGGTGATAATGAGAAGCCTCAAAAATAATCTCAGTGAGCCAGATTTTTTTTCAATACCATATCAATACAAATTTAAAGCACCATCTGTAGGTTTCTCTCCATTATTTGGTGATTTTACTGAAGACTGAAGATGCATTAATTCCCAATCAGTCATCTACATCACTACATCCAACATAATGTAATACTTTAACAGCCAGTGATGAGAAATTTGAGATAGACTGCTAATTTCCAGACTAAACCAACACACTTTTTAAAAGGAATCAAGAGGCAGAACTTCTTTGACATTCAAAGTGAGAGACTTATGTACCATAGGAAACAAAAATCAAAGAAAACAAGGATGGGAATGAGAAAGGTGATCAAAATATGCAGGTGAGTGTAGAAATGTGAGAAATTTCTTCTTAAAAGCTATTACACCCAAAAGGAATAGTCCACTTGTGTGACCAGAGTACTTAGGCAGAATGAGAAAGGCTAGGCCACCTTTATACAACCGAAACCCATAGAATTCCTTAAATAAGAAGAAATATAAACCCCACAATTTTAATTTCTCTCAGATAATGAAGTTATTTGGACTGGCATAGCTTTACAGTATACCTAAACTCTGTATTAGATGATATCTGTTCCTCAGTGTATTTTTTTTTTAGAAATAAATATGCTTTTGTAATGCATTCAACTGAATCTAGCAGGACCTGTCAGAGAAGAGAGAGACTAGCACGGTTAGTAACAACAGAAAATGGTACCAAGGTGGTTTTGGTCATTTTCAGTGGCACCCATCAGCAAAGGAACAGGTGAGAAAAAATTTTATAAATACATTACAGAACTATGAAAAAGAAGACATTTGAAAGCTTGCTGTGTTAACTGTCCCTCATCCAAATTTGCACAACATCATCTGGGGATTTTTCAGGGCCAATGCAAATCTAGTCTAGAGCTAAAAATCTTTAATGATTCGTTCCTGAAATTCCATTTTTACGTTAAAGCCGTGCACCTTGAAATTATTCTAGATGCAAAAGGATGGGGGGAAATTTCTATTTGAACACCGCTTCATTGCAATGGCTACTCTGATTAAGAGCTTAGAAGTACCAAAAGTTACTGCTTCGTAACAGGAAAGCCTGCTCAGCTCTGTGTTGCCACATGGAAATGCAGCTGGCACCCAGATGCAGCTTGGATAATTTCCAACCCTGGATCAGATTTCCAAGTGGACTGTGGTACAGATAGATCCACCCCTCTAACACAGTGCTTAGCACACATCTTTTCACCTACAGATCACTGTACATGTGCAAAATGTAAGCAAGAATTTTAGGCTCATTACAAGCGAAGCCTGCCCATGACCACAGCCAGCAAAGGTTCATTGGTGCCTTCACAAGTGCAATGCACACACACTCAAATGTTGATAAAACCTGAAAGACTTTTCATTTGCCAAAACACCACTGTCTACACTTTAAAAAGCTTTAAAAGCTGGTAAACTTTAGAAAAAACGCTAAAAAGTATCCTCCGAGGCTAAAGTTTCTGAGTACTTACAGGTCAAGGCAAGACAATCACCTACTTCACATTTTTGGAAGATGATAGATTGTTTCATTTATAGCACTTAATTTCTTAAGCGAATCTCTCAAAAGACCTGCTTGGAGCAAGTGAGACACCCTTTTAAACTTACAGGTGTGTTCTTCATGGCAAATAATAATAACTCATTTGCAGGTATAAATAGCAGTCTGCAAAAAATACATGACGTCCCTATCTACACTGTGCGTATACAGTACATTTTACGGCTAAATGTCAGTTTTTGAAACCACAGCCCTAACATTTCTCAGACTGTAGCAGCATACTTCAGCACCACTTTTATTCTTGATGAACAAAATGTGTGCATTGCCCATTGTAGTTAGTCTGTACTCAGCAGGTTTCATTGTTAGAAAATAGCTCACAGAAAAGATGGAGCTCTGTTTATTTTGAGCTGTGGAATTTATGCTGTAACTGCCTAATTAGATCTCAAAGCTCACTGACAAACAGGATCTAACTCCATTTGAATATCTCCTGATACAGGCACTGAAGTGACCTCTACGAAATGTGGGAACCTCATTAATGATGAACAAATAGGAAATATAACTATAAAAGTCCTAATAAACATGAAGTGAGCATTACAGTCAACTCAACAGCTGTTGTGATTTTAGGATTTATGACAGATTTATGCCTTGGTGTATGCTATAGTACATTTCCTACACACTCAGAAGCAACTCCTACTATACCAACCAGGTTTTTTTTTAATTGAACAAAAGAAGGGGATAAAAATGCAACCCTTGCATTCCTTTTCGAAATAAAGTCCTCAAAATCAAAAGCCTTTGATTTCCCATGTGTATTGTAGCATCCTCTCTCTGATTTCACTTTACACATACACTTAAGAAAACACAAGTAAATTCAAGGACTAACTCAATAAAAAAAATTAAGGTCACCACTAAATTTTGTGAAGTAAACAGGCTCAAATGCAAAATACAATGTTAAGTCCCTCTTCTCCCATTACAGAGTATTCCAGGTCATGGAAAAATTAGTCACCTCAGAGGACAAACCACAAAATTGGTGCAGTGAGCAAGAAACAGCCTAAAAGTAGCTAATAGGAATCCAAGATAGACACCCGGGTGGCTTGACTCAGTTCTTCACAACTAAAAAGACTGATTTTAAAGGAGTTTATTTCCAGGTACGTGCACACCCAAACTAATGCCAGCCCTTCAGCATGCCAAAAAACAAAATCTAATTTAAAATTTTTTCCAGAATTTTCCTCAAAATATTTAGAACAAATGTCAGAGTTTTCACAGGATAAACCCATGAGCCTCAAAAGCAGGAGTACACTGAAAAGAAACTGGTGGAAGAAAGAGAGAAAGGGAGAGCAAGAGACAGAGAGGAAAGGAGAACAAAAAAAAAAAAAATTGCAGTAGCGTTGAAGAAATTTTATTAGGTAAAACAAACCTGGCAATGCTTGCAAATGAACAAGACTCTATGCTGTAAAGGAAGGAAAAAGAACCAGTCATTTCTGCCAATATGACTCAGAGGAAAATTCCTTCCTATCCCAAAAATCAAACCATTAGTCTCTCCTGACTTGCCATTCAGCCAAGTATCTTCAGATCCTGGCCTTTCCTTCCCTCCCTTGTTTTGGCAAAGTCCCTCAGCTTATCTGTTTTACTCAACCACCACCATATTTCTGGGCCTCACAGGATTTACACCATCAGTTCTCATCCAGCAAAAAGGTTAACGCCCCAGCGTTAACCTCTGCTAACCAGATCGGAAGTTAAGCTCAGCTCCTTGACTTGGACCACCCTGCAATGCCACATCCAGTTTCACCTACAGAACTTTTACACAGCAAAGGACTGGCAGCAGATGAGGAAGCGACTTTATATCACTCTTTGAACTATGGACACTAGAAGTTTACCCTTTGTCTCTCTTTCTCTCCTTTGGTTTTAACCGCAGGGAAGGCAGAAGAGCTGCCTGCAGCCTAGCAGAAGGGAAAAAAAACCTTCCTAATTACATTGGCCTGAGGACATTTATTTTTTCCTTCCTTACACCTCCTACTTGAAAAACTAAGACACAACTCAACTCACTGTATTCATTCTGAAGATGAGAAGGAACATTCTTGTCCCCTGCTGCTATGGAAATCAATACAACAGTTTATAACTAGATATAACTCCACACATCTCACTCAAAAACACATACTGACATTACTGTCCTACAAGAAAGGACACCATGGCTGTCCTTTCAATATCATAGCTTCCTACATCTTTCAATGAAATATCTTCTGAGAGAGGTAAAAAACAATATTGAGAAAGCAACTGTCACTTAGTGCTTGCATTTATCACTATTGCAGTGCTGGTTTACAGGAGCAAATGGAAAAGTGTCTTCTGTGCTCTACTGAGTTCCAGCAGGACCTTCCTATTCTTCAGCACCTAAGAGATGCTAAAGAAATTCAGAATAGGAAAAGCTCAATACCCCATAAAATGGTAAAGAATGCTGGAGACAAGAATAAGGTAGTTTCAAATACAGGGAGAGGACATGAAATATAATATTAGATTGCTATTCTTTTGCTTTTTAATCTCGCTCCTACTGAGAGCCTTTATGGACTATTTATAGTTATGATTCAATGTGTTTAGTATGTCAACATGCTCTACAATAATTCTACTAACAATTTAATTACTAAAAACCTCTTTTGCCATTAGACTGTTAACATCTGAGATTGATAACAAAAGCACAGGGTAATTAGATGGGGATATTTAAACCAAATGGAATTCATGCATTTATTACACACTTGGTCGCTCATCTAAAATTAGGTATCTAATCTGAATATGAATGATGAGAAATAACAATGATGGGGGGAGAAGAAACAATTAAAAAACAATACAGAGATAAACGTAATGAGTTTTTTCTCTTTTTATCCGTAAGTGTCATTTCTACTCCTGATTATAAAAGCAGCCTAATGTAATTTCCTCTTTGTTTTATGACTGCAGGCTGGCAGCAAAGCATATTGTTAATTGATCAGCGGAAAATACTTCATTTCTTTTAGTTTATGTTTAGGCTTTGATCTTAATTTCTCTTGTGATTTCTGCCAGGATTGTTTGTCATACTTTAACAAAATCCATGAACCACAGAGGAGATGCTAAGCTTATATCTAGGCATTTGCTTATGAATAATCTTCCTATAGTCTAATTTACATAATTTTATTGTTCAGTGGATTCTTCCCATGCAGATATATTACTGCCAGTGCAACTGTACTTAAACTGGTGTCAACGGAGTGTGCTTCTGAGAGTTATAGTTTGCATATAAAAATCTACTCTGAGGTAAAATATAGCATATACCAAAACACTGCGCCTCAGAGGAAATTCAGTTAACAGAACATCAGGAGGAAAATCAGTTTGGCTATATTAACCTATAGGAATGCAAAACACAAATAGAAGATAGACATTTTTAGAGCATTTCTTAGAGCTTAAGAATCTGTTAGTTTGTTCTGTTTATTTTTAGGGAAGCAATGTATGTAGAACTCTGCCCTTGGGTTTGGGATGCTAAAGAATTAAAAACTGACATTGATAATTAATTTTGTGTTTGGAAGGGCTGGTTTTTCTGGGATTGAATATACTGGAAAAAAATATCATCAGGATTTTTTTTTAAAACGTTTGAGCTATTTTATAGGGATTTGCCCATTCAAAAAAAAATTGCTAATTTCAGGACTGCTAGCTGGTGATCACATGCTAATGCCATTATAAAATCTAAAATACTATCAGTGTCACAAGAATACTTTCTGACCCCACCGCCCAACACCATTCCTGAGCAAGGACCTACAGACTTTCTATCTACTATTATATGCTACCCCTTTCTGAATTACCTTCATGCCTCACAATCTTTAAGATTCTTCAATCTCAGAAAACCAAGACTCAATATACAGGTACACTAACTCCCACTGATTAAAATGCCGAAACCTTCTTATTGCTCTAGTTTAAGCTATTTGAGCCCCTTCATTCTTGATCAGGCCCTGAGGGCATTCTGCATTCTGAGAAGCTGGTGCACACTGATCCCAGGCCAGTGCAGCCACTGAAAGGAATGGGCATCAATGAAGAGGAATGATGTCCTGAAAGACTCCTTGAGAACCAACCAACCAACCTTCCGACCTACCTCACCTTCCTCCCACATCAAAGCAAGGCTTCCAGATCCACTATCACTTCACGGAACTGGTTAACTCCATTGTCAAAATGGGCACTGAGCTGAGGCACCAGACCCTAGGACAGGGCACTGAGCTCAAGGGCCCTGACATTTTCTGTCACTGAAAAAGACCAAAAAAAATGCTTACTCTCCCTCAGCCTTGGGGGTGCAAAGTTAAATTTTGCTTATGGTTTTCACAGATGTTGATCTAGCTCTGCATCTAAAAACAGTGGAAATGAAGAGTATTTTAATTACTGGGGTTTTTGTGCATATGGGGGGAAAAGTGGGAAAACCGAAAGAAAGGTAACTAATTCAGATGTGATTGCAATTTGCACATTTAGAATGCAGAATTAAAATTTTACAAAGATACAACTGTTTCCATTACAATCCCAGACTACATTCACACGGAATAATATGAGAAAACCTCCTTCTTGCCCTGCTTGTGAACTATGTCAATGTGATATCAAGCCCGAGTCGACTCAGCTTCAAGACAGTCTAATACTTTTATATTTGGCAAGCAATTTTGTCAACTCTGAGATTTTGCATACAATTCTCACATCCTTTAAAAATAGCCCTCTAACCAGCAACCCCTTTGTAAAGATGTTTTAAATGTACCCTATACTTGGAGGCATGAAAAATATAGTACAAAGCTATCAACAGTAAGAGTTAATATATCAAACATAACTAAGGAAGTGCTATAAAGAATGAGACTCACCACCACTGCATCCCAGTTAATGGAATATATCTGATACTTTGAGGAGTGCGTAACTTTATGCAGTTTGGCAGCATAATATGTTAAGAAAAAGCTTTCAGTACTAAATAGATTTTCTTCATGGTTGAAACCAAACTTTTAAATTAGTATTGTACATTTATCTTTCTTTGTATTTCTTGGTGCACACATACAGTTTTGTAAAGTTTGTTTCCAAGTTTTGGTGCATTCCATATTTATCAACAAATTTTTTCTTGTAAAGGATTTACTTTTCCTTTTCTTTGTATGAGGGAAACACCTGGTAGGATTTCCATATTGACAGAGATTCTCTGTTTTAATGCCTGTAGGACAACAGTTCACTTTGTTCAGGGAATTTTGATTCTTCACGCCAAAAAAACCTACCTTTGTTGGAAACACACTTAAAAAACCCCAAAAGAATCAATATTGTTTAACACCTATCTGGCTCTCAAGAGATCTCTCACTGTGCAATAAGAACAAGATGGTACAGTAGGTTCATACAAAACAACCGTATGTCTCTTCAGCTAACCTAATAGTACAGAGATATTCAGACTAAACTTTGTGTGATCACTTTCTCACATACACTTTATTTAAACTCCCAAATGAAGCCATGGGATTAAATAAAAAAAAAAAAAAAAAAAATTAAAAAAAAAAAAAAAAAAGAAGAAAGTAAGCATTCAAGTGCAAAATATTCCTAGCTCACATGGACTGCAAAGCAGCCTCAAAATAAATGTTTACATGCCAACCCACCTACTTACCTACTGGTATTCGTGCTTAAGCCAGGAAGGCAACTGAAAAGCTTATACTGATTTCAGTCATGTATTTTCTGGAAAGCTAAGAGAACATAGGAAAGCCTCAGGCCAGAAAGATTAAAGTCAAATACCCAGGGGATAATTTTCAAGTATTTAATGCCACAAACACCAGTTTCTAGTTAGTTTAGTTCACACCAAAGCAGGGTAAGCTGTACTGCAGATTCACAGATTTCTGAATACACTGCTTACCCACTGGCATAGTGGTAATTAGGACAGAAAAGTTCTCCTGACTGTTTTAAAAATTGCAGAACTGATGTGTTTTCACAGACACATGAATACCTCTCTATACTCATGTAAAAATTGCACGTATAAAACAAATTCCTGAAAACAGACCTAAACTGATGAAATTTAATGGTTTGGATAGTAAAATATATTTCCAAGCGCTGTGATACAGACTGCTTTGAAAGATGAACTCAACTGAAGTCTCAGCAATTGATCTGAAAACCATTTAAAGCTAAAAACTGAAATTCAAGCAAGGCATAACCTTCCTAAGTATGGCAGTACATCACAGCATAATTTTAATCCACAAAGAAATGATCTTGTACTGATGAACTGTTTCTATTTCTCCTCCTCCTCCTATGACACTGGTTCATCTCAGCAAGTGGAAAATGGTTTTGCCATTCTCAGCAGCCAAGGCTTAAGGCAGCTGCACAAAACCCAGTTGTTTTCATCTGGCTGGATAGATCTGCCCCACTAGCCAGATAAAATTACAAAATCAAACAATCGCAACACTCCGATGTTCGCTTTTAGGTAGAGTTTTAGAATTTGATATTAGAAGCAAGGGTCCAAGCAAACATAAGAAATTAGTTTGATGCTAAGGCTACACTAATATTTAGTTCATGCTTCCCAATATGGCCTCAGGAAGAGAGTCTTAATTCTGAGTGGATTTTTGGAAGCAATCTGGTACACTCTTACTCTCATTTTAAAATACATGAAGACAAAGCATATAATCAAAGCATTACTAATACAATATAATATAATGTTATTGTTTACTTTTCTCTCGTCTTATTATTTCAAACATTCAGATTATGACATTAACTTTTTTCTACATTCTTCCTTTTAGAATTAACTTTAAACAAAGTTTGCAAATGTTCCCTTCCACTAATGAATTTGGTTTTTTCTGTATTTTAAAACCTGCCAGAATTATTTTTTTTGTGCGCCAAATTAAACATTATATTATTTTTTTAAATAAGGCTCAATGGTTTTTTTTGCCTAGTCCTTAACCCTCATTTTAAAAAAAATTTAAAATCATTTAAGTTAAATAAAAGAATTCTTCTATTAAGAAATTAGTGAATTACAGAAACTGTCTTTTTGGTTCAGATTTCATGTGAGTGTACAGAATCCTTGTTCTAAAAGTTTGACAGAATGATAATGCAAAAATGTTGTATGGGTTTCTAGTCTAAAGCTCCAACAGTCTGAAGATGAGTAACTTTGACAAGTTATTTTGAACTGAATGAAAATTACAGCACTTAAAGTCCTGGTTTTCAGGAAAAAAATTGAATAATCTCTTTGAGAAAGTTGAAAGTAAAAGTTGACAGCTGTCTGTCTGGTTTGGGGTTTGAGGTTTGGTTTTTTCAGTTTTCTGAGGTTAGTGAATGATTTTAAGCGATGAAAAATTGTTTCAGCATAATGCAGAAATGAATACAGAAACTTGATGTAGCTTCATCATGCAAAGTGAAACACACATATATAGAGAGAAGCATACATACACAGTACAGCACATTTATGTAAATTGTACCCTTTGGTAAAGTACTGAGAATGCCGCAGGAAATCAAGTACAATCTACTCCAAAACTAAATATCCTACTAAACAACAGAAACACAATAGAAAAAAAAGCACACCCAGATAATTTCCCAGTCTTATTTCCTAAATTGAGTTTGTTCTTCTAATATACTACCTCCTCAGTTAACAGGTCTCAAAATCACCTCCTCTCGCTCCCAAAATTGACAATCCACTTGGTTTTTACCTATTTTCATGCAAACTCACGTGACTACAACGTATTTCTATGGCAAAGGCACATTTGAGAGAACTCATTCTTTCTGAAACATGCACATCTTTTGACAGCACTGAATGTTTATGAATTATGACTTCTAAATCCAGAAAATAAGTTAAAGAAAATTCTAGTCTGCTTTCTGCTAAAAAAGCATTCAAGCAGATCCAGAACAAAAAATGTTTTTTTGTTTGTTTTTTTTTTAAAAACAACAGTTTTTTAATATAGTACAACACAAATGGAGTCTGTCACATTACAAGTCGCAAGGCACTTCACAATTTTCAGCAAAAGCTGACAAAACTCTGTCTAGCTCGATATGACACAGAAAACAGATTTTTCAACTATTATCTTGTGACTTAACACGGTAGGTGAATTTCAAAACAAAAAACAGAACAAGTTCAAGAACACGGTAGCTATTAGATGTGAGACTGAAACTCTTGAGTTCAGGGTTAGAACTTGGCAAAGTCTCCCTTCAGGGCAAACGGAATTTACTCATAGACAAACTCATGCTTCAGACCACACACCAATCTGTCTATTGTTACACAAGCTGCCTGTTTCCAGAATAGTGCTAAAATCCACGTGCTGCATAGAAATAAAGGCTCTAATAATAGAAGCAGTGCACCAAGTACATGCAGAAACTAATACAATTTCTATAGCAATATCTCTGTTAAAAGCAGGAGACATTTTTTGTATCTGGTCTATACGCATGTCCACAACCGCTTGCAATATTATCTCTAACATCTGCTATCTAAATTTCTTCAGAGAGTGACATCTTTTTGTTTCAACAGTCCTTGCAGAATCAGAACACCACCAGAAAAAAAAAAACAAACAAAAACAAAACCAAAAAACAATTCCTTAAATTTTATAATAGCCTCTTTTTTATTATTATTACTTTGCAAGTATTTGGGATGTGAAGGTTGATATAAAAAGTCAACAGAATCAGAGAAATTTTAAGGAGAAATAGTCATTAGTCCCAAATATGTTGCTTTGTCTCTGTAACACAGAGCCAGTCAATATAAGGTTTGGAGCTGGAAAGGTAAAAATTCTTATCATCAGAACTCCCAAATATTTTACATGCTGATATGCAGAGGAGTTTCTTCATGTAATAACACAATGGTTCATCCTCTGACAAGCTAGTGCTGGACAAACTAGTATAAAAATGAAAATGTCTGTATGTGCGAAGAGTCATTATAAGTGGCTGATTTATGACACATACACAATACTTCTACAAAAAAAGGTTTGAGTAGCACTGAACTTAGACATATTTGAGTACTATGCAGTGCATCTACTGTTGACACCCCAAATAATATACTTTTACTGTCTTTGCTATGCGAGTTCCAGTGCAAATTGTTTCTTTACACCTTTGTTATACCATCATAATCACCAGACACTCCAATTTCAAATGGAAGACCAAAAGAGAATAGATTTGTCTTTGAATGTCGTTAAGATCTACTGGGTTGCTCACTTGCTTACGGATATTCACATGGGCTAATGTACCTCACACAAAACCATCAGCGTCACTATTCCTAGGCCTAAGGAAAAGTGAGTGCCATAGCCCCAAGACTTTCACACCGTATCACGACACAGCAACAAATTCAGCAGCCTTGCCCTGGCTTGAAGGTAGTAATAGCTGGGGATACAAAGCACTGGGATTTCTGCTTGGTTTTGTGATTTCTTAGAGCTGTCTAGAGCAAGCATCCCAAAGAGAACAGGACTCTTCCTTCTCATGTTGTCTGTCAAAGAAAACTGCCAGCACTGCTGAGACCTGCTGCTCCTAGCATAGTTCCAGTTTGCACCTTAAAAATTCCTAGTGTGGAGTGGTAACAGAAACCTTTAGTTTCTTCCAGATACTTTTTGCAACATAAGTGAGAAATATATATATATATATATATATCTGATGTAAAGTGTGAATTGTTTTCACTTTAGTATTTGATTGTATATCTAGCACAAATGGGAAAGCAGTAGACATACCAACTAATTTTATGTCAGATAAATGCAATAAATACATCAAATACTTTTATTGAAGAGCAGTAGTACTTGTATACCACTTTCAGAACCCTTTTTTTACACTAAAGCAAAGTTTAGTAAATAGAAACGTTGATGACATGGCAATTCCAGCCAACCCTTACAGACCTGTGCAGCCAGAAGGGCTTAAAGAGCTCACTGTTTGGAAAATTCATTTCTATGCTCACCTAACACCAGGCACAACATCCCAAAACCTTTACGTGCAGCTGAAATACAGACAACCACCACTACCTACACATTTGTTTAGTCATAGAATTAGGCAGAATAGTGGCTGGAGAATTATTAGTGTTCCAGCTCTTCGGATGCTTAGTCTAACTTTAGTTTGTTTGGGATTTTTTTTAGTCTTATTGCTGGCAAGAAAGCATCTCTTTGTTTAATGAAAGTTGATCGCTTTGGTAATTAAAACCAAGTAGGTGCGCTGCAATTCTTAAAGACACTATACAAAGTCAGAAGCTAAATGCTCCTTTCAAACCAAAACTTGAAGACAAATCATAGCCTCTGAGAAGGTGTGAAGGTGCACACACACTAATCTGTACATTGTACTAACAAATTTCAAATTAAAAAACTCTGGTGGTTGTTGAGGGTTTTTTTTAATCACAGGTCAAGCGGGTTTGCAGGTAAATTCACTTTCTTGTGTTCTTAGTTTTAAATTAATAGAAGTTTAACAGACTTAAATTATTTTATTTCCACAAATGTCTCTATCTAAAAGACTCAAAACACTTTCATTCATTGCTTAAAACATGTCTTCTCCAGTCATACGTACAATATGGGCCAGTATTTTTGTGCCAGTTTCCTCAGAATTTCTCTTATTTAATTAATATTGTTGGTATATGTCCAGAATATTCTGCAACTAAGTGCCATTTTCAGCCTAATTTTTTTAGAAAACAGGACTTATTTCCAAGTTAGAACACAAAGATGAGGGCATTTACTCTACACTGTTGCTACTTCAGCAGCAGCATTCAATTTTTTTATGTAGTAAGCACAGATCAGCTCAAGTAGGAAGAAAGAAGTCTCAACACTTACGAAGCTATAAACTTTCTCCTTCCTCTGCTTTCCCCATTCAAGTCCATGACCATAATAATAAAACACACAAAAAAATCTGGCTTTGGTTTGGGGTTTTTTTGCCAGCTAGCACACCTTGATCCCACACACAGCAGCATGCTGGAATGACTCCAGTGCTTCCAACGTACAGCAGCACTGAGGGAACAGAGCTGGACTGGAGACTCTCCTTCTCCATATCCCAGAAGGGTGTCAGGACAGCACACGTTAGAGCAGGACAGCCAGCTGAAGAGAATTACTGTCAGATCAAATAAGGGAGACTCGAGAGGTCCGGGCAAGGATCCAACACCTTTCGTCAGGCTGAACCACGTCCTGGCGCACAACAACATCGCTGCAGTCAAAGGACAGCACCAGAGCAGGGCACTGCTCACTCAGGACAAACAAAACCCAAAAGATCAGGAAAAAAAAATACTGGTTTTCTCACTCTTTAGATCATACAGAAAAGTAAATTATAGTAGGTCATGTCTTCTTGTTGTTTAGCCCCTGGTCCCTTCCTGCACATAGAGGGTGACCCTCAGCCATGCCAAGGCCCAGATCCATCTTCTTCCCAAATTTCAAATCTCCCCTTCAAAAATTCCTCTTTTTCTGGACTTTGCCAATCAGATCCCTTTTCCTGGAATTTAGCTAACCCTTTTCTTCACACAATCCACAGATTTAACAGAACATCTGTGAATACTGCATCAAGTATGGGTTGCTGCTTCTACATGGCATGTTCACAGACCAGCGAGAGACCAAAGAGTACCTGGAAAGCTGCCTGGAAGCAAACAGCCACTCAGCAAAGGCACAGCTTCAGAAGAAACCATGTTACAAAAGCATAAATGCTGCCTTCATTTCCTAAGTAATACAGGAACCAGAGTTGGCCCATTATGAAGTAGCTAAATACTCTCATCTAAACCAGAGCAGTACTGAATGACTATACTTCAGACACCCACACATGGCTCCACAACAAAATACTACAAAAAAGCATTGGAAGAAGACTACTGGAAAACAGTTCTGTTACAGATTAAGGAGCTGGTGGCAGACCTATTTTAGGCTTGGCTGGTTCCTTGCAACTTTTACAGCAGGTCTCAACCACTTGTTAAAGTAAGAAAATACCTAATTCTGTCTGAAGATACAGAAAATTATCAAAGAGGGAGGGAAATGAGGGAAATGTTTTTTCTCTTGTATTAAGAGAAAAGCAATCTGCTTAACAATGGTGCCTCTTTTTTTTCTTTGTGTGTATGTGTGTGTGTGTAAAAGATTTTTAGCTCAGGAAAGAAGAATACAGCTTATAAACCAGACATTACAAAGACATCTTCATTTCTGAAAACTACTGAGCATGTGGATATTTGAGGAAGTGGTAAGGTGAGAACCTGAATGTCTCAGGAGTCTTTTACAATAATATCACACTGAGCTTTGCACTCCTAACCCAGGGAAAAAAATGCCCTATGAAAGGCTGGTTAACCCAGTTCATCTCCTACATTGTTCATCAAGACAGTGAAAAGCCTCCTAGTAACCATAATCCTAGGAACCATATGGAAATATACCAATTTCAATTCTGAACCAAATTAGAAATAAATCAAGAAATATTTCTTCTTGGGGAAAAAAAAATAGATACATTTTAGTTTATTAACTCCTGTAGCAATACTTCTTAGGAGATATTTTTTTCTTTTCAGCAGCTGCCATGTAGAACTGGCCATTTTAAAAGGCTTATTTTAGTGCCTTGCAAAGGAAGCTGTGAAGCACTAATGAGACAACAATGTGATCTTTGGATAGAGGTATTTATTTAGCAGAGTCTTATACAATCTACAAGCAGGAAGCCCATTCTGTCAGCAACAGCAGTTCCACAAATAAGCATCAGCTTCTTGCCTCTTTTGACCTAATTTTCACTATATTGTTTAATATAGCTACCAGCTGAGAAAAGATATCTAATGCTCAAAGCTACCAACAAAATGTCACAAACGCGGTGGGCTTTGCTTCCAGCAATGCTAAGGCAAATAAAAGTTAATGCACCCCACAAGATATTTTTCCCTATATTTGTAACAGAGGCTATATTGTATTGTATTATATATTGTATATGTATTGTATATTGTACACACTTCTAAGTATCAGTCAGAAAAAAAAAATAAAAATCAGAAGTTTTTTCACTCAGAGGAATCTCCAAGACCAACCTTTCAGATTTTTCTAGGCTGTTCACATAGATCTAAGTTTTTAAAACTACTTTCATTCTCTCTTTTTAAATTATTCTGCATAAATTATATATGTCTACAATACAATGAGCATATTGAGTCTTAGTTTCAGTTCATTCCACTATTAGGGAAGTCTGAATGCAGTGTTTTCCAAGATGTTATCTCTAAGTCTTTCCAATTCTTTTATTACCTTAAAATACTTTACTAAAATTGAAACATTTTCTCCCATCTGTCAAAATATTGCCAGCAGAATAAAGCTGGTAGTAATTTGTCAAAATATTTAATTGCAAAAATGGTCTTAAAATCAAACCCAGCTCCCTGAGCTCCTTAGAATATGCTGTCAAAGAGACAAAATGTTTTCAGAAAAGTTTGAAGGATTTAGCTATATTCATGATAAAAGTGCTTAAGCAAAAGACTAATGCAAGTAGCAAAATACAGAGACAGTTAAAACTGAGTTCCCATTTTGTGCCTAAAGCTGGTTTACCATATATAACTTAGATAATGAAAATTACAATAGTGCTTCATGGAAGCGACATATACCTCTAGACAGACTCCCTCTCTTCATTTACATCTCCAGAAGGAAAGAATACGAACAAAACAAACAAACAGAAAACCTGCCTGACAACAACAACAGTGTGAAAACACACACACACACACGCACACACACACCAAAGAAACAACCATGACCAACAACAAAAGAAACTAAAATCCCAGAAAACAAAACCATAAAAAACACTTATCCATTAAAATTTTCAACAGCTATCCACTAGGAAAAAGCAAAAATCAGAATTACACTGTTCCATGACTCTGCTTTCAAGCTTTTGATATACATATTTTACAAATATAAAACTCTTAAAGAATATTAAGGCTACAAAATTCAGCATTTTGAAATTACAAAACTTTGGATTAGGGTTGTCTTTGACATATTAATTTGGTTGCTGATCTTATGTGGATTATAGCAAAAATTTTAATTAAGTGCTTCTATGCTACTTAGGATCCTTATAGCAGGGATGAATGTTACTCATTTAACAAAAAGCTTTTATACTTTGTTCTCCTTATTCACTGATTAAGGTTCCAAAAGCAGTTTATTGAACATTACCTACATCCTCCTTTGAGAACAAAATTATTCACTTTTTCAATGAGCTCCCTAAAATGTTGAAGAAAATCACTTTGAAACACATTTTACTTTTTCAACATAACTTCAATATGAGAGAATCCTCTACACTATGTAGAGGAGTGACCACCTTCCTTTGCAGAGCAGTTTTCTCCCAGTCTGGCCTTTTGCAGGTAAATTCCACTAATCCCAGCTTCACCACAATGCTATCCTGTACCAATATCCACATCTAGCCAGTATCTCCACCAGCTTCCAAATCTAATAACCTTAATAATCCATGTGGTGTTGCCTCAGCTCCCTATGGATGTTATGTTAGCATATCCAGTTAACAGACCATGTCTTTACCCGCCAGTATTTCCACTAAAATTTTACTCAGCTGAGACTATTGCTTCTCCACATAGTAAGTTATTTCTGAAATGGGAAATACTGTCCAATAGAAAAAAACAACACCAAAAAACCCCTCAAAAAACCAAACCAAAACAAAAAAAAGAAAAATCATAAAACCAAAAAAAAAAACCCAACAACCACCCGAAAAACAAAAGCCTAAAACTAGGCTGTGCCTCATTACCATGATAGTGCTTTATGAACTCTTGGCTGGGCTTGGCTCCCACCTCAGAGACTGCCCAGCATGCCTAAAGCAGGTCCTGTGTGAACCTGGAATCTTGCAGGAACATTTTTACTCCTGTGTAATACTGCAGGGTTGGGAGTTATTGCATACCATTTAAATGGGCCTCAAGATCCTTTCTAAGAAATAGAAATTTCCCTAGTTTGCTTCATATATCTTAGAATTGTATAGAAGTCCTGTTTCAGATCTTGAAACATCTATGACTCATCTGAATTCACCTCAGAACTAAACTGGAGAGTGAAATGGTTGTTGGCTTTTTTGCTTTGCTGAAGACAAAGAAATCCTCAGCCATCTCTCTAAGTCTGGATTTTACAAAAGCTTCTACCATGTGTTAAGATGGGCAGCATAGATGTAAATGTCATTCCCTGAACCTCCATGCAAAGGGCCATTTCATAGAGTATGAGATTTTTCATATAATCTTTTTCTTCTTTTAGAAGAATAATTTTTTAACTTTCCTTGTATTTTTACTGCTATAGTTACATACTTAGAGTCTCTAACAAGCATCTGTGAAAGTACCTGAAGGGTAAAGAAAAATCTGCCAAGAAAAAAGGTTGGATTCTCAGGTTTGGCTTTGAGAAACACTAGTGAGAAGAAATTGTCTCTTTAATTGCGCTATCAAAAGAAGCTTCTGGATGATACAACTTACCCATTACCCTTTTTCAGAAATACATCTAATGGTCCATGTCTCCACATGCACTGTTCCACACAATATCTGTGCCAGGGGTATGGATTAGTGGGTTTTCTTTAACATTCAGGGGGTGTGGAGGAAGGATGTTAATTAAGAAAGCCAAAACAAGGCTAAGGTTATTCATGCCAAATAGGCACTCTGAGAACCACAGATTGTATGTGCCCAACAATGCTTTCATTTTCAGTGACTGTAGAAAGACAGAATCCGTAACACACTGTAAGGTCCATGGAAGCAGGCTTTGACCTTCAAGCTATAGAAGCTGTAGTTTACATTAACCTTTTCCTGGTATTTCACTATAACAGTACAAAAAATGACAAGGATTTTTGCTACTGATGCGTAACTTGTCTAATACAGCCGATTTTGAAAAAACAATAAAGCTAATCTGTTTTTGCAACTCACAAAAAACACTTTTTCTGTTAAACTTATTCATTCTTAAACATTAATTTCTGTGAATAATATCTGAGGGAAGAAGAGGAATGGGAAGTATAACTGACTGAATCAAAAAGCTCAATTTCCCTGAAAGCAGTCGGATTTTTAAGCTCTTGGAAAAGCTGCTTATAGCTATGTATTTCACTAAAAAAAGAAAAAAAAAGGCATCTAATGGGACTAAAGCAACATACAGACCATCATGGGTTTTTTCAGCTATATTAAGAAAAAAACCCACCTTGTATAGATATTTAAATATTTTTCGAAATATTGTGTATTAAACTGTTCTCAAAAGGGAGACATCTGAGCAGCAAACTGCCTAGTGCAGCCTAAGAGGGTGCTGCCCTCCCTTGCTGCAATGGCACACTTGCTGGCTCCTCTTCCGACTTTTCCACCAAGATCTCCACGTCCTTTTCTGCAATGCTGCTTTCCAGCCAGTTGGCCCCCTGTCAAAATTGGTACAAGTGGTTATTCCTCCCAAGGCTGAAGTTCAACCAAGAGAAATGCAGAGTCCTGCATGAGATTCCTGTTGGTACATCTCTCCAACCTGTCACGGGTCTTATTGAAGCTGCTAAGCAGTTCTGGCACCAGTTACCAGCCCCTGGGGAACTCTACTAGTTACTGGCCTCCAGCTGGACCATGGGCTCCAGTTCACAAAACCTTTGAGGCTGGCAGCTCAGCCTGTTTGCTGTCCACCTCCCTGCTCATTTATCTACCTGTATTTCATTCATGGGAATGTTATAGGAGACTCTGGTGAAAAGCTTACTGCAATATAGATATACAACATCCACACTCTCCCCTACAGAAAGCTATCAAACTGGTGAAGCATGATTATCCTTTCTAAGTCCACACTGACTATTCCCAATCACCTTCTTTTCCTTCGTATGTCTGGAAGTGATTTCCTCTGTTGTTTGGTCCCTCACTCTCACAGAGATCAAGTTGAAGATGACCAGACTGTAGTTCCCTGTATTCTCCTGCTTGCCCTTCATGAAGGCAGGAATGACATTTTCTTTCTCCCAAATACCACACTCTTTCAAGGATAAGCAAGAGTGGCCTTCACAAAGACATTGGTCAGCTCCCTGAACACTCATGGGTGCACCCCACCAGCTCCCACGGATTTCTGCATGCCCAGTTTGTGTTCCTCAATCTTCTTCTATTGAGGATCACTCTTCTGTACTCCAGACAGGTCCAAGCACCTGACTCCTGAAGGTCAGCAAAAAAGACAGGATGGAGAAGATATTGAACATCTCAGCATGCTCCATGTTCCTCGTCACCAAATCCCCTGTGCTATTCAGAAGTGGGCTGTCATTTTCAGTAGAGTCTCCCTTCTGTGGCTGATACACCTGCGGAAGCATTTCTCGTCACTCTTGTTCTTAATGCCCCTTGCCAGATTAAACTCCAAGTGAGCTTTGGCTTTGCAAACCCTGTATCTCCCTTTTCCTCCAGAATCACCTGTCCCTGTTTCAACTTCCCGTATGCTTCCCTTTAATGTCAGATTTCTGCTAGGAACTCTTTGTTTATCCATTTAGTTCTCCCAGCAGTTTGCTTGACTGTCCACACGTCAGGATGGATTGTTCCTGAGCTTGCATGGGGACATCCTTGAGAAATCAACCAGCTCTTCTTGATGCCTCTTCTCCCCAGGCCCATATCTATTCTAATTGTTGTGCAGCTTGGTAACAGGGCTGTGCCTGTGTGCACATCCAGTGCACGTACATCCTTAATTCCCTGGGTGGCGCAGGAGCTCCCCAAGGAGTTCTCTACAGGGATGAAATAAAAGGACCTATTTACAACTCTAGCTGCAAATATGTATTTTGACTAATTGCCAAAGGAGCTTGCCACGTGGGAATTTTGGATGGTTCCAATAAGTCCCCCAGGCAGGTCCTGCTGTGTCTTGACAAACTCATCTGTTTCAGTGTGCTGATTATCACCCTGAATGGAGTCTCTGGCCATTTCAGAGAGACGCTCAGGCAGTTTCTGCAGCAGAACTAACCAAACTGCACACAGATAAGATACTTGCAAATAGATAGTAAACTGTTCCTCTAGATGTAGAAACAGTCACATACAGTAGTTTCTGAAGTTAAGATTCCTTAGGAGATGATTTGTACATAGTTTAAGATACTCTCTAGCAATGACCACACATGCACCAGGGAGATCACCCAAGACCACGAGTCAGCTGAGTTGCAAGAATTCAGCAGAACTGTGGTTTGGGGAGTCCCATGCAATCCAGATGAAACCACTGTTGCAAGAACCCCCATTCAGACCAGCACCTGATTGCTTTGTTCAGGAGATCTAATTGTTGTGGGAGTCTGTGTAACATTCTTCTATTATGAGACACTACCAAAGCACATTTGTTTCTTATCACTATGAGAGTCCACGACTTGAAAGCCATCCTCAATCACAAACCCTTCATAATTATATGGTTTCTGTTTATTTATCATTATCAATACTTTGTAGGCACCTGTAATGTCAACATAGCAACTGAAATACAGCCACTTGATGTAGAAACTTCTACTGTGTCATTAAGCCAGAAAACAAAATTAATGTGATCATAATTTGCATCTATAATGAATTAATTGCACACCTGCTTCTAAAGTAACATTTCTTCCTGTGTTATGCATTTATACAACTACACTGCTGCATTGACGTGAAAATTAAGATAAGCTTACAAAATACTTTAAACATACACTTAAAGGCATGCACTTACAATCAAATACTTCGAATCTCATTTTTCAGTGAGGGAACACAAGCAGATCACTGCCTTTGATAAAAAGCCCCACAGATAGCCACCAATGAGGCACCTGTGTTGAGACAGGACTAACAACGGATAAATATGTGACTACCTGAAGAAAATAGGTAACTAGAGAAACACTGTAATTATTACACAAATATATATTTTAAAAGTACACAGTTCTGCATACAATGCCATTTCTTTTATGAGTGCATCTTTTCATCCTTTTCTCTAGTAGTGATAATGCTGACACACAAAAAAAATTGTGTAACAAATAATTCTGTAAACATTCAACACATATTTTTAAAAGGTAGCAGAGTACATAGACAGATTTCAACATGGGTCGCCATAGGTGGTCATTTAAAATTTCCCAGTTAGTGTTTCTACTTTTCGTAAGTTATTGAAAAGCCCTCCACAAAAAGTTCAGGTCTCCATTTCTGAAAAATATCTGAGTAATAAATTAGCTTATAATAATATAAATAATTCCGGAACATGTTATTGTAGCAATCTATTTTGATAATCTTAGATTATTACTTGAAATAATTAATGTGGTATCAATCTATCATTTCCTTTATAAACCTGAATTCAAAAGAAATTATAGTAAAAAAAAAAAGCTATGTGAAAAAAGGCAGACCAGCTACCTTGTGAGATACTGTAGAGAATAAAAATGACTGTTCACACACACTGAACCCAGAGATGTACAAATTTAATACAATCAGTATAAAGAATGTCTTTGTGTAAATTCCAATTCCTTCACCTTCTTCCACCACTTTCATTATCTTGTACTATACAACCCGAATAGATAAAAAAATAAGTGGTTTGGGCAGCATCCAGATGATTCTTACAATATTTCAACTCTTTTTCAGTTGTGCAAATTGCTTTATGAAATTGCAACTCTGAATACTGAAATGACATTACAGTAAACAATTATGGAATTTCTGCGCTTTTTTTTTTTTTATTCCCTGCAATAGCTGCATGTATCCACATTTAGAAAAATCTCTACCTAATACATGAAAACAAAAATTTTCTGATAAAGCCTCGCATTTAGACATTTATTAAAGAACATGATTTTACAAAAGAAAGGATTAATTACCTAGTACTTCAGATGTACTTCAAGACTTGAACACCAGTTCATGCATTCCACTGCTGTTGGTGTGGACTTAGTTATTCTATTAAGGAAAATGCAGTTTTACTAAATGACAAGCTATTTTGACAAAAAGTCAGGAAAATCCAGGAAATAGCGACATTGTTCAGAATATTTTTGTAATGTAAACATGAAGAAAATAATGCTATTTTAAATGCTTTGACGTTGCGCTCATTTACTTCTCCAAACCAGATAAGACTTTTGTTGCTTACTGTCAGGTTTATGAACAAATGACAGTCATTTACAACATCAATTCCTGTTAAATGCAATTAAACTGAGGAAGAAAACAGAAGTAGTTATGACCAAAGTGGTATTTTTAAGTATGCTAAAATGATTAAGGCAAAGTGAAATGACAGAAAGGCCCCATAGGAAAGAGTGTTCCATTCTTCGTCATTAGAATGACCAAATTCGTAATATTGTTCTGGGATTCCGAGCAGACAAACACAGTGCAGAGAAATACTGGTTAAACACAGATGTCATTTATCAAAACTTATGAATAACTGTAATCCAGTATCACATTCCTTATCCACACTAATACATGAAGAGAATAAAGGAGAAAGAGGGCAAACCAAAAATAAAAACCCTTCTGGTGCAGGCTCCTAGTCCTTCCCTCTTAGACTAAGACAGCTCTCCTTAGGAGCAGTAATATGCATTCCAAACATCTGCCATCTGACTCTGTTCACAGCAGTGCAAGAAGCAACTTCAAGGGAAAATTGAGAAATATATCTATGTATGATTACTATCGACCAGCTTTAAAATCTGAAAGATGGTACTTTTAGAAACATCATATCAGGAACATAATCTAGAAACTTTTAGAAGTATTCCCTTATCACACACAAATAGACAGCTAGACAAAAAAGTACAAATAAATCAACTTTGAATTTTCTGATTCGATGATAAAAACATCTATTGTATGCAACACTTAAAATATATTTTAATATTAAAAATCAGAATTAATGTCTCATTAAAAAAAGTACTTCTTTTTATAATTATGGAAAAAACATTTGTCGGCGCCGCACCGAATACGCAAGAAAATATAATTAAGCTGATGCTGCAGAGAAAACAAACAGAGGTCAGCCAGCAGGACACAAACCCAAGACCTGCAGGTGCCCAGGGTTCCCCACCAGTTTAACACAGAGAACAACGCACAGGCCTGCCCACAATGTATTATTCATTTAGAACTGGTACTTATGATTCAGGAAAAACTGGGAACCATTGCTCTAAACAGACCAAGGACTGAAGTGACAGTATTTTATTTTACATCATTAACTTTGCCTTATTCGATTTTGCCAAGCCTTCACTCTGGCTTTGCTGTTAAGCATGTTCATCATTTACTATACCTACATCACATTGTTATGAGCACATCTGGCACCTGAATTCAGAAAGGGGTTGGGCGAAATCCCACACCATTAAAAATTAGTTTGCACTTTTGTAGCTTCATAAGTCTCTAAAGCCACAAAGGTTACCTTTAATTACAAAAGGCATCATCAAGTATTTATTACATAAAACTTTATGACTCTTTACACGATCTACCCATTAACTGGGATTTATCCAGTCTCATCTCAGGCAAATTCTGGTTCATAGAATCTCAGGCAATAGACAGGTTCTCACTCATCAATGCCCATCTGTTAGTCCCAGCTGAAGCAGCAAAGCAGTGCAGAAGATACCTTTTCTTCAGGTTTTTTTTTTTTTTAAGTCATTAATTATTCCTATTGTCAGCCCTGAAATTCAAGGAAAGAAATGTAATAACTGCCCATGTCTGATGCTGAAATTTATTTCCAGGGAAGCAGTGTCTTTCCTGCAGCTATTGACTACTTGGAATGAGAAATATTTAGGAACTCCCTCACCAGTTCCCAGATGAATGCATACTACCTCATTAACAAATGCTCCACATTATGGGAAGTAGGTGAAGGAAGAAATGGGAAGTGTGGAGTCCTTTTGAAACTATCCTGCTCCCACTTCAGTCTGGATGGAAGGCTACAGCTAATTTGTGTTCTGTTTGCCCACAGGTTTTCCCTAACTAGGATCATAACCCACAGCCATCAGTCACCGTTGCCTTTTGGGGACACAGGTGTTTAGGCCCTGCTAACTACTAAGTGCTTTACAGAACTCAGAAAATTAAGAATATCCAAAAGCTTAATTCTGTAACAAACTTTTTAGGCTCTGTTTGTGTCACCTGACTTCAAAGAAAGGGATTCTTTTTAATCAGCCAAGGAAGAAAAGAATTTGTATGCAAACAGAATTAAGCTATCAGTAAAGCATGACAGTTGAATGTGGATTCATTAAACAGGGCTGTGTCTGAGGACTAAATTAGGCATAGGGAATAGACAGGGGAAAAAAAAAACTATATCTTAAAATGTGATAGGGTCCATTTACTAGATGGGATTACTTTTCTCTCCAATACATTACCCAAAGGCACTTCCAAAACTGAAGGAGTATATTGCATGGTGCTAATCAGAACTTTTTTCCTAAGTAGGTCAAATGTTGAAAGAAAATCTTGAAATCTTATGCGCTGTTAAGGAAAAAAAAAAAAAGAAAAATCTCCCGAAAGCAGTACAGCCAAGGTGCTAATCACTTTCTAAAATATAAAAGCCTTCTGCATAAACATTAAATGTAGCACTTTAAAATGCACAGTCATACACCTGAGGCTGTTCTTTCACTGTCATCTTAATTCAGTCTGTAATAACCAAATTAATTTTAATTAGAAAAATGCCTCTATTTGCATATGTAGTTGTTTAACTTCACAAAGATTGACTTGTTTCTTTTTTTTTTTTTTGAGAAATCAAAACATCCCCAGTTCCAAATGGTCAGGCATATTTAGACTTCAGATTTTGTTCTTTGTTTAGAAGAACATTAATAAGACAAAACAAGGCTTGTTTGTTTTTTCTGGTTCTATTTACAATAGGTATATTATACCTTTGAATAGCTTCGACGGAGAATGAGGCATCATGGGGAAGGACAGTGAAGGAATTAGCAAAACAAAAGGAGAAACAGCTTTACCGCCAAACTTCAGAACAGACTATTCTGACTCAGGTTCCAGCAAACACCAGTTACACACTGTCCTGTATGTCCAGTCCTGTACTGCACGTGACTCTGCAAATTCCCAAATTAAAAATCTCCTTGGTAAAGAGCCATTATTCTAAAGCCTAACTGATGATTATCCATTATTATCTCCATGTATTCTTTCAAAATCCAGAATCAAGGAATATATACAAGTATGTGGATGGGTATGGAAGAGAGGAGTTGCCATGGATTTAAATGGGAATACCACTAACCTCTTCGAAGACATATGCAGTAAATCTCTGTGTGCCTCCTGGGCTAACAGATAGTGGTTTAACTGCAATTAGGACAGCACAGAACCCTTGCTGCTAAGGAATAGGCTCAATTAGTTTGGGCATAGTACCAACACAGCTTTCTGTAATCTCAGGATGCAGAGAGAATCATCTACCAGCTGTCTGCAGCACGGAAACAGTAAACTAGCATCTGTTAAAAAGGGACATATTGGCTTAGAGCTATAAAATCAGAATTAGGATTATAAATTTTGCTGAATGGGGAATGATGATTGGAAGCAGCAGAATCAAATTAGAAAGAAGATAAAATATATGAAATGACGACTTATTAAAATGGGATAGAAAGAAGTGAGTAACTTGCTGGGGAGTACAGGACTATATTTTGGTATTAAAAATAGAGCCAAAGTACCTCCTAAACCAGGTGAGATTTAGAAAGGCCCAAAAGGAATTTGCACCTTTACCACCCAAAAAAAGGCAATTTAGCAATGTTCTATAGCCAAACTGCTGCAAACCGTGCTTCAGCAAGAGCTTCACATAAATGAAAGATATTTTTTACTCTATTCATGGGTTTGGAGGAGTTTTCTTAGTCTATAATTTGGAGGGATAGGTCTATTATTTCAGAAGAGTTTCAGGAGTGTTTTTTTCTTTCTGAGAATAAAGAAGAATTCTGGACAAGAAAATAGCGTCAAATAAGATGTGTCTTCTGGAAAATGTAATAAAATACCATGCTGGTATGCATATTTCCTGTACCTCTGTTAATGTAATTACTAACAAACCAGAGAGTAGATAAGCAAGATCCTCACAGAATCACATAAAACCAAAGACAGAGTCTAGAATGGTATCTTGCAGAAGGAACAGATTATTTCAGTGAAGAGTACTTGAAGGACGAAGGTTCTCCAAAAAGAAGAGGATCCTACCTACACACACAACTCAACGTTACCGTCCAAGTGAAGGTTTGCTTTATATTCTTCACATACGTAACCTATAGCCTATACATGACTATTGGCTGTGTGTCTGAGTCACACAGCAATAACATAAAATGTTATTTTCAAGCCAAGTCAAAGTCTGGAATGATTCTGTATTTCCCCCTCAAGTTAACTTATTTTGAGTTAATTCAAGGCACCAAATGTGGTTTTGTAAAATAGTATGTAGTCTTCCATTTGTTCTGGTCTACAAGTATGTGTTCAAGCAAGAAAAATAACCTAAGTTAATTAGCAAATAACTACCTTAAGGAAGAACAGCCTTCAGCAGACATACTCAAAGCTTTGCCATGCCTTCATGGAAAATAAAGCAGCTCTCCTAATTCAATCTCCACACTAAGTGTTCTTAGTAGACATGCGTGACATTAGAGAGAGAAGGTTTTGGTTATAAACCATAAATATTCATTAAGGAACTATTGCATGGCCTTGTCAGAAAAATACATGTCTGAGAAAAGATTATATTCTTTAGAACTTTTGCCAATTTATTATTAAACAGCATTCAACTGTCTGTAACATTTCTAAATGCAGCAATTCCGAGTGAGTGAGTACATGAAAGGATAAATCTGGTTCACACAGTCTAAAATCTTCTTCACAGTCTGGGAAAACACTACAACAGGGGAAAAAATTCAGAAGAAAAAAAATCTTCATCTGTCAGTCAAAGATTCTCCTGGCATAACTTCAAAACTTTACTCCCACTTTGCTATACGTTTTGATATAAAAGTTCATCCTTTCAAATCATCATGTTAGACTCAGCTAACAATCTTGCTAGAATATCTGCAAACATAATTCTGTAAGAGAGTAAAAAATGGTTGTGATCTCCCAAACATTTTTATGACCTCACACCTTTAAAATTCAGTGTTTTGTTTATTCTTAAATACTGTGTTCATCTGCCTAAGACAGTTTGCTTAAGGACCTCTTTCCTTCACCCCTCTCCCTACAAAGACAGATAAGAAAGAAATTGGAATCATAATACCAAACACGAAATGAATAATGCTGTTCAAGATTTTTCCGTGAATTCTACTGTTTACTCCCAAATTTTATTCAGTATTTTCTTCTGTATGGAAACAATGTATTAATTCCTGTAATATCGTGTCTTATTTTCAAAAAATGCATATAATTTGCAAATAGATCCTAGGTGAAAGAAAGAAACCTCCCAAGACATAATACCATTTCTTAAATAAATGACAGCAATAACAGTCTTTTGCACAACAAAGATTTGGCAAATAACAAGAAATTAATGAAAATCTACAATTACCCAGATTATAGATTACAGAATCAGCAGCAGGATTGTTTTCATTTACAAAGCCAAAAGTAATTATAAATAATGAAATAAGAGAGCTCTAGTAACAGCCTTGGTTAAGAGTATCAAATTAGCAAGCTGAGAATAATTTGAAAAACGTAACAACACTAAAGAGCCATCAGAGTGATGATAATTGGCAGCATCTGCTATTTCACTGCAATAGTACATCAAACCAGCTGCAAATATAGGGCTTTTTAAGCTTTCTCACAGAGTTGTACACTCTCCTGCCTCCTCTGCTTTCAAACACTGATGTGCAATGATCGTGCTTCATACAAGAATATTTGATGAGAAAATTAGGATTAAAAATAAAATGACTTACCAATATTTATGACACAATAGGTGCTACTTTAAACAGAAACTCAAATAGGGCAAATGTTTTCCAGCTTCTATTAAAACATTCTCAAGCTGTTACTTGACAATTTCAGCTCTGTTCCTACAGAATTCCTTTATATTCTTCAAACCAATCCTGTTCCATTTCATCTTCCACCAACACTGGGTAGAAAATTAGATAAAAAAAGAATAATCATACTATTCAGAGAATTGTATTATTCAAAATTCTCCATTAACTCTTGAAACTCACACTGTCAGAATGATGCTGCCATTATCTGAGATATAGAGGAGGCAACTTAGAAGGTTCAGAGAAGCTTTAAAATGCTACTACTTCCTATAAGCTACAAGCCCTTCAAATCTGACTAATTTGGGCTTCTTAACCATAATCATTCTTTTGGATTAAAAAAAAATGCTGGGAAACATCAAACCCCACCATTCCTCTAAACTCAGCTGAAGTTTCATTTCCTATAAGCGCTCAGACACCAAAGGTGGGAATGCACCATGGAAATGATTTAAAATTCTAATTGTTGCCCACGTGCCATTTGCTCTCCACAGTAACTACAGAAGATGACAAATGCAGGCTGGACCTTGCGAGTACCTATGATGGGGAGAGCGATTACAGACAGATGAAATGAAGGAATGTGCAACTGCCACGGAGACATTCCAACGGAGCTGCTAAGTATCTTCTCCTACAAACTGTGAAATCTGAGACAGCTTCATTTCTTCCACATGCCTCCAGAAACAACTACATAGATAGTGCAATACCAAAGACTCCCTCAACCATTCCTCCTTCTGACCTTCTCCTTCCTATAGAAGTATTATGTGATCAGATTTTTAAAACATTATTTAAAATATCCAGCATTCCCTCCCATCCAGAGCAGTGGTTATACTCAGTATGGTGACTCGCACTACATTTAATGTAGCTGAAAACTTCATTGAGCACTACATATTTGCTAGTCAGAAGTTTGACTTTAAGGCCTTACCTGCCCTTTTGTAATATTATTAATTTTGCCTGTGTTGGGGATACAGAAACAGTACTGTTCTTACTGGAAAAATGTGTCTGGGAAGGGGTGGGGGGTGTGCAGCAACCTTTTCCGTAACATTAACACCACGTAGCACAGAAATGACACAGGAAAAGTTTCTCTGGAATTATTTTACATTTGCTGGCACACCCTTTCTCTTACAACTAACTGCAAGAGAAAAAAATTGAACTAGAGGAGGAAAACTGTCTAAGAGCAAGCTGTACTTGAAACAGACCTCTAAAGAGGGGGGTTCTTGACTTGAAAGGATTCCTCTCCCCCAGTATACAGGATCCAATGAAGTTCATTAATTTCACTGATAGTTGAACAGTTAATAATATGAACAACAAGTCTACACTTATTATGATTCTTCACACCACAGATTTTGGAATGGATAAAAGAACAACTTCTTTGAGATTAAATACTGGATTGGGAACACTGATTTGAAACACTGGACAGAATTAGGATCCCTGAGCTTAGGCTCTGGTAACACATATAATTACATGATGGCTTCTTCTAAGACCAAAAATAGATGGTCTCAGGAATAGCACTAAGCATATCTGAGTGCTAGAGAGAAGAGGAAAAAGAATTGACAACCCAATACCTTAAAAATTCAACAACCGATTCCTCATATTGATTGGCTAAAATGTCATTTTTTAATCACTTTTTGCCACCCATTTTGCAACAAACTTGGTACTAACATTTAAAAAAAATTTCCTCTCCACACAGATGAGCTAAAAAGATATTTTTAGCCTGGTTTCCTAAGGAAATGAAACTTATCCGTTGGGCCCTCATCACAATAACTTCTGAATTCATGGAGTGATTTCTGCCAGGTCTGACAGGGTGTGAAACATATTAGATTCCCAAAAATGGCAGCTGGGAGAGGAAAGGGAATGTAAGTAGTGTTCCCACTGTGGAGCTGCCTTTGCTAGACGTCAGGGAGAACACCCGGGAGCTCCTCCCTGCTGTCTCTGAGACCAGGCTGCTGCAGTTGTGTTGCTCAAGGGTCCAGGTGGACTGGGGGAAAGGATCAGGCTGGTTTTCTCTGAGTGTCTTGTTTGCTTTAATGAAAGCTAGGATGATCATGTATTTGCATGATTCCAGTTCAGTTGAAAACGAATGTAGCATTGACCAAATCCCTCACTAAAAGGTATTTTGTCACAGGTCCACCATGACTTTTAAGAACCGTGTAAATTTGTTGAGGATCCAGCAGCAGGCACTGCAATGGCTGAAGGAACGGGTGAAATTTGTTACTGACTTGAATGAGGGAAAAATTTGAAAAACTCCAAGGGGATCTCCTCTAGCTGGAGAACCAGGTAAAAGAATAACAATAATAACAAAATTTGGTACAAAGAAGCAGAGGACAATATCAGGGGTTAAGATGTCTGCAAAACAAGCTTTTTTTGTTACTTAGTAAGAACAAATTATTTGCTAATTACGCTCACAACGCTCAGATGAGGGATGTGGATGCCTCAAAAAGCAACACTTCCTGCAGCTATTACTGCTCTAACTTATTCACTACTGTTAGACTTAACATCCAGTAAGTTCTGTAAGAAGAAAAAGAATTATTCTTTGATGGCTGTTAAAAGGCATCAACATTAAAGGTAAGTTATGTGGAAGTCTTTTCATCACAGCACACCGTATCTTAGAGCTCAAGTGGCTGGCAGCTACAGGGTCACTCCCAGCTGAATGATCCACAGTCCAGCATGTTTTCTTGGGTGACATTCAAATGGAATTACCGGTAATGTTTTTCAGTGTGAGATTATAAACAAAATTGTAATAATTAGAAACCTTTATTTTTTGTCAACCTCATGAAGCTCCTCAAATATTTGGCTTAATGTTTTCATCTTTCAAAAGTAAATATCCAAATATGAAAGGAATACATAGCAGCTACTTTGTAAATACATGCTGTAGAAACTATTGAGCGCTAATGTGGATAGACAGCTTTCAATAAAGTAGAATGTATTAATTAAGAAGCCAAAATATATTGATATTTTAATGATGCCTTCCCTAGAAAAAAACACCCAGCACTGGAGTTTTTGTGCTTGCTTGTTTGGGTTTGGGTTTTGGGCTTCTATTGCTAGGAAAATTATCATTAAAAATTATAAAAAATATCCTAATACATTTCAAGTAAAGCTATTAAGTAAAAAAATATACTGACAACAGAAGTTAGCTCATCCCACTAAATGACTGCAATAAAACAAATTCCGAACTGATGTGCCCTTTTTCAGTCTTAGGGTATATTTAGCCACATCTGACACATGATGAGTAAGACAAAAAGAAATAGCTGTAGCAAGTAAAACCCCTATTAAAACTTTTGGCTGCATACTAAGAATCCAATCTAACTCCCATTCAGACCAGTAAATACAGGCTAGAACCTTCCATTGTACTGCTGCCAAGACACCAGGCTTGAACTTAATACAGACTTCATGGCTGATTGACAGTTTTTTGAGCACAACAATCATAAACCCATCTTATTTTAGCCTTGACTATACACCTCCACTGTAAGATACCCTCACTTCAGGTTATTTAGTGCAATTAAAAGTGAAACAATACTAAAAAGTATTTTCTTGTTTATTTAGCCTGTTATTTAGGACTTTAAAATGTAATAATTATTACTACCAGGACCCACAACAGAAACCATCAAAGACAAATCTTCCAACCACCAAGCAATGATAGCAACCAACATAAATAGCTTCAGCTTGTGAAGGACAGCACAGCACAAGATATAGTACTTGTGAGAGATATGGAAGTTCATTTCTCAACTCATTCAAAAAACATCAATTAAACCACTTTTCAGGCCTTACAAACCTGCATTGTTTTTTCAACTGTTATTATTATTTTGGTAATTAGCTTGTAATTTGTCAGGTGAATATACCCTTCTGACCCTGCATGAAGTTTGTTGCTAAGGCAAGTATGTGTCCAGACTTACTTACTTTTAACAACACAGAAGATCATTTTTTTATGATTATGATATAATAACACACAGCAATACATCTTATTCAATTTTTAACCACTGAGAATCACTTCCAATTCACCTTTCAATTTAGATCTAGAATGAAAGGAACTTACCAGTTAGGGTGTACATGGTCTCTCTAATGTAACTTAGGGTGGTTTAGAAAGCTAGCAAGGCTGTTCTGATATTAAAAGCAACAAAGAAAGGAAGTGGTTAGTCAACTAGCTGGTTCTGTTATTCCCTCTCACAGCAGTACCTCACTCTGTGGCGTCATAAGTCTGCTCACTATCCCAGTTCTTAAATTTGTTTCTTTTTTAAAAAACAAAAAGAAGTGTGACAACACATTTGCAGGATTATTAGTATTTCAAACCTCATGTTCAATACCTATATTCGTAATAAATACTAGATACAACATCCAAGCAGTGGTAATCTCTATTTACTTGGAAGGGAAATTAAAAAAAAAAATCACAACCAAGAATCTATTCAACAATAGTTTTTCTCATTGCTGCTTTGACTGAAGACAATAACATTCTGCATTAGTGGGAATGGAAGAATAAATTATCTGTATATATTATTAGTCAAGTTACCTAGTAGCCCCGATCAAGCTGATTTTGAGTCAGCAGACAGGTGGTTTTATTCAGGTTTTTATGCATCTGTACCTGAATAGAGGATGCTATCTAACAAAAAATCAGTATTTTATAGTCACTTCAAGTGACCAAGGGTAACGAGAGACAGAAAAGAAGTAAAAATTACATAACTTTTTTTTATTAATATGTTTAATTTTTACCTTAAAGCCATATGTGTTAACATATTTTCATACATGGGCTGTATGCTTTTTCATTTCAAGTAACAAACTGGTTCTGTGGAACTTACTTCAAATTTCAATTTCACTGCTGAACCATGATTTTTTTTCTAATACACGATGTTTAACACCACGCATTAAAAGACCTCTGAAAGAATTAACACAGTCTCAGTGTCCTCCTTTAGTAAGCTCCTTTAAACACCAAGAATTTCCACTTCTAGCAACAGTGGAAAAAAACAAATAAACAAGACATCTCCCTTTGTTTCTGTGCAATAAAACAGAATGGATTAAGATGAGCTGGTTAAAGCTAAAACGGATTAAGATGAGTTGGTTAAAGCTGAGCCACAGAAAGAGCCCAAGTTTATCTTTACATTTGTGATCTTATGGTTTACTCAATGTTCTCCTCTGGCATTTGTGAAGTACATCAAAGATTTAGTGCCTACATCCAGAGGTTTGGGTGTTTTGAGTACTTGAGATAAATCATAAACTAGACCAAAGTTCAACTGCTCTCTCTACCAAAAAAAAACCCTTGCACCCAAAAGCCAGCACGTGACTGAGGCCGGAAGGGACTGCACTCTCTGTGTCCCTCTCCATCATCCACATACCCTGCCAGCCAGCAGGCTACAGAAGCTCTCCTGCTCTCGTGAAAGAATGACCTGGCCATATCACAGCAAGAACATGCCATACTTCACTTTCTCTCACATCTCTTTCTTCCATCCATAGGGATTGCCCATCTAACGCTATGGAGAAGCTACATTTTGTAAGAAATTTCAACATACCCACAAAAGTCTATCACACATACATGGCCATCCTCTTCCACAGCAGGTCAATTCTAACAGCTTTATTGTTGCATCTCCCCAGTAACTTGGCATTCAACTGGATATCATCAAGCCCCATTTGCTGTAGCTTGACTGTGCAAAAGACCTTACAATAGTACTATTAATTTCTACAATATTTAGTTACTAAGCAGACTCTGGGGAATCGTATCACTTCTCCTGGGAGGAAAAGAAAACAGAATCTGGAGAGACAGAGATCCTCTAAAACCTGGCAAAAATTTAACTCATGTAAGTTATTAAAAAAGACTTTACTCAGCAGGAGTAGAAATGTTGACTAGGTGATGCTACCTGTTTTTTATGCAATTTCCTGTTATAGTAAACAAATACATCATGTTCATAAACACATCACACTATAACTGCTCTATGTTTCCCCTATCCCTCTATCAAGATAGTGTCCCGTAGTTTCACTTACCTGATGGTCAAAACATTTATGGAATTCCAACATATATGTTGGAGTAGCTCACACAGACCATTCATAGCTCATCTGTAACCATTGCATCTTAATGCTCAAACTGCCCTTTAGCTTAAGGACAGCTTTTCCCTCACTTGTAATGACTGCATGGTGTAAAGGAATCTTAGGCTGTGGAGCAGCTTTGACAACTTTCCCCTGCACATATTCAGAGAAATTGGGGGTGGGCAGGTGAGTGTGTTTTTATCCAGGGACACCTTTCACTTGGTCAGGTTGCTCAGAGCTTCATTCAACCTCGCCCTGAACACTTCCAGGATGGAGATACACAACTTTTCTGGGCAACCTGTTCCAGTGCCTCACCACCCTCACAGTAAAGAATTTCTTCCTAATACCTAATCTAAATCTGCTCTCCTTCAGCTCACATCCATTCCCCCTTGTCCTATCACTACATGCTCTTGTAAAAAGTTCCTCTCCAGCCTTCTTGTAAGCCTCTTTTAGGTACAGGAAGGCTGCTCAAAGAGCTCCCTCGAGCCTTCTTGTCACCAGGCTGAATAGCCCCAATTCTCTCAGCCTGTAACTATCTTTAGTTACTAAATAAACAACCTATTATTCAAACTTCCACGAAAAGCCTTCAACATTTTTCATGAAAATCCACAAATACGGGGTCTTTAGAGCTCATCAGAGAAACGATGTTGGAGATTCTACCAGCACACGCTGTGAGTCTCCTCTCAATCTGCTTGCGCCTTGCTGCAGATCATAGGACAGCATGAGATGGAGTAGTTACTTAAATAAGAAAACAGAGATAAATTGCCAGATTGTATCATATAAAGAAAATACTACCTTTGGCTCTAGAAGAATTAATTAAAAACTCCTTTCCATATCTGCTGAAATCTCAGCATTCATTTGTACAGTGGCTTACCAAGAAATAGTAAACTTTAAATACTGATAGCAAGTAAAAATTACTGTACCAGAGCTAGTGCATAAAGCTGTTTTCATTGGTCACAATATACATAACTAATATGTATGCCACATGGCAAACATCCCAGACATCCAGGCAACCCACACATTTTGGAATAGTCAGCTACAGTGTCTACTACTCTACTCAATCTACTTCTACAGAGTTCAAATGTTGCTGTGTTTGGTCAGATGTTTCTACTACGTTAACACTACCACAGCTGAAAAAATAGCTATGTTTCATTTTAAAAGACAAAACATGATAACTAGGACATTTTTTATACATTACGTATATATTTTTCTTCTGGCATGACTGTTAACTATGTCATCCTTGCTCTCTTGGGAAACCATTACAGTTCTTCTTCTTATTTAAAATAATAAAAATAAAAAAAAATCTAAACTGTTATAATCTCCATTTAGAACAGTTGTTACACATTACTGAAATTCCATGAGGAAGTGTAACTTTTACAAATATGGGCAGCTTGTTTCATTTCCCTAAGCTGTTTCTTTACAATATCTTTGCATAAAGGGTGTGGGGAAAAAGGAAGAGCAGAATCTTAAAAAAATGTGTTCATACGGACAAAACAGAAATGGCATCTTTTAAAAACGGACCTGTTATTACTAAACATTTTGGCCTATTCAATGGACTGAAAACACTTCTAATCAATTTAGAATGCCAGGGCTGCACATCCCAATGTGTGTAGCACATGCTACAGTGTAGCCCCTCAGCTACCCAGAGCACTTTGATTTTCTGAAAGTTTTTTTTTGAATAGCAAAACTCTTCCAGCCTCCCTGTTCCCAGAGTCCAGGCAGCCCTTCCCGAGGCCAAGAGCTCCGTCAGAGGAAAGCTTGAGAATGATACACATCACAGGAGAATCAGTGCCAGCTTTCCTTTTGGGGAGCACCTTGAGGCTTCTTCAACACACAAAGACTCTGAGGCTAAACAAGCACTAAATTAAACGAGGATGCTCTTTATCCTGTGTAGGGCTACACAAGGAGCAAATTTTCTTTACAAAGATGGCTTATTTTCGGAGTCTAGGAGACAAATGTAACTTATGTCTGGATCACTGCTGGTACAGGCCCCTCAAGCTGTTCCTGGATGGAGTCACTCCAAGAAGGTTCAGCATTGCCTCCTCCATGAGTGATAGTCACAAAGCAGTGTCTCTCTATGTTCTTATGTTGCTCATGTTCCACAGCCAGAAAAGAAACTCATTCCGTACATATTCGTTCTTACCTCACGGATCCTTGCTATGTGAAAAGACTCTGAGCATGCTGGAACTTTCAAAGTTATTTTACGTCTTTCCTAGATAACGTTTTCTCTTACAATCCGATATGCCATTACCTTTGATGATGTGATCTGGGCCATTGTTTACAGTCTGACTTGAAGGAAGAGATGACCAAAGCAAGATACATGAAGCTGTCACAAAGGATTGACATCTGAAGCAAAACTCTTCAGTGAAATTTACTACTCATTTATAAAACATACTTTTTGGGGAATTTTTCTCTCACACATTGGTCAAAACACAGAGAGATCAGCACCTTATGCACAAGAACAAACCACTGATCACTACCTAACATGCTGTGATATTTTGTTTGCAATGAAAATTATGAGTTTCATATTTGCCCACAGGCATTTTCATGTGAAATTATACCACATTTTGTAGCATTTCTTGTAATAGCTCTGGGTTCTCCATGCACACACATTGTACTTCATCATACAACCTAGACACTTCCTTTTATGTAAGTATGAAAAAAAAATCAAGCAATAAATCCACTTACGATTCCATTGCTAAAAATGATTATCACAGGATGCTCAAAGTGAAAAAAACTTTAAACAAAATAGATCAAACAGGATGAGAACCTTTTCCCTCTTTCACATTTCGGAGTATGCAGCAGATATGGAAATAAGCCAAGATATTAGCATGTAGAAGTCAATTTGGGTATTATTTCTCCTTGAAGACTACACTTTTCAAACAAGTTCAAAAGTATTAAAGTTGGCTCCCAAAATCCTCTTAAAATTTCCTTTAACTTCCAGATGACACAGTGAAAATATGAAAAATGGCATAAAATGTGTTACAGAACTGGTGCTTGTGGCAGTACTTCAAAAAACTCACAGTGATTTCTTGTATTCACTTTTAGTCACTATTAAGGCTTCAGTTCTTAGTTTATGTACTCCAGATACACCAGTCCAGAGTTTCAAAGAAACTATATATAGAGTCTGAAAATGTGAGTCAGAAAAATAAAACAAAGAAATATAAATTCCCTGGTCAATTTGAAAAACATTGACCTGGTATAGCCAGAAAGTTTACATCTGCAGGAGGAAAAAATGGTGCAGTAAATAACAGACTCTAAGACTTAGAATCTGTTATTACAGTGTGGGTGCAGAGAAAGATAAAGGATAAGTGTCGCTGCACTGACTCTGCAACTACTCTTTATCATGTTTTTAACATATGGCATGGGTGCACAAAGCTCCAAATGAGGAGCATTTTGTGAGGAGCTTTTTTTAAAATCACAGGAATAAACAAGTAAAATAGAGTACTAGGCACGTCTCTACAAAGGGGGCACCATACAAAACACTTTGTTCCCCTTCATTAGAGAAAAGTATCTTCCAATTTCTCTCCAAACTCAATTTTCCAACAGTTGATTTTGGCCAGAAGGCCTCAACAGGACTACTCCAGATTTCACAGTTAGAGTGGCTGGTCATATTTTTGTATTCTCCTGTCTTCTTGTCTATAATTTACCTATCATTTAAGTTTCCAGGATCCATCTGAAGTGAGTATTAGGATGAGATCTGGACGTGCATGAGCTATTCCTCTGCATACTTAGTTACACAGAAAACAAACCTGGGTATGCATCTCAGCCAGGAACTGCAGCACATACCACTAAGTACCCACGAAACAGATCCCAGACATACAGAAAGATCATGAAAATCAGTAGGATTCTTCTTTTAACTCCAAACAACAAATACAAATTCATGCATTAAAGTTTTAACAGCAGAAATACTATCTTACCTCCTATACTTCCCTTTTTTGGCACTATTTTAGATGCAGTGATGCCTGCTGGCTCAGAGGAAAGTGATCTCTCTTTTTGGAAAATCGTAAATGCAAGAGCTAAAGCTACTATATTTACTTCGTCTCAATACTTTCAGCAGTATAGAGAAAATATATGGAAAAAAATCCAGAGAACAAAAACCTTATAAGGATTCTTCTCTTCACCTTTTCTCCTAGTTTCTCAATAATTTTCTGTCTCAATTTTGGAACCTTCTCTCTTCGGAACCTTTTTTCCTCATTTCTCCCTAGCAGTTGCAACACAGGTACTTTGCAATACAGACACTAATGAGATCAGGCTGGTTATTCAATGATTAGGAGACAGGGAGGAAGACGAACAGGTTAAAAATACATATATTGAGTGATCATATGACTCCTAAATTCTGTATCTCTCCTCTGCCAACATTTTTCCTCTTCTGAAACAGAAGTTGTTTGATTATGTCTTTCTTATAGACAGCAAATGACAGCAAGTAGCATGTAGATTTTAGAAGTACAAGTGGCTCAAAAAAGAAAAAAAATATTTACCTGAAACCCAATAAGAATTGATTTTTGCTTTGCCAAGAGTGTCCTAAGGTCTAATATTTTCAAACTGGTACCTCCTGAAAAGTAGAATTTTAACAATGAAGATTTTATTTTACATAATTACGTTTGAGCTCAGTCTTACGTTTCAAAGCTCAGTCAGCTCAGTCTATTCAGTCAGCTTTACACTATGCAGAGCTTGACGTGGATTTTACTTGGTAATGCCTTAGGTTCTAGTTATTCAACATCTAACTGCAGCTTAATCTTCTAATCTCTTGTTCTGCTCATCAGTATGACTTTTACATATGCCAATCTCCAATTGTTTAAGGGGAAGCTTAAACAAAAAAAGCAGATGGAGAAGCATTTAAAGGTAAAGGCTTTGAGGGACCTGGTGCACACTTCATATTTTTTATAAAGAAGCTAATCTCTTCCATGAAATAGAGCAATTTCTATGAAGGAAAGTTTTAATCCTCAAAGTGATACTTTCTATCTTCTAAACAAACTTTGCTATTATTTGATGATCTATTTTGATGATCTAATTCACCTAATTTGATGAACCATGAAAAATTTTGAGTGATGCTGCACAAGTGATGGTACTGGAATTGTTTTCCAGTGTCTAAGCATATGTACCTAACTGCTTCCTCAAGTAACCCAAAAACCTCTTCCAGTGTTGTCTTAATTTTTAATTCTAACAGGAGATAGCTGCATTTGGCTGTCAGTGTCTTCAAATAATAAGCAAACACTATGGCTCTGCAATGTACCTTTCTTGTAAGAAAAAAAAAGCCTGCAATTATCACCGTGTGGTACCCTGTATGTCAGTGTGCACTGGAATATAAAAAGTGCCTATTATCTGTACTGTTACAGGCTACAAAATATGCACCCCTAAGGCAGTACAGCAATTTACCAATGATGGCACATCTTTAAATAACTATGGTAGAAAAATGAGCATTAAACAACTTAATGGCTGCATCTACAGAAAACTTTGTGGCAGTAAGCCACAGATCTTTCTCATCTGAAATTTATATTTAGATGCATAATTTCTTTTATCTGTATACCAATTTCTCATTGTTACAGAACATATGCTCTTCCTCAAAATAACTTGCTATTTTTGTAGTATTACTCAGCCGCATACTTCCACAAAGCTGCAAGTGTTACTTCAGATAAACTTAGTGCCTTTTTGGCTAGTTTCCACATTACTTTAACGACAGAGAAAAAGACTACCTAATGAAGCATGATCCTGTACCTCTGCCACTGAACTTGGGTTTGCTTTGGGTGAGGGCAAATAAACCAGCTGTTTATCAGTCCCCTGTTCACTAGAGAGAATGGAGGGGAGGAAAAAATTCAAGTTCTAGCACATTTCCCCTCTGGCAGAAGTCCTCGAGACAGGAAAAGTATCATATCCTACCTCTTAGTAACTCTGATGACTTCTTCTGTTATTTTAAGTATTTCTGAATGGAAAATAGCAGTGGTCCAAATTGTACAATTATCCCATCAAAGGGTGGATGAAAGAGAATGTTAAACATTTAGACAATTTAACAACACTGTTCACAAATATGATAAGCATCTTTCTAGGTCTTTGATATGATACATTCAGCTACAGCAACTTAAATTTCAAGTGTTTTCAATAAATTACCACTGCCTCGCTAATTGCTATTCAGGTGTTCTGCAATCTTTGAATTTCATAGCCATGCTGCAGCACTACCTCTTCCAGAACATTTTTGCATCAGCTGTTTTCAGTAGCACACCAATGCCACTTCCCTCCCTCAGTCAAACATATGACTGTGCAAGACATACAATTCAGCAACAAAAAGCCTTATTTTATGTTTAGAAGTAACTTATTGCAATCATAGAGATATGTGGGGTTTGCTATGTATTTCTTAAAATAGAGACACCCCACAGACTTCATATAGAAATAAAGTATTTCAGTATTCTTCAAAATGAAGCAGCAGCTTGTTTCCTATGAGCTTTAAAAAACAAATTGACAGTCTTCCTCTCCATTTTGATCATCATGATAGATTCAATTTTGTAAAGATAGGGAAAAAATGGGAATTTAGCAGGACACAATACTACTGGCTAAAACCTAATTGGTTTTCATTCTAAGTATGCATAAATTTCTTACCAAACATTTCTTGCCTTCTCTTCTGTCTTAGAAAACTATTTTACACCACATTACATGGACTTTAACCATATAAAATAACATTCTCATGCAAAAAAATCTCATTTGTTTAATCACATCATTTGTACGTATTCTACTCAATAATGCTAAAGTCTACAGAAGCAGAAATTTATCATACAGGGATGTAAATAGTTTCTAATCTAAAAAAATAAATTAAAAATTCTATACATAAAAATAATTTTAACCCTAGGAATTTACTGAATCTTAATTTTATAATATTTTAAGCCTAAAATGGACTTGCTAAACTTGGTGACTTTGGGCCACTGATCTTCCTCTGCAACTCCTCCCTCAGGAAGCTATCAAATCTCTGTCCTGATAAATCCTCAACATGTTTTGAAGAATAAGGTTTCCATTTGTTCGGGGATTTTCTGAGAGGAAACATTGCTTTCAAGAACTGCTTAAAGCTACAGGAAAAAAAAAATATTTTGGAAGTCTAAAAATTGAGTGCAAATGAGGTTGCTTCACCACACAGTGAATGTTTCATTTGCTGGTTGAATAGCTCCAGTCCAGCAGGGTTGTTTCTGGACACCCAGCATGAATAAACAATCTACAAAACATTGCGAACTTTTACTTTTCCTTGAGCATATCTTACCAGTTTTTAATATCAGTGGTTTTTTAACCTATTTTCCCTACAACCCTCAGAGATGGCAATTATTATCCTAGGAAAAATTATCCTGAATTGTTTGTGATCTTTAAGTAAAACTGCCAGGACACAAATGAGTTGTAACGGAAGCAGCCTCCAGCTGAGGAGCACTAAAAGACCTGAGAGCAGGAATACATCTTCAACTGCTCCAGGAAGAATAGAACTAGAAGGTCTGACCAGTTTAGGCATTAGGCCCACATTTGCCAGAAGTAAAACTATACTTTTAAACATGTATCTATTAGCTTGTCCTATCAACATTAGCTATCTCAAAAGCCACTTTTGCAGAGTTTTTCATATTCGTTACATGACTCCTGCTAAGGACTGCTCCAGGTTATACAACGTGGATGCAAGAAGCTCTAAGAAGGAAGTTGAGGCTGTTCAGTGGGAGGCAGGGAGGGGACAGCAGTAATGTTCTGACCTTCTGTTTTCCTTTTCTATACTCCACAGCATTCCACATGCTACTGGTAAGTAAATTACTTGGCTTATTTAAAGCCATCAGAACAAAAGCAAAAATGTGTAGTTACCAAGTTGATTCAGTTATCAGAAATCCACTCTCTTACAAACCTATTCTAGCAATTTATCTGCCTGGGAATCAACTGCCTCACATCACAGCACAGCAGGGCCACTATCACTTAATCATTATCATTAAACCTCATGCAGCCACAAAGACATGGCTAAGCTGGAGTACTCTTTGCCCCTCTCCGTCTCCCACTGAGAAATTTGCCTGTTCTCTTCTCACAGAAGCATAAGGTTAACACAATATGGTTTTGCTGCCATAGTAGTGCTAGCTACCAGAAAAATTATTTTCAATATTAGACATTAATAGGTAGCTAAGAAAAACTTCTTTAACACTGTTGTCTTTGATGGTCCTATTCTGATGAAGAAATGCTTTACCAACCAAATGGGAACTCAAACCAAAATACATATAGCAGCAGGTACTTGTCTACATGTACACGAATGATCTTGTAGACTGAAACGGGTCCACCTCTAAATGCATAAATAATAGAATAAAAATAGAGAAAACAATTAAGCCATGTTACCTCAGTATACACTAGACATGTTTGGATCAAAGCTTGGTTTGAATTTAGTGCATTTGCTTTAAAAAATAAAACATAATCAACAAAAATTCTAGACTGACATTTCTGACTGCATTTTGTTTAAAAGCGTCCTGGTCCACAGTTTGAAAGAGCTAATGTTCAGTCATTGAAACCATTCATTATCCAAAAGAAATGAAGCTGTGCATCCAACAGAGCATCTTCAAATACCTCGATACTACTTTGTCAGTTTCCATTAAGTGAAGATGAGCCAAGATCAGATTAGTTTTTTATTATTAAAAAAAACAACAACAACAACAACAACAACAAAAAAAACCACCTACAAAAAGTCTTAGTTAAAGAATTAGGAAGTCAACAAAAACATGCAACAACTTCAACTGGTTGTTAGACAAAATATAAGGTAAGACCGATATATTATCTTCATCAATATTCTCAAGTAGCTGTCCAGGGAAAAGTAACAACAGGGCACATATGATACTCCCCTGAATAGTCTTCCAGACTTCAAACCCTTTTCACTCTTTCCAAGGAACATTCTGAGGCAGATATGATTACGGTATGCTAAGAAACTTTCAGGCATTTCTCCTTAGGTACTTGTTCAGAATCCCCTTAGACCCAAACTTGAAAAAAAAAAAAAAAAATAGCTCCTTCCTTTATTTAGAACCTGTTGCCTACCAGCTTCACATAATACCCTTTAGTACTCATGGGAAGCCCATGCTGGAGCAGGCTCCTGGCAGGACCTGTGGAGCCATGGGGAGAAAAGCCCATGCTGGAGCAGGTGTGCTGGCAGGACCTGTGACCCTGCAGAGCACCCACGCTGGAGCAACCTGTTCCTGAAGAACAGCACCCAGGGCAAAGATACCCACATGGAAAAGAAAATTGGGAGTGAAACTGAGCCTTGAAGAAGGGAGGGGTGGCAGAAAGGTGTTTTAAGACTTGGGTTTTACTTTCTCATTATTCTATTCTCATATGACTAGGAATTAATTTAATTTCTCCAAGTGAGTCTGTTTTGACTGTGACACTCATTGGTGAGTGATCTCTCCCTGCCTTTATCTCCAAGCACCAGCCTTTCACTATATTTTCTCTCTCCTGACAAACTGAGGAGGGGAGGGATAGAGCAGCTTTGGTGGGCACCTGGCACCTGACATCTGACACCTGACATGTTCATTTGGCCAAAACCAGACTGTAAAATACCTCCAGAGCTGACTAATTCCATGTACTTGAATTATCAAACAAACCCAAACAAAACAAACAAACGAAAAACCGAAACAAACAAAAAACCAACAACAAAGAAAGCCCACTAGAATATTTGAATCATGATTTAATTCACCTGTCTGGGACTCACTCTCATGATTTCCTAGAACTGATCCTCAGTGATTTTGTTGTCCAGCTCTGCTGGATCTTTAAAATTCTGAGAATACAGCAAAACTATCAGATTCTTATAAAGCAGCACTTCCAGATCTTTGAGTTTACATAAATTTTGACCCACTGTGAAAATGAACAATTCTTCAGATGAGAGCCTGATCTGGTTACCTGTCTAAAATATATGCTGTTTCAATCTCCATGTTACACATTATGGGGATTGCACCTCTTCTGCTGTAAAAAAAAAAAAACCAAACCCTGAACCCAGCATACTTTACATTACTCGCATATATTTTTTTAAAAGCATGTAATGTAAAACAAATGTTTCAGGAAATTATTATTGCTTATTAAGGAAAGCATCTTTCTCACAGTCCTACATTCACATTGAAATAATCCAAGAATTTGTCAATCACAAACTATTCAGCAGATACCAGAAACATAGTTTGGCATGCAAAGAAGTATTAGGAGTTTGAATGACACATTTATTGATAAAATATGAATATATTCATTCTAAGTGTATATTTCTACATCATAAACCAGATTTAGTTTTCCAGCTAGAGAAAAGTAACTTTTTGTAAATTCATATTCAGCCTACTGCTATATAATCGTTATCAATACTGTTAACTCCTGCAAGTCTTGTATTTTTTGGTAAAGAAATCTTCTATCAATAGAAAAAAAAAAAGTACATCAGTGTGCCAAAATTTAAACATTTGAGTTTGATTATAAGTATAATTTAATAAGTAGTTTATCTCTTCAAGCATCCAGGAGATGTTAAATGCATGTTTAAGAAGTATTCGCATTTCTTTACCTTTAAATTGTTGGCATTCCCAGCAGATTAAAATATAAGTATGCAAGAATTGAAAGATATGAAAACTCAAGCCCTGTGAAGCCATTTTCCAACAAAATTATTTTAATTTATTCAGGATAGAAATGCAAATAAATCTTTTGAACACATACTGAGCACAGAAAATTGCAATGAGACTCCAATATGATTATTATAACATGAGGGGGAATGTAGAGAAGTATTAGTGTGGCAGCTTGGAAATGAGAACTTCTAAGGATGCAGACATCAGATAAGCACTAACAGGCTCACAATGCCTTTCAGTCCAGGAGCAGCAACAATAATTTTCAAAGTAATATCAGAAAATCAAGCAAAATAATACAACTTTTTCATAAACAAGCCCAATATACACTAACATGGGTTAAAAAAAAATTAAATTATAGAATATTTATGATGTAGGAAAGATGAGACAGGTATGTCTTAGTGTTACTCAGGACTGAGAATACCTTGTGTGTGCTACAGCTGTGTGAGCTTTCATGCACCCTCCTTTTGCCCCTTTCTCTTTCCTCACAGAGATATTTTATGTAAAAAAGAAAAAAGGTCTGTCAGATGCATCAGGAATTTTACTTCTGTCTGACATGAAAAGTGGCAACAATCCTGTATTCAAATATGTTAAGCTTTATAGCAATATACAGAGAGTGGAAGAGCACTCAGAATCTGACACAGAACTAAAAGCTACTGCTTTTAGTACACACAGAATTAATATGTTCACACAGACCATCAGAGTTAATGAAATTAGCAATAAATCAAATATAAAAGTACCAAAATAAAACTACTGAAAATTTAATTATTTAGCATATATAGAAAAGACCAGAAAAGGGATGACACTTTCCTCTTCCATCATAACCATAATATCTTGATACTCAGAGCTAACAGAGGTAACAAAGAAAAAGCCCACACTCATTTCTTTTGGTATTTCCTTATTTAAAATATTTAACACTATTAAAGAAGTAAGGAGAATTTTTTTTTTCTTTTTTGCGTAAAGATACATATTTGGGGAAAACTCTATTATTAAAAATTTATTCCAACGTTAATTAGTTCGGAGAGTAATTAATAGCTATACATCCACCCTAAATAATATTAAAATAGTTTCATTACTAAACCTCACTGATCTATTTATTCTTTTCCTAAATTTTTTTGTGACAAATGATATGGAAATCACTCAGTAAACTCTGCCATAAGATCAACATCCTTTCAAATACAAAAAGGGAAATGTATCACTTTAAAGGCTGTAAGGAAAGCTAGAAAAAAGCAACCGGATAACTGTACACTTCAAAAGATACATTGCTCAGGAGGGAATATATTACCAGATAGAATAAAAAGCTCAGCTCTTTTCCAAGAACTAGCCTGAGACTGACTCATATCATCTGTCTCCTGGTCACTAACTATGAATAGATATAATGGGTCCTCTTCCTTACAAATACCAACATACTTTAAATCAAAAAATTACGGTTTTGCTTACAAAAACATAGTGAGTTGAAAAAAACCAAAAATGTCCAAACAACCTAACCCCCAAAACATCCACGTATAAAAGCAATTCTAGACATTTCATCTTAAATGAAGAAGAAATTCAAAGGAAAATCAAAATATTTGAAAACAATCCAGACTCACTTTTAAAAAAGCATGGTTAAACTAGTTCAACCCCATTATTCTCATTCAGGATTAAATTAACTCCATATAGTTTAAGTCACTTCCAAAAAAAAATTCATATAAATTAAATTAAGGAAGCTAATTTTAAAAGCATTCTGAACAAGGATTTAATGCAATTTGATGAATCTGCTTCAAATCTAGTTAGTGCATATTAATTTTTTGCCTGTCCTTGTGTAAACCAACCCAAAGACCCTGGAAATGCTATGATGCAGGAAAACCTGGGTAGGTTTAAGAGGACACCTCATAACGTATGCAAGACCCTCTATAATAAGTGTAAACCTTTATTACAGCTTTATTTTTTTCCAGCTAATTTTGTTTTCAAAGGGGACATTTGCATTTAAATTATTAAATTTGGATTTTTTTTCCTTTAATAAATCAATTTCCCTCTTCTTGTGGCAGTGTTAAAATGAGGACAAGCATCTACTTTTAGGCTAATCCTGAAAGTAATCAGAGAGGGAGATTTCCAGCTAGGCCTAGAAACTGTCACAATAAACCAGCATTTCCACATTTGGGAAAGTTTATTTTTATATAGGAAAGAAATTTAGCATTTTCCAGGAAAACACAGTTTTTACTCTTAAAATCTAAAAAGCAATAGCGCACTATGTGCAACCTGTGGTCATTTGCTGTTTTCAATGTTCAACCCTTATTTATATGTAGGCATAAAACAATCTTAAACTTGGCAAATTAATATGTTAATTTAATTTCACGTGCAAATTCAAGCAGATAGTAAGACATTCTAAAATTATCCATCCTTTACAGGGAACACCAAGATTACCTGACTTACAGTAACTCTCAGTCCATGCAAGATGTAAAGTCCAAGCAAGAAGTAAAGGAGGAACAGAAGGTTCTGATCTGCAAGCAAGGGTAACACCACGTCCTAGTAGCCTGTCTTCACTTGTGCACCAGGCATGATCTTTCACAGCTTCCATCCCCTAACTGGCTGCATGTTGGGCTGCTCCTGCAAATGCTTGTGAGGCTATTCCAGTCTCAATGTACCAGATTAGCAAAACCCTAATATTTAAACTGTTGACAGCGATCTTGTTGAAACGGCATACAGTGATAGGACAAGGGTTAATGGCTTAAAAACGAAAGAGGGCAGGTTTAGATTAGGTATTAGGAAGAAATTATTTACTGAGAGGCTGGTGAGGCACTGGCACAGGTTGCCCAGAGGGGCTATGGATGCCCCATACCTGGAAGTGTTCAAGGCCAGTTTGGATGAGGCTTTCCGGTCTAGTGGAAGGTGTCCTGTGCTAAAAACATTGGAATAAGAAATTCTTCCTTGCTATGCCCTTTAAGTGAAATATTTAGATATTTCATGAGGCTTTTGTAAAGGAAATTACTTGAAATTTTAGAAGTTAGAGCACAATCACCAAATTCAGAAGTCAATTATTTGCTCTAAATTTGGCCAAAAGCATGACTGCCTGCTTTTCCTTCCCTTAAAAATAACTAGCTCCCATTAAGTACTGCAAGTATCTTTACTGGTACAACATATGTCTTCGCTTATACCCATTCAGATCTGCTGAACAGCACAACCAACATAAAGCCAATTCCGTGTCTAATCTTAATCTCCTCAATAGATAAGTGTGAAAGGGAGGAAAATAAGCAATGCATTCTATCTTCTACCAGATTCTTAACAAAGGAAACGCTGAACTCTCAGCCGAGGAGCTCGGGTGATCTTATTTCCCCTTCCTCTCTTGCTCTCCTGTTTAGGAGTGGGTCATAATTATCCCAAGGCAAATAGAGTAACAACCATTTTTAGGTCACTGACAAAATATTTAAGTGAGAAAGCCTGGAGCAATCAGATCATCACAGAGCTTTTCCTACAGCTGGGATGATCTAAATCCAGGCACTCATCAGTTTAAGACTGAATGTCATGTATACAGCTACTTAAAAATTCATCTGCACAGCTTTATCACTTCTGCTGTCAAAAACTAGTAAATTCTTATAATTTGATTTCAGCCTAAAACATCTTAGACACTGACTCTAAGTGTTACTATTTCAAGAACCACTTGTAAATTGAACCTGCAATCATGCTCAGACAAGGACAGATTTGCAAGTTCTTAAATTGCTAGTAGTTTCAGCCAATAATCAAACAGACCAAACAAGAGAAATTTTTTTTAAAAACAAAATAATTGCATTTTCAAAGCACTTTTAAAAGTTAATTTTGTACTGAAATGTCTCCAGAAAAGCTTGTAACCTAAAACTTTGCTTGGCATCAATTAGTATAAAAAATTACAGGCCACAAAAAACTGATTAATCTACTTCTTGCAGCTAAAAAAAAATCTCATGACTCATGGGCATGACAGGTGCAAAAGAATTAAAGTCGAGGAGAGAATGCCACACTACCAGTTTCAGACAGATTTGCATTGTAAATATATTTAAATATAAGCATTTAGGAAAATAAAACAAACACATCTTACCAACCCACCACTAAGCTAGTTCAGGCAGCTAGTGCTACCTCCAGAAACAGGTTGGAATTTTTGTGTGGTTTCTTATGGGAGGCTTAAATTTATAAGATGATGATAATTTGCATAGAAGACATTGAAGCTGAAGAATTCTGGGAGATTGGATGAAGCAGAGAAAGAAAAATCTTTATTGAATAGAATGAAAACATTACAGAGAAAAAGGCATTTCATTCAGAAAATTCAATTATTCATTTAATTACAGCTAATAGTGCTAAGATTAAAAAAAAAAGCTGGAATATCAAAGAAACAGCAAGATCATAACTAAATCCAGTTATCACGGAAAATGTAAAACACTGATGGGAGAAGGATGTGGAGAGATTTGATTATTCAATATGACTGCTTTATGCCAACTGCAAGTAATTTGTATCATCTGCCTGTAAAGCAGGCACCTTAATCAATCCCATCTTTCAAAAGCCTTCGCTTAAACCAAGACTCATTTTCTGGATCTTCTGCACAACCGTCTTCATCTGACATCCATGCCTAAAAACCTGGTCACTCGCTTCTCAGGTTTGTATAGCTTGGCTTTTGTGACAATAATTCCTAAAAGAGGCTACTTCCTCAAATTCATTCCACCTCCTTCCCCTACGTTTTCCTATAATTATAACACCAGTCCAGGTACGTAGCTACGAGACTGAACAGCAATTTACCTGCACACGGCTACGACGGTCTGAGACTGTGCAATTTCACACGATGCTCCCCCAGATGCAGACCAATAAACCTCGAGAAAAGCATTAGGATGATCCTGCAGTTTGAGGTATTTGCCTTTAAGCCTCCCAATCAAAGCATAATCCCCCACCCCAAGTGATTCCAAATCAAATAAAGTAGACTTCAGCTTCAGTTTCCTGCTTCCTAGACTAGTCACTGAGATGCCTAAATGTAGTCTGAACACAGGACCCTAACAACAGGCTGGTGAATTGTGGAAACTGCCAAGCCTCAGAAGAGGTTTTGGTTTTAACACTATCAGTTAAGCAAAAGTGTGCAAGAAACCCTTCCTGAAATCATGGGCTGTTGTTTGACGTGCACTTGCCAGATATCATTCTGACACACTTCCTGTACTTCGTGTAATGTCTTACTCCTGCAAACTTACTTCACACAAGTCCCACTGATCATTTCTCTACTAATTTCATTTATATCCTTCTTCCCTTGCTTTCAGTGGGATTGTTCCCAGAATAAGAGCTTTCTTGTACAAAGATGCATAGTCATAATCCAGCTCCTGCTGAATACAGCTGTGAGCAGTAATTGTGCATGTCTTTGAGTTTATTATTGTGTAACCTTCCTTTGGCTTACCCACATGGAGAAATATTAAAATAAATTAACATTTTACTGGCTCTGTAATTGGAAGTGTCTCTTCGAAACAAATATGTTTATTAAACAGTTTTACTGGGAAAATACATTACTGTAGCAGCAGTTACCCAAATTACATGCTGTCTGAAGCAAAAAGGGCAAAAGCCATCTGGCTCCATATAACTTACATTTTCTAGACAGCTTGCAGCTGGTTCTGATTAAGCAGCATCTCAGTACTCCCAGAGATCTATTTTTAACTCTGCAACTTTATTTTTAGTGATCGCACATCCAAGGCACATGGTGTTTACATTAATAAATGAACAACCGCCTACAGCTAAGAAAAGCTTTGTGCGATTCTTGTGGCACAGTCACTGCACAACATAGATGGATGGTTAAATAAAACATTGTGTGTTCTAACTAAAGAGACCTTCTGCACCTCCTGCCTCTTTACATGACCGCAGAAAGCACCTCTGGAGAGCTGGAACGGCAGGAAGAAGACAGTGATGAACAACAGAATGATTTACTTCTCAAGTAACATTGGCTGTCATACCCTAGGAAAAGAGTACATATCTCCAGGCCCAACCCCTCCCCAGAAAAATCTCTCTTTTTTTTTTTTTTTTTTAATGCAGAATAATTATCAATGTACAAATTGGAACAAGTGAAATCTGCTGCTTAAGCCCTGAAAATGTCAGAACAGTGGATGCTGCAAGTCCAGGAAGCATTATCAGATTTTTTTTTTATAGATAGACACACATGCACATAGAGTTTACACCTGATTTTTGACTGTAAAATACCAGATTATTCCTGTACCATTAAAACAGCCTTTTCAAAATGATGTTAAAAGCATGCACCAGAAAGGTTAAATGTGGAATATGTTTTGTGGTTTTTTTTAAGATCTCTTATTTTTTCATTCCATGGTATAACTGCATTGCAACATCATAACTGGGGGGAAGGGGGGGAGTGGGTAGGCTAAGACAAATAACCAGCTATAATGAAGTAAAATACAGCTAATCTAAAGCTAATTCGTGCCCAGTTTTATAGTATTAATTCTATTTTGCACGAATTTGCAACTTATTCTATTGCATAGACTACTACGTACATGGGACATCCTCCATCTCTGATCCCTTGCTCTTCTCAACCAAAGCAGTGATAGCTGTCAAAGAGACCTGCTGGCACTCTGCAAGAGGATGTGCTCCCAGACTTTGGTTCTGGGCAGTTATACCAAAAGGACTATTAATCCCAAATGTAAAAGGTTTTTACTTCTTCAGGAAACACTTCCCAGAGGTAAGAGAATAGAAAACACAGCAAAAGTAATCCAGATTTCCTTTTAGCATGCAATTAAAGGAATTTGCTCTTCCAGTCCATATCCACTGTGTTACATCACCAATATAACCGACTTTGAAACTACTGCCAGCTAAACACCTTAGAAACCTATCAGTGGGAATGTTTTCAGCACCATAAAGTACTGACTAGCTGTAAAATCTTAGTCAACTTTGAAACAAATCACCATTTCAGCATCTAGGGATGCAGAGCACTACTGAAGCTGGTCCCAGCTCCCTTGTGTCAGTGAGGACCAGTGCCAAGAGGAAGGGAGGCTATTTCCCCAGGAAATTCCTTCAAAAAATTTCTTTTCCTTACTAACACTTTAGACACACTTATTCTCATTTATTCTTAGGTTTCTGCATATGTCTTCTCTATATACCCTTTTTCTTACGTCCTTGTTTCTCATTCTTTTAATCTAAGTCCAGTGCTTCCCCCCTGTATGACTCTTAACATCTCCACTCTACCTCACTTTCCCTTCTCTATGGTGCTTTCAAGCCTCTGTGTCACTGTCTTTCTTCCTAATCCTCTTCAAGCCAGTGCTGGGTTTGTTTAATTTTTCAGTTGCCTGGCTGGGGAGTTTCTTACTGAAAGGAGTATATTATTAAATTCCAGTGTACTTTTGGGGTCTGCACCCCAAAGACAGCCACTGCAGTTTAGCCTTCCTGCCAGAGAAATGAATGGCGCGTCCACAAGCCTATAGGCACTCCTAATCAGCTATTTGAAATCAAAACATTATTTGTCATCTAGCACAGATTCCTTGGATGGTAATGGCTTAAGGAGTGCACAAAGGAACAAGCTTTCTTGTATGTTTTGTGAGGAAAGGCAAGTAGACCCCTCAAATGCATCCAATAACATGGTGCAAAAGGCATGTTCTAATATACCAGACTGAAAAGCTAAAACACTTATGAAGTCACAGAAATAACACATGGGAAAGGTGATGCAGTATTTCGTGTAGAAGCACTGTGTTTTGAGTTCCTCTCTCTTCTTCTACTCTTTAAAAATAGCTGAACAGAAAAGACAAAGTACTCAGTGGCTATTTCAGGATTTTCCTGACTTAGCTTACACATACTCATGAATTTGTCCATGAAAAATTGTCTAGGGCAACTGCTGAATGCTTCAATCGAGAAAAAAGATATTCATCAGGATCTGAGGCAGCTTTTGAGCAATATAAAAGAGTGCTCTTTTCACCCACAGCAACTACTGACAGCTGAGTTGGGGATATCTAAATGAGCTGTATTCACTTCAAGTCACTAAAGATATACTTCAAGGCTAGAGAAACAGCTGCAAGCACCTTAGGGGGAGCTGTGAAAGATATCTGATGTCTGCTTTCTTCATGAAGCCTGAAGTTTGTGTATTGTGCACTGGCCTTTATTGCTGGGTACTGCCTCAAAATAGTACTGTTTCAAAATACAGAGTAGATGCTTTTTTAATACAAGTGATGTGAGTCACACAACACAGAGCATACACAACACCTCATTGTCTCTATACCTACAGAAAACCTTTTTTTTGCTTTACCATGCCCCAGATCAGTAATCCATTGTGAATTTCTCACTCTGGTCAGATCATTTTCCATTTCCCAACATAGGAAAAATCAAGAATACAGACAACACGAAACTTGTGTTAATGCATGACACAAACATTCCATTTTGAAAAATCTGTAAACTCTTGCAAAGCACATATGCAGCCTTAAAGAGCAGTGCACAGAGGAAGCCATGTGCAAGGAGTTGCCATCTCCATTACTCATATCATGGCAAGGTCCTGCCAGTCAAGCACTGAGGGGTACAAACACTTATTAATCCATAATCCAGATGATTGATAATGACTATATCTGCAAATTGAGGGTTACAAAGCAATGAGAGATTAATAAACAATATGCACTTGCATAATTTTACTTTTATGGGACAGAAACTTTCCTGTCACTTCCAGGTGGCACCTTAAGAATCTAAGAGAAAAAACATGGAGAGATTTAAAATTGTTATCTATGAGAAAAGGTTAAAGTAACAGATTTTTACAATCTAGTACAGAGAAGACTGGAAAGAAAAACTAACGAATGCTATCCTAGAATAAGAACATTGAACAAGTTAGAGGATAAAATAGCATGGCAGAGGTCACTAGTCCTCATGTCTTCAGGTCAGTTGTTAACTACAATTGATAACAAAGGGAACTTTGGGCAGGAATTCAGGGATCCTAAAATAGCTCAGTGCTTTGCTTTGGCAGAAACCACCAAAATGTTAAACCAGAAATTTTGAACTCGAAATATCTGATGTTTAACTAATGGGAGTTTCATCAAACCATCTCAGGTAGCCTTCCTTTCTGCCAGAATTTCCAGCCAGAGGTCAGTAGCTGAAGGAGACTCCCCTCTGGAACAGCTATTGAGGTTGACAACATCAACACCCCTCATTCTAGCCCTTAGAACTACAGTCATCACAAAAATTAGGCATTACTCCTGACAGTTGCCCAGCTTCGTCATTATTAAGAAAAAAATTAAAAATAAATTAAAAATTTGTGGGTATTACATGACATCAAAATCCTCCCCCGCAGAGAATAACAGTCCAAAACAACATCTTCTGTGTTAATCTGTTCAAGGTCTTATTAAACTTTCAAAAGAAATTCTCAGAGTTTACAAATATTGCATATCTAAACTGCAATGCTAAACAGAAATAGATACAATTGGTAGAAATATAAAAATATGATATGATATGATATGATATGATATAATATAATATAATATAAACATTTCTAAGTGAAATCAAACATGGAAACAGGTGATCAAGGGGGACTGTGAAACTTACTGTGGTGTTAGCTTTTAAAACTGAAAATCATCTTTTCTTCGTAGAGATTGTAATTTAAGTAAAAAAAAAAAAGCCCCAAGGCAGGTTCAAACGATGAGTTTCATTGGTTCAGCAGGGCTTGAATCCACCCACAATGTGCACATCATCATCTGAAGTGAAGTATGACACAACCCCCTTCCCAATTCAAATTATACCTTGAGATCCCTTTAGACATTCATTTGCTAAACGCTACAAAGTAGCGCTTAATTTCTAGATTAAGATACTCCATACACTCTAACATTTTAGATTTTGTGATGAAGTTTTGAAATTGCTACCAGCTTCAAAATTAAGGTGGAACAAAATAGTCCTGCTTTTTGTGAGTTACCGAATCCACAAATTACCTGTTATAAGTGTTTTAATTATCACTTCAGAAACACTTACTCTCCAGAAACACATCTGCCAGAGACAAAATTAGGAGGTGGTGTGTGGGTAGGAAAACATTAAAAGTTGGCAAACATGCCACTTTTAGGGTATTCAATATAATCAATGTTCATACAGCTAACCTAATAAATGAAGAAAAAAAAAGTTTTTATTCATAGAGTTTAATCTAACTTTCTGTATTATGCAATATTTTAGAAACATAACAATAAAATTGTAGATGTTATAAATTCATACAGGTAAATAGTAAATCTATGATATTTTAAGAAAGCACATTTCACATATTCCTAACTGCCTTGTGTTGCACATATCTTAATGAACACGAAAGAATGCCTGCCTGTCACATGCTGAACTATCACTTTAAAAGTGGTATGCTGTATGACTTGACTGATGATGTGACTTCGTTGGTCATTTCATTCAGCTACAAAAATGTTCACTGAGCCTCCAAATTCTGCATGGACAGAAAAGGCAATTCTTAAAATCCCTAAACGAGAAATGACCAGTAAAGTGAATCAGTGTTAAGAAGTCCTTAGTACTTCTCTCCAGCTTTACCTACAGTTAAGCAGTCCCACAGTTATGGAGGCTGACCATGCTTCTCCTGTTCAAGGATCACTCGTGATCCTGTCTTTCCAATGTAGGACATGAGCTAAACATACTTTTTCTCTTCCCTCTTCCTTCCTAACTTTGCCAAGACCATCGTGTGGCTATGGAGTAAACCACACTGAGGAACCAATCCAGGCTAAAAACAACCCTATTTTTTGGGAACAGCTGAGCCTGGATCAGTTCCTGAATCTGTTTCATCCTGTGGCCACACAAATAAGTATACCTGGCACAGCTGAGCAGTCAATGAGAGAGTGAGAACAACGGGCAGGCAGTCACTAGAGCTGCTTATTCTGGCACCGCCACTGAAAAAGACTTCTCAAAATGTAACCTCCCCCTGGTGGCTCTTTGAACCATGCAGCTCCACCGGCTCTCCTGTCCTAGAGGTGACTCTGTCCTGTCTTCTCCCCGCATGATGACAAACACACAGCGAGGAGTCTTGCCACCACATCACTTAGTAAGTAATTGAAGTGAAAGAGTCATCTGATGAGCTGAACCACTCAGGAGGTAAAGTGTGTTTGCAGCAATGCAGGCAGCACGAACATCTTCCACACTACTGGTGTTTTCAGATATAAAGAACCCTGCTAATAATGACATCATAAAACGATTTTTGTTGTTGTTGTTTATCTGGATACTGCAACAGCAATTCTCCACACAGAAATGTGCAGATTGACAGAGACAAGAATCAGGAAAGCCAACTGACCTGCCAAATAGAGTACAGCAATGAAGCACCTGGAGAGGCAAAACTTTCTATTTATAGCCTTTGCGCTCAATTAATTAGGACTTCTTGAAAACACAACACCTTGAACTTTTCCCCCCCAATGCCACCCTCTTCAAACAACATGCTAGACAGTACATTAAAGCAAATATCTTCTGTAGAAGAACAAACAGATTATTTGGTATGACAAGACTAAGAATGGAATTCAGATGCTGTGGAGATGGAGAGAAGTAAAAAAAAAAAACCAAAAAACCCAAAAAAAACCCAGCAGAAAAAATGTCAAAAAAAAATTAAAAAGGAACAACAAATGTAGATGCACTTATCTAGGACTGGTCTCACCCACTAAGGGGTTAGGATTTCTTATACGTGGCACAGTCCAAGGAATAGTCTGTATATATGACAGTCAAGCTGCCTAGGTAGGAAATTCATAGATGGTAGTGAGCCCCTCCTTCCTCCAATAATATAAAAATCTAGGCCCTGGACCATATGGAATTAGAGCACAGGAAGACACATGTCAACTGCTGAAATCAGATGGGGAAGGGACATCTCTTTAGCTGAGCTTCAGATTCTGACTTGATTTAGAATTACACAATATTTTCGTCCCTAGAGAAAATTCCTATACTTAGGAAAGGGTTTACAGGGTATGCTAAAAGTTTGCTTCAAGTAAAGGCAAGCTTCCATGAGGCAACGCAGGATGCTCCCATTGTGTAAGCTTCCAGCAAACACAATGACTTTAGGATTACAGACAGTAAAGTAATAAAAGCAGAGTTGGTTAAATATTCCCTGTGAGACTGGAATCCAAACTTCTGGGTTTGGAGGCCTTCCAAACTCACTTAGAGTGATGGCAGACTCCTATTCAGTAAAAACACATGAAAATTTTGTCATACGCTTAGCGACAATCAAAGCAACTTCTAGGTGGCTGTTGGGATTCACAGTTTGTAATGATGAGCCACATGAGGAATTAGCCTCTCCACTGTTTTCCAGCATATTTCAGTGGTTAATTATCAACAGTGCTATAACACACCATATTTTCACTCTCCAGAGAGAATGCAATCTTCTGATTTGCTTTTCTAAGGTCACTCAAAATATAAACATACACATTTACCTATTAAAAGTTCACTAGACTCCAATGAAAGTATAACTGTGCCACCTTGGTTTAATGAACTACTAATCAGCAAAAAGGACAGTGGAATACCGTGTTTTGTCACTGGACAATAAATTTGATGGCTCTTTCTAGAGGTGCATGTTCTAAGTGAGCACTGAGGATAAATTATATACTTCAAATGAGAAAAAGTTTTCACCTCTAATTTAAAAAACAATTCTGAAGAATCTTTATGAGCTTTATAAACATTTCAAGATTTATTTCCAGAAAACTAATTTATCTTTAAAGGTGCCAATGGTCAAAAAGTCAGACCTGTGCTTTGGCTACACAGACCAACAAAAAAGTTATTTTGAAAGACAAGTTTCCAGACAAAAACCATTTAGCAGACAACAGTAACAACCGACTTCTGAAAGAAAACAGCAATATAGTTCTAATTGTCAAGGACAGTATCTGTTTGAAGAGATAGGAATTAAATTTTGTATGTATATATTATCTTAAAGTACCACAAAGTTATACCAAATATACTCTTCATATTTTTTTTCTTCAGTTAACCTGAATCTGCTGAAAGTAGTAACTAATCCCACAACCCACTGTCTAGGTGTTGTCATTATTTATTCACTTAAAATCCTAAGAATTAGCATACAAAACAGTAGACCTTCATGAACGTGTGCAAGTATGAAAGCACAAATAAGAGCAGAACCATGACACTTAAATGCTTTAATTATCAATCTTCATTGTAAATGGTGCAAATTACTTCTAAGAGGAAGCATAGTAAGTAGCTCAATGTATTTACAAACTTTAATTATAGCAAGTGAACAAGATGATGCTTTCTTATCTAATACATGCACAGAGCATTTTATTCATTATTTGGTAGTCTTGTACATTAAATCCCCAGTGGCAGAACATATTTTGAATCTAAATTTTTCATTCAAGCTTGTTGGGATTTTACCTAGAAATACCTAGATAAAGATGTCAGGCTTAAATTATTATGAGAAAAATACAGAGAGAGTCTCTAAAGAGCAATGTGTTTTACATTTCATAAGGGCAAACTTAAGATTTATGTCAGACTGAAGCTATTTTGGAGTTCTGTAAGGAGATTCAAGAGGTCAAAATCTGAGCTGCACATCTCAGTCATGCTTTGCATTAAAAGTTAAAAGAGCAGGGAGTGCTGTGAGGCAAGAATCCTTCTTTTACACACATTACATTAAGGCTGAGCTTGTAGATTTTTTTTTCCTTTTTTATATCTTAAAGAGCTGCAGTACTTTGTCATACACAGACAGATAGACATAGATAACATGAGTATTAATCCTGAAACTTATTGGGCCATATTCAGTGAATTCACCATATATATATAATCCAGCCTGTGATGTAGTTCTTTTTTAATCTAAGGAAAATTCATCACAAAGTCATCCCAAGGAACAAATGTATATGATTCCCTCAGTCTACAGTCAGAAATCTGAAAAAGATCCATGCACTTAACTTCAATGGAACTTAAACACCTGCCAAAATAGACCTATGTCTGAAGAGGTTTTAGCCTTCTGCTATTTAATTTACTACTTTGTTTTGGACTCAAAGTTCTCTTAAATCTTTTTACCAAAAAACTGACAAAATATATTTTAAAGTAAAAGACATGATTATTTATCAAAATATTCATCTGTTCACAGCATCTACTACTGGTGAGGAGATGGCTACTGGACTGCAACATAACCTTCCACTGCATTTTAATTTTAAAACAGTAGTGAAAATTGCATTTTGGAACTCTTTCTATATTTAGTCTTTACTAATATGAGGAAAATTATTTATAAAAATGCAGAGAAAAGCGGAACAAGAAAACAGGGGGAGTCAGCTTTGCAGTGAGGAAAAACAAGCTATTTCTCATGAGGAACAAACAAATGCCTATCAAAGAAATTCAGAATCAAGATGACAGAAGAGTGATCCAAAAGTAGGAGCTGGCAGAATTTAGCATACGGCTCCTTTCTCTCCCACTCGGTTTATTAAGAAATATCACTTTCTGTTGACTATAGCAGCTCTTAGAGGACATTAAAGACCTGAAAAAATAAGTAATGTTGTTGAAGAGCAGAAAGAAGTCTGGACAGCAATTTTTAAAATATTAGAAATCAGACTTGGATTTTAATTTAGTCATTACAGTTAGATAAAAGAGCCGATTTCACCTAGGTGCATGTAAGTAAACCAGACACATTTTGAACTTGTTATCTTCAGCAGCTGGCATGTTGAAATGCTGCAGAAGACCAGGGACAGTAAAAAGCTGTCTGACCAGATCTCCACAACAACATTTCACCCGTCTGCAATAGTAAAAGCAAGAAACCGGACAAACTGGATGTATGGTTTTCCATCAGGAAACTGTGATACCGAACACTGCTAATTTAGCAATAGTTGCAGCATCTAGAAAACTCCCAGACAAGTGAAGAGTTCCAGGTATTTTTCCTTCCTCATAATTTATTAGTGCCATGTATTAATATTACTTGTCTCTCTTCCCTAAGAGAAAATGATTCCATGACCAACTTCAGTGGTTTTAGTGTTTTGTTTTTTTAATAGAATTTTTTTCATTTAACTATTCCAATATTGTTTTAATGTCAAGGGGAAATGTAGAGCACAAAATCTGAAAGATCTGAGTGACAGGAGAGGCAAAGCGGAGAAGAAAGGAGATCTCTCTGGACTCTTTCACCTTCTCAGGTTACAAAAAGAAAACCTATGATCCATTTATTTTTCTTCACAGAAATATTTCTAATGCACCCTTCCCCATAGATGCTGTTTTTCTTTGAAAAAATCTGGGTAACAAATACTGTATTAAACCAACACATGCTTTAAATGAAGCAGTCTCTCTCCTGTTCAGATGAGTAGCATCCTTTCCAAGGGTTGGAGTCCTTGGAAACTGAGCTGGTAGGCACATAACAGACACAATCTCCAACTACACCACCATGTTAACAGAAGATGTGCATCAAAATACTGGACAGCTAGAGAGAGATAACTCCAAAATACACCTGTGAGTATATTAATTCAACACTGGAAAGTATTTAGTATTTAAAAAAATAAAGTCTCTCTCAAAACTTTAACTGTTCTGTATAAGAGCAGTTCTGCAGAGAAGGACCTCGGAGTGTTGGTCAATGACAAGTTGACTGAGCTGGCAGAGCCCTTGGGGTCAAAGAGCCAGTGATATCCAGGGATGCATCAGGCAGAGTGTGGCCAGCAGTTGAGGGAGGCGATCCTGCCCCTCTACTCGGCCCTAGCGAGGCCACATCTGGAGTGCTGTGTCGAGTTCTGGGCTCCTTAGTACAGGAAGGACGAGGAGCTGCTGGAGAGGGTCCAGCACAGGGCCAAGAAGATGATTAAGGGACTGAATCTCTCTGATGAGGAGAGATTGCGAGTGCTGGGCCGGTTTAGTCCAGAGAACAGAAGACTGGGAGGGGATCTCAGTAAAGCACACAAATATCTCAAGGGCAGGTGCCAAGAGGATGGTGCCAGACCCTTTAGTGGTGCCCACCTACTGGACGGGGAGCAATGGCCATAAACTATAACACAAGAAGTTTCACCTCAGCATGAGGAAGAACTTCTTTGCGTTGAGGGTGGCAGAGCACTGGAACAGGTTGCCCAGGGAGGTTGTGCATTCTCCCTCCTTGCAGACATTCAAAATCCACCTGGATAACTTCCTGTGTAACCTGGTCTATATGGTTCTGCCTTGGCAGAGGGGTTTGAATGGTTATCTCCAGAGTCTCTCCCAACACTAAAAATTCTGTGATTCTGTGAAATAAATGTTTTCTTTTTCTGACCAATGCTTTTTATACACAATAATCAGTTCAGAACATGCAATGGCTACAGAATTTCCTTAATGATCCTACAATTTATAACAAGCAAAACAAACATTAGCACTTTTCCCTGTTGAGATTCAGCATTTACCTAATAGCTTTACAGATTAGCAAGAGCCTGGTCCCTGAAGGTTCAAAGAGCTGGGATCAATTTAATAGGCTACAGAGTCGTTGCAAGTAGATGTTGCTACGCTGGAGGCCCTGCATTCATTGCATCATACAATATAAAGAAATACTTACCTGTTTGTACAAACAAACTCTATCCAAAGAGATTCCTCAGATAATGATTGAATAAAACATGCATAATTTTTGCTTGCTCCACATAAAGTCTTTTTGGACAATTTAGGTTTGAAGAGAAAGCAACTCTAAAGAAATGCATATTTTTTTACTTAGCACATCACATCATACAAAATACAGAAATTTGACATAGTTCACATAATCCTTTTTACAGCATTTCAGAATTTTTCATTGACAGAACAAGCCATCCATGAAGTGGGCTGGCCTATACCATTCGTCTACAGAGTAGTACTGCTTTACCAGTTTGCCTCTTGCTTTTTTCTTCTCTTTTTTTTTTTTTTCTGAAAATATAGAACTCTTCTATGTAAACAGCCTGTATGAATGTACATACACAAGCTATATATATGTGGGCTAGATATATTGTAAAAAAACCTACATTCATCCTTTTGTTGTAACTTGCAACTATGACCCAAAATATCAACAGTTACAATATATTATGTAACAGGTCTTATGTACAAGACACACAGACTCATTTTCAAATGAGGTAGCATCCTGGTGTTACACAATAGAAAAAAATGGTTATAAATACTCTCTGTACACTGTATGTGCTTAAAGTGTCCTGCTTAGAAATGATTTCAAACTGCCCTCACCACTGGCTGTAACCAAATATAGCAACCTATTCCCTGAAGAAGTTCAAGATTATCAGGGATAAAAAAGAAAAAGCACAAAACCCCCAACTCTAGCACTACTGAACACTCAGGCTTTTGCCATTTAAGTCATAAATACAACAACTGCCTACCACAGACTCGTCACCACGGGAATAAGCTGCTCATGTCACTGGCAATTCATTAATTTTTCTTTTGGAATACTATGGACACTTGCAACTACTGGAGCTTCTTACAAGTGAAACAACACAACCTGATACATATTTTAAACCTAAACTGGAAGGTGAATCATAGGAATCACAGACTCATAAAATAGTTTTGGTTGGAAGGGACCTTTAAAGTTGGATGGAACTGCCCTTCCATCTCTTCATATCATAAGGTTAACCTTCACAAAAAACAAACGCCATGAGAAAGGAAAAGTAGCAATAACAATTGCAATGAGAAAAAGACATTGGCCATGTATGAAAAAATATGCACACTTGAAGAGGACTGGAAAACGGGAACTCAGTTACTATGAATGCAATAAGAAAATTTACCAATTTTTATCTTCTAAGAAATTCTAATCAAATGTTAACTGATCATAGAAATGGCAGGCATCTCCTACCACTCTATTCCCTACCGGTCTATTACAGGGACTGCACTGGAACTAGAAATTTGAGTGACTTCCAAGAGGTGACAGAGCACTGCACAAAACACATCTCAGACTCCTTCGACTGGGGGACAGAAGAGATACCACATGGAGACACTCATCCTCCTCTAGTTCATGGCATTTACTTTAGGCAGGATGCAAGACTAAAGTCCAAACAAATCCTGCCTCACCGCTGTTTCACCGAGGCAAAGGAAAATGAGGATCCCATGGCTGACATTGCCCTTGAATACTGCATTTCTGTACATGCCTCAGAGGTGTACTGAAACAGTTGGTGAAGCAACTCAGTTTTCAGAGGCAAACTCTAATGGTGGGGGACACTAAGGAGTAGATTTGAAGATATTTAGGCACCTAACTCCTACTAAAAGTGATGTTTCTGAAGTGTCTAAATACCTTTACAGGTAATCTGATTATACTGAATGTTTTTCCTTTCTTGCATTAGATGTAGCCTGCAGAAAGAGACAATAAATATTTATTCACATTTGCTATCTTCTCTCTTCATAGCAATAAGAGTAGTGGAAAATTTACTTTCTTTTTGTTAGAGCCAATTTCATTTTTGGCTATTTCCACAGAAATACACCTAACACAAAAGACGAACCCTTAGAAAGATACCAAATCAGCTGAAGTATCTTGGCATTTGAACTGCATGTTTAGGAAAGTACAAGATTATTTCCTATTAAGCACCACTGCGATACAGATAAAGACATGCCTTTCTGCTGAATGCCCTGTCGTGCTCTGTATGGATAATTCACTGCATGCACCAAACTGCACTGTAAGAAAAAGAGGCCAAGTCTGAAACCCAGCTATGCTTGACTCCATTTGATGTAAAAGCTATTGCCAGTTTTTAATACTACTATCAACAACTCTCTAAAAAATGCTCACTGAATTAAATTTCTATGCAATAGGGCACGTACAGATAAATACAGCTCACGAAGTATTACAGTGTTTTCCCTGGTGCTTTTATAGGCTGTTTGCACAAAACTGAAGCAGTCATAAAATAAGCCACCTGTAAAGGGTTATTTTACCAACAGTACTAGGAATAGATACTTCAAGTGTGGGTGAACAAAGTGTGAACCATATGGGACGCTGCAGAGATTTGAATTGGGGACTCTCACTCCTCAAAAGAACTGAAGTCAAGGCATGTTCCATATGCAGCACTCTGTTTTCTTGGAAGTTTAAACAGCTACTGATAGTTTGCTTTCTATCAAGTGAACCTGCAGTGACTCATTTTGCAGGCATTGGATAAAGCAGGTTCAGAGACCATTGTTAATTACACATACTTAAAGGAGGAAGCTCTGCAAGGAATGTCTGTTATGGGCAAAGATGACTTTGGAGCTAAAAAGAAAAATAACAGGATACTATCTGAAGTCTTTCTTTAAAAGAAGCATCTGTGCAAAGGCAGAAAATAAATTAATGTCTAATTACATATATTAAGAACTAAAATGTTACAAAATGCCCATTCGTGTCAGATCATAACTAATCAGTTTCTTAAGAAAAAACAAAACAATATTTTAAATGTACTGTAGGATTATACTGGCTTTACAACTCAACTGTGATAAGGTATCCTCGAAATTGCCTTTTCTGCCTCTACAGCCATTGTCCTGTTTTATAAGAAGTGTTGCACATCAGTAATTTGCCAAATGCATTTCATCAACACACAGGATTATGTAGTTCCTAAGAAAGCACAGTTTTCTGCAGGAGTGAGGTATAAATATAAACAAACTGACCTGGTGTTGTGGAGCTCATCGTTCTTAACGGAATGGTGTCTTGTTAAAGTGTAGAGAAAACTCTGGCAGAAGTTGTTCAGATTTTGAGATTCTTCTGTAAGTGGGGTGAATCTGAGTAACATAAAGAACAAAAAAACACCTTTGACTATTTGTTGACAACATAATATTTTTAAGAGAATATAATTATGTCAAACACACTTAAACAGAAGAACATTTGAAATCTCTCAACCTAAAGGTTCTTTCTATAGTGTACTTTTTTGCTGCAAATTCAAGAGCTGATGACTACTGAAAAAAGACTAAAATTTAGAAATCCTAAAGCTTCAGAGCAGCTCAACTAGAAATTTGCATTACAGCCCATCTACAGTCACGTAAGAACACCAGAAAATAAAGGATGAACAGTGTCCTTTCTCTTTCCTCTATGATTAGGGTATTATATGAAATAGAAGACTTGAGGTAGAAATATCTGGATTACATCCTTATGTCTAAGCAGTGGCCAGTTCATAGTTTTACTGTATATGTTCTGCAGTCAATATTGAAACATGAATGTGCAGAAACTGATTTGCATTCAAAAGTCTTTCTGGAATAGCTACTACTTCCTAAAGCTCCAATGTTTGAATAGCTCATGAATAGAACTTGTTGAAATAATTAGCATAGCTGAAGGGATCTCCCACGACAAGCTAATGACATCTCTGACACCACAAAGAGAGCTGATAATGGCGTGGGCTGCTCCAGAGTAAGGCGAGGAAGGTTCTGCAATTTGGCTGAAATCCTTTCACAGTCCTGTGGCATTCTCAGTTCAACACAGAAGCAGAGGCAAAAATGTTCCTCTAATACTCCCATCTGCTGAAAGTTTAAAGCTATAGAGAACAGGCTTTCAGGGAACTAAAATATATTTTCATTCAAGCATGATATAAACAGAATAATGAGAGAGAAGAGAAGGTTGTAGTGCATTACGACTGTGACTATCTTATTCAGCCACTGCTCCTGAAGTATCTAAGTAGTCAAAGATATTCTTAGTACTGAATATTTTAGCAGCTTTTGTCACTTTTTTTAAACTACCAACTGCACATTTAGTTTCAAGCTGAGCTCAGCCAAATTCGAGATAGTAAATTACATTTTAACCAAGTATAATCATTTAAGTTTAGCATCATTATCATTCAAGAAAGGAAAATCACACATTTAGATAAGTAACTTCTGCTTTTATGCTCCCTTAAAGCAAGCTGGACATATACTGCTCAAATAGGCATGACATTTGGACACAACCAGCACTCCAGCACACAGCACCTGTAAAACCAAAATTCATGATACTTCATGAAAATCCTAATTACTTTCCTTTGCTTACCTCATGCAACAAAATTCACCAGATATCAGATGAAAGTACTACAAAACTGAACAGACTCTACTGTGAAGCCCAATCCAAAACCTGCATTTGGGCAGATCCTTACATACAGCTCCAAGATTTATCAATAAAAGTACAGCCGATACACAATTCAGGAGTTTTAAGATTCTACTTAATTTCACCAAGCTCATTATTATCTTAGCAGCTATGCAGATCATGAAAAAATATTTTCCAGTGAATCCAACATCCATTAATTCAGTATCCAGCCTCAGCTGGGACTATGTGGTTTCTCTCAGAAAGTAGAAAACGGATATTGATGCATAACTGTGGACTTTACTTGAGTGTATTTTCAGTACACATTTAAAGTAAACATAGTATTTTTGAGCATTAGGAAAATTCTGGGCATGGAGATTTGACAATATTCTAATATTTGAAATTCACTTCTAATCCCCATAACTGAAACTACAATTTTGTGTAAGTTCACTTTGTGTAGACCTCCCATCTAAGTAAATCTTTGAAGCTCATATGAGAGCAGAGAACATGTGGTCAGTTCAGACTGCACTCTCAAATGGGTGAGCTTTCTCCTCACAAAAAAACCTTCACTTTTTTTCCCCCAATAAAAATAATTTCTAATAATGGGGATAGCTGTGTGTGTGAGACAGAGGGATCAGTAGATACGACTGGCATGCTCCTGAAGGTGCTACTATTCCATTTGAGTGGCATTCCATACTTAAAACAGTGGTCCCACCAATCCTGTACTGGGTTATGGATGCCAGCTGTCCTGAAACTGTAGAAACAAGCTGCTTCATAGTTCTTCCCTCCTCTTCTGGAGCAACACTTACCCTTGGAGAAGAATCAGGTTAGGGAAGATTTAAACAAGCTGACCATACATAAGTTCATGTGACCTGATGGGATGGATGCTCCCACGAGTCCTGAGGGGCCTGTATATTAGCACCGCAAAGCCACTCCCAGAATAGCTTTGAAAGGTCATGACTATCAAGGGAGGTTCAAACAGACTGTAAGAAAGCAAACATCTCTCCTGTCTTCAGGAAGGACAAGAAGAATACAGAGGACCAAAGGCCTGTCCACCCCAATTCAATTTTTTGGAAGGTGATGGACCAAATAATACTGGAAACAATTTCCAAGCATGTGAAGGACAGGAAGGTGGTGGGAAATAGGCAGCACGTATTTATAAGGAAAATCATGGTTGGCCCATGTGACACTTTTCTACAATGAAATAGCTAGAAAATAGATGTGGGGAGAGCTGAAAATGTTGCTTATCTTGAATTAAGAAAAGCTTTCAGCACTGTTCCCCAGAACATCCTCACAAACTGTGAAACACAGGAAAGAGGACAGCAAGGTGGCTGAAAACAGTCTGTGCTGCCAAGATCTAAGGGTTGTGATCTGCAGGCCAAAGTCCAGCTGGAGGCCAGTCACTTCAATGGAGCCCCCAGGGGTCAGTACTGGTGCCAGTACTGCTTTTCATTAAGGACCTGGCTCACGGTACAGAGCATAACCTCAGCAATTCTACAGATGATTCAAAATTGGAAGGAGTGGTTGACAGAGCAGATGGTTCCGCTGCCATTCAGAGGGACTTCAATGGGATAGAGAAACTGGATCTACTGAATGTATGTGCCAAGGCTGGGGTGGCTGGCAGGGAGAAAAGTGAGAAACAGAAAAGGCCCCAAGATCAGAGGAAAAGGAGGTGCTCTATTGCAGAGTAGCTAGGTAAAAAGCAGTAAAGAAGACAGAACAAGATTCTTCTCAGTGGTCCCCAGAGACAGAAGAAGAGGCAAATGTGCACAAACTGAAATATGGGCAATTCCATTTTAACATTAGAAGGTACTTTTTTCCTGTTATTGAGGCCAAACATGTAAGAAATAGGCTGCCCAGCAAGTTTTTTGAGTTTCCATCCTTGGAGACTGTACACAGTCTTGGGCAACTTGCTGTAGCTGACCCAGCCTTGAAGAGGGGTGTGGACTAGGTACCTCCACAGGTCTGGAGATAGTCTGTGATTACATGATGTGGAACCTTAGGATTTTTCCTTTTCAAGATCACCAAAGACAGCATAAGCATTGAATATTCATTGCTGTTAAACCCAGCGAGAATAATTCCAGTATAAGAAAGTGTTCTGCTGGGATCCCCATAAAAAGATTTCTGTTAAGGAATTTTGTAAATTCAACTGTACTGGTAGTCTTATATTTAATGAAGTGGCGGTTGGCATCCTTCCTGATACTCTATTTCCATATATTTCATGTAAATGCAAAGCTTTCACTAAGCTGAATGTTGTTGTTCAGGTTCAGTTTTAACAACTCCTTGTAAATACGATACAAGGCTCCCATTGTCAAAGCTCCCATTTAGAACATGAAAAATTCCACATCACCATATACAGAATTATATTCACAACACAGACACTCATTCAAATACACTTCTACTGATAAGCTGCCATGCTTCATTTCTTTTCTTCTTCTGAAGGAATGTCATAGTGCAAATTAGACGCTATGAACTGCAGTGCCACATCTTTTTTGACGTTAGCACTGAAAGTTTAAAAAAGCACAGCACTGACCATTGTAGATTAAAATTTCATGAGGCATGCTTTGCTCACTGGGAGACGCACTTGTGCTCCATCTCCACTCACAAAAAACTTCACACAGTTCCTGATCGGTCAAATCCCGAAGATACTACAGTAAAGCAAGGGGCTCCAGGATTTAGGATAGACTAAGTGCACTTCCTAAGGCACTACATTTTAGCTTTAACGTTTCAACACTAACATTCTGAGGAGCTGGGTTTTTTTACTGCATTTTAACTGAATGATAATTCATCCTTTATTCGTTAACAACTTGGCCTTTTTTGTCTACAGCACAACATACAGCAAATTAGTTTCTACCTTCATGTATATCACTGGAGGTGATGCTACACTTTAGTGACTTGCATTTGCTCATCCAGGAACCATAAACCTTCCCCTTTTTCTTCAAAGGAAATTCAAGAGTTCATATGCTTCAGGGACTGATGCACCTTTGAAACTGCTACAAAAGAACAGTGCATGATGGAATGTAGGTTTTCACGCCCACCAGCCACCACAAACCTTCCGTTTCTCATGACTACATCGTAGGTACAGTATTTTCTAACACAAATAAGCACTTCAAGTTAATATTATCCCTTTAAACTGTCATCTCTCGCTGTGTTGTCCCAAAACTATACTCACTGACTACATTTTTTCTGTCTTGTGCCTCCACCTCAAAATTCTTCTGGGAACTGAGTTTCTGAGATAGAATGCAATGAATATAAATTAACAGAATTCAGATGAAAAATATAATTCTACTTCTATTTTCCCCATGCCCAAGATGAATTTTTCATGAGAACTTCTGAAATGAATCCATAGTTTTCAAAACTACATCCTGGAGGTATCTTCCAGATCTTTCTCTTCCAGGAGAATTTTTTACCTAACTCCAAAATATCTCTATTTGCAAAGGGGTCTAGAAAATCATTATGAAAGATTTTGTGGATAAAAATACAGCATTATACACTTCATTGAATTCTGAACATGACAGGTCAGCACCCTTAATAATAGGTCTAGTTGTTTCTCTGCTGCATATATTCTTTTAAAATAGCTTTCAGTTACTTAGAAAAAAAATTGTTGTTTGGAATTGAGATTAACATGCTGGAGGCCATTAACCTCAAGTGTCACAAGAAAGAAACATTCACTTCTCATATTTAACAGCTTGTGTGTTAAAAAACTAAACATCTTAAACAGCCGTAGGAATTGGTACAAATTCTGTTGTCCAATGAACAGTTCAGCAAAAAGCTCAGTTAAAAGAAATATGAGAGCTTAAAAAAAAGAAAAACAAAAACAAAAAAATAATAGTTGTTCTCTATAGTTCATGAAAAGCATGATGCTTAAAAAAATGTATCTTTCTAAATGAAAGATATTTTTCAAAAGAAAGTTGTTGAATAGGTATTCATACAGTATCTAATGAGAATCAGATTAAAAAGAGATCAAGCTACAGATCTTAGAAAAAATAATAATAAATGCACGACAACAGAAAGACTGGAAGACAAATCACAATGAACTTCTACTGAAGTGATTTGCACCCATGTAAGCCAAACCCAGAGTGGCAAATCGAACCCTTCTAACCTTGTATCAAACTTCTAAATTTGATTAGGAAGTAAGCTGGCATATGGAAAAGGTGGTAAGGTGTTAAGGAATGGTGTGAATTCCAAGACAAAGTACTTAAAGACATCAGTTCAAAAAGCAAATGGCTATTATAATTGGTTTACAAATGTAGAATAAGTGAAAGCTAAACCAAAACCAGGACATTAGCAGCACACGCAATTATGCACCGACCTTTATATGCAAACATAGTGCAGATTTACTTGCAGTAAAAAGACCAAAGTTCAGTCTCATAGACATTGGGGTATATAACTGCTTTCAGTGGGAAGTTAGTAGTTCCACAGCAAATCAAAATCCAGAGCTCAGTGCAGGATTAACTATTTTACCATAAGGTATTCAAGCATCTTATTCTTAATTAGGTATCTACTTAAAGACCTTTTGAAGTCCATAACAATTTTACAGTACATATCTTTGAAGGTTTGGTATTAAAGAACCACTCCAGCAGCAAGTTCTGGACTGTCATACTCTTTATATTCCCTCAACAGTGATTTTTGATGCAGTGCCTAACAGAAAATTAGGTCCTACAGAATCTGTAAAGAATCCTCAGCTATACTTCTAACATGCAACTATTTATTTTGACCAATAAGTTAAATTGCTACGTTTTAGCAATTACTAACATGCAATACAAAGCAGTGTTAGACCTCACACATTCTGTGAGCACACGGCCCACACAGTTGTGAGAGGCTCAAACTTCCGTCCAGTAAAACAAATCCTCCTTCCTGAAACTCTTTAAAGCAAGCAATAAAGCGACACAGGTATTTCAATAACCTCTTTTACATTCACTGTCTACTACAGAGATTAATCAAACAAATTTTCTAAAAATCAAGATGAGATGATGTCTTCCACCAGAAAAGAATCCAAGGCCTCAATCAACAGGATTAAATAATGTGCTGCTAAGATGCTGGCTGGGCTTCTGCTATGCCAGTTACAACAAATTGGCACAAGCTTCTGCTCTGTTTCCCAGTGAAACCAGTTAGAAATACAATATAGCTTAAAAAAAAAAAAACAACAACAAGCAACCTTTTTTTCAGCCTCATCAGGATTTGGAACTTGTTCATCACGCAGCTGCAGAAATACTTCTGCTGCTACTTAAGTTGTCCTGCCTCCTTCTTTCATGCCAGCCCCTTGTCTGAATCAAAAGGAATGCACATCCAGCTGTGCCCTCACAAAGCAGAGCTGATGTACAAGATTTGGCCTGTATCAAGTACAACCAGGCAGTAGCAGACCCACACCAGGTTAGGCACTGGCCTGTATGATGCTTTCATTGCAGGAAAAGAAAATGAGAGACAGGCCTCTGTACATCTGCATTTTGATATTTTTTTTAATTATGCCAGATTGTAATCAGTACTGAAAACAAAAAGAACTTCTTCTAGGGAAAAATGAAACCTAAGATTCAGAGTTCACTGAAGCAGATAAGGAAAGAAACAAAGAAACAAAAGCCTTTTTCATCGGAACAGGTTATTCAGATGTCATCTCCATCCTTAGAGATATTCAAAACCCAAGTGAAAATGGCCTTGGCCAGCCTACTGTAGCTGACTGTGCTTTGTGCATTGTGATTGAATTAGAAAATCTCTAGAGATGCTTTCCAGCCTCAGCCATTCCACTACAAGACACTAAAGAACGCACAAGACACACAAAGAACAGCCCTTGCAGGTCGTATGAAAGTGGGTACAGTCCTCTCCACTCATGCAAGGGCATGGAGAAACTTCCAACAGATGAATACAACTGAAAGAAAGAATCTGTCTCTTAAAACTTCTCAAAAAGCTGGACAAAGTGAGCCACGACAAGAAATTACAGAGTCCAGATTACTTTCAAGGGAATCACAAATTCTAAGTTTCTTTAATTTTGACTCTCTTACCCAGCACTAGGAAAACTAATCATCCAAGGTCCTGCGGAGGAACCATCAGACAACTCATGCACTCAGTTTAGAAATTCTTTCTAAATTCTTAAATTTGCCTTCGAAAAATTTTAAGTGAACTTCTGTGGTGAGCAAAGGCAAAGTTAAACGACAGCTGGAGTTACAGAGTTACATGAGCTCTGTGAGCTCTGCACTACTGACCTATGCTGTACATAATCCAGGGAGGATTTCAGGGAGGCCACACTTCATTAATCAGTAATTTATTATCAATCATCATTAATAACAGAGTCACTGCTAATTAAAACAAAAAAGAAATAAAAAATCCCAAAACTCACTCTTTCGAGTCAGGTGAAAAGAAACAGCTGTGCATACTCTTATCCCTCTCTGCCTGCTGTGTGTCCAAGAACATCCATTTCTCTAAAAATGCTTCCGTGTAATTTTAACCCATGAAAATTATTAGCAATGGGTTACAGTTGAGGGAAGGAGAGAAAGAGGTGGACTGTTTATTCTATGTCTGCATCCACATAGAATAATTAAAAAAAACCACTACAAAACACATTCTTAATAAATAGCTGTACAGAAGAAGAAAAAATTAAGTAGGTAAACATTACACTAGAATATAACTTTTCCCATAGGTTCAGGTAAACCCATGTCAGGTAAAGACATAGTTCAGTGCACTAGAACTACAAAATTGTTCTTTCAAAGGAACAAGAGGTAGACCATGAACAGAACACTTCTGAAACCCTTTCAGCCTATAATATGTAGTTCACAGTACTTCAGTACTTCAGCTCTGGTTTACATTTGCCTTTTCACCAGATGAAAACTAAATTTCTCTCAACCACTCCCCTTTCTTTTTTCTTAAACTGAATTGTATTTCAGCTGGTATTGACCTTGTTGCACAGTGTGTTAACTGACATACAACCAGCCATAAAGAACTAGAGATAGAACACAATTTTCCCCTATTCCTTTTTTTTACTCTATCTTTTCATATAAAGGGCAGTATAACAATCAGTTTCTTTAAGTTTTGAATTTAATTTCAGATGCACAGCACCTGTATATTTACCACAGTGGGACTTTGTAACTAGAATGTATCAGAATATCAAAGCTTCCTTCATCCAAAAAAGCACTTTTGCATTTCTGCAACATCATACTAATTTAGAATAACAGAACGCTTCTCATGAAACAACAAGAATTAATAGCCTCTCTATGGAAGTTTGTCTGTTTTAGACAGGCTGAACAAGAAGAGACTACTTATCTAGAAGGGAAAGCCTCCAAAGGGAGTTTCAGATGCTTGACCTGTGATCTGAACTGCTCTCTGAAGAAATCAGTCTTGCTTTCTTTTCAGCTCTTAAAGAAAACTTGACAGTATGTGATAGTTAAGTTAAAAGAAAAAAATTAATAAAATTTTAGAACAGCAATTTCATGTATAAACTTCCTCAGACATTATAAAAATTTAATTTAGAATCACCAAAAATTTACTTTCAGTATAATTGTTTGAATTCAATAAATTTTTTCTGATTTTAAGACAAAGTGACATACTCTTCCTCACTGAAACCTTCCTTAGTATGCTGCGATTAATCATTTTGATGTGATCAAAAACACCTGGGAATATCACCACTGCCTTCAAAAAGGCTAGAGTGAAGTTATAACAAAATACCCTTGAAAAATCCATATTTGTGTAAGATTGTATGTGTATATATAGATATTAGCATGGATAATCATATTCAAGAGCACCTGATTTGCAGACAGTTCATATTTTTAGAACACAATATGTCTCTGTAAGCTTTGCTTTGACACTTGGTTTGGATGAATCTAGACAAACCTCAAGGTGAATCATCCTAATATTCTGCTGCTCTCCAGCCCTTCCACAGACGCACAAAACTCTCTTTGGTTTTTCTGAACCACTTTTGCTACTGCCATTAAATTAGGACTTACCTAGATGTCCCATCCAGGATTCAAACAATTTAATAAGACATTCAATACTCTGTTATTTAACTGAGCTTTAAAAGTACTCAAAACTTTTTTGAAATGTCAAATATGGGACACCATGCCTCAATGGCCTTGAATTAGTAGATTTCTGTGGACTTCAAAACACAGGTCTCAAAAATGACCTTCTCATGTGTACCATTTCCCCCCCTAAAGAAAAAGTATCCAGTCTAAGATGCATTCCTTCAGTGACACAGGCATACTCAAAAAGCTGTAGAAGTATTATCTCATTTACAGGTAAGTTATTGTACTCTTCTATACACACATATATTTCTGATTTTGGGAAAGTCTAATCCACTTATGACATGAGGTATCACTTTAGGAAAAAACATATTTTTAAATGGTTTCTGAATTTTATCACTTATTTTTCTTAAAATATTAACCTGATAAACAAATATTTGAAGAAATACAAAGCAGAGAACTTCAAATCTGCAGGCATATTTAGATTGTTGGCAGTTCTGACTTGTATGTGACAGAAAATCTTCCAGAAAACCAAATATTACACAGGAGTAAGACATGGAAAATAAGAACTCACGACAACTTAATTTTAGGTCAGGAGTCCCCAGAATACTAAGAAAGAGATGCACCTACAAACAGGTAAAACACAAGCCAAGAATCATGGCAATCACCCACAGGAAGCAGTCAGCCACTTCCATGCTGTAACACACAGAGACCCCACGTGAGAACAACATCCTCTTGTGTTTATGTAGCGCTTAAAGGAATTCCTCCTGCAAGGACCTTGCAAGGAGGACAGAGAGGGAAATCAGGGCTTAGTGCAGGCAGCAAGCACAGTGATGAGTGGAGACTGAGATCGCCAAGATTTTTACAAGGTGATAAAGTCACATTAATGAGAGAATTGACATAGGAGAGGGTCTACATGTACATAGAAGCTGTCAGCAAGCTTAGAAGGAAATAGAAGCAACATCTCCATGTAAATTTTTCAGATTCGTGATTCATTACATGAGATGATTGATGTCCAATGTTATTTCATGCATTAAAAGTAACTGAGATGAGTCAAAATTTTCCATTTAAATCTATGATGGAAAAGTGGGCTTGTCTGCTTAGCAGCAAAAGGATTTTTGTCTTTATAAACATCAAGAATCCTTCAGCTTTTGTTGCTTAACAGCCAAGTAGTTTTCCGTTTATTAAAAACAAGCTTCAGTCAAATTTTCCCCAGGAAAAGCATATAGATGGCCAAAGAACATATAAGCTGAGTTATTCTATGAAAAGTCATCCCACAAGAAAAATTTATTTTTGCTGTCATTGAATTTTATCAAAGATTGGACAAGTTTTTTTACACTAGCTTCTAGATACATTAGGCTTCAATTTTGTCTTTTCAATTCTGAAGAACTATTATCACAAAGACTTTAATTGTTGAAACAGTTATTTACAGTGTTTGATAAGTAACAAATTTTGTAGAGCTTGTCTTACAAGAAAATAAACCTTTCACTGCAGCTGGTGCTTTGAAGAACATTTACACTGAATGTCCTTTGACAATAGATTTCTTTACTGTAGAGCTTTACTTGTTTTCACAAGACAAGGTTTAATTCTAAACTGACATGTTTTAAGAGTATGATTCAGCAGAGACAATGATATATGGAAGTTTGATTAACACTTTGGCATTTTCAGCAGTGGAATACAAACCAAGAAAACAGACTCTCTGTATCAGGCAGTTAAACTGGATCACAGGTTGAAGACTGAAAATTATTTTCATGCTCAATTAGTTTTCTGTGATTTCGTCAATGTCACTGGGAAAAAAATAAACCATATCTTTGACAATTTATAAATTAGTATATAGTATATCTTTCCTACTGGAACTTGCCAGCCACAATGCAAGAGACTTATTAATGCACCTGGGTGATGAAATCAACTCATAAATCAGAACTTTCCAGAAAATTCTCACCTCTGCTGCAAGTGTATATTGTCATTTAGCAGTAGCAGTAGGACAAAATAATGGGAAAAGTTAATGATGTTCATGAAGCTCATGGAAAATAAGTCTTATGCTGCAGGAGTGGGGGAAAAAAGTTCAACACAACCCACATTCTGACCAAGCTCTTGTCCACTCTTGCTCAGTGTCTGAGGGTTAAGCAAATAAAGTAAGACCCAACACACATAAAATCAACCATCTGTCTTTTTTTCCCCATCAGATATATGGATATACACATACTTGCAATGATTTTTAATGCAAATTTTTGTACCTACACTTAATTACAAGGAAGCTTACATCTTTGTAAATATCAGACATAAATATCCACTGTCAGTTCCAAAAAAAAAGGTTTAACATTTATATCTAGCAACAAGCTACAGGTAAATCTCCCAATTTAATAAAATGAATTCTGTATCCATGCACTTTTGCATCTAGCTACATACATACAAAAAATAATGGACTTCTTACCAAGTGACTCAGTTTCCCATCTTGTTAGGACTGCAAGTGTGGAAAGTACTCTAGTCTAGAAACATTTCACATTTCATGCACAATCAATTCAGTTTCAACCTTGTGGGCTTCTTCTTCCAACATTCAAATTCACTCTTGAATCATAGATTTCAAGACCTCAACAAAAATCTCCTCGAGCTAAAACCATCGAGTTTCATCTACTTGGGGGAGAAAAAAGAGAAAAAACACAGGAAAATCCACATACACAACAAAACAAAAAACCCAAAACCATTCCTATGCCCATACAGAAAAACTGCACTTGATTCGGTTGAAAACAAAAGCACAGCAGGCAAAACCAGGACTAAGGATGACTCAATGCCTTTTCATCAGCCCTGACTGGATGAAAGCAGTTGGAATTAGAACTCGATGGTTTTGGCAAACACTTGCAATGCAGAACATTTCACCTGCCATCACAAACATGTGAAACATATAAAGATGTTGTTTACATACATGAAAAGCTTGGTTATTTTTCTTCCTATTCTTTCAAAATCAGCATTCTGAATATCCGTGGAAGAGGCTGCATTTGTGAACAGCCAGGAAAGAGATCTGGGGGTTCCCAGTCAATAGCAAGTTGAATATGAGTCAATGATATGTCTTGGAAGCCAAAAGGGTCCTGGGGTGCATCAAGCACAGCATCAACAGGTGGTTGTGGAATGTGACTGTCCCGCTCTGCTCTGCACTGGTGTGGACCCACCTCAAGCTCTGTGTTCCGGTTTAAGTACCTCAATATAAGAACATCAAGGTATTAGAATGTGTCTAGAGAAGGGGACCAAGATGGTGAAAGGCCTTGAGGGCAAGACTTTGTAAGTCTTGCCCTGTAAGAGTGGCAGAGGTCACTTGGTTTGTTCAGCTTGGAGAAGAGAAGGCTGAGGGGTGGCTCAGTCTACAGGTTCAAGGGGAACAGTGGTGGAGGGAGATGCTGATTTCTCTTCTGGCCGAAAGATAGAGCACAAGGAAATGGAATGAAGATGCATCAGGGGAAGTTCTGGTTGGACATTAGGAAAAGGTTCTTCACTGAGAGTGTGGTCAGTCAATGCAACAGGTCCCACAGGGAAGTGGTCACGGCACCAAGCCTGCCAGAGGCCAAGGAATATCAGTGATATGGGTTATTTTCAGTTAGTCTGACCTAGAGATCCTCATAGGTCCCTTCCAACTTGAGATATCTTGTGATTCCATGTTAAAATCAGTTTGTTAAGAATATAAACATAGGGTGCTCAGATGTGAAAGTAGGTTTTGGGTTTTTCAGAGTCTTTTTGCTATTCTGTAGGAATGAACAGGTTTGCAGATGTCAACCAGTCAAACAGAATCACAGAATTCATTTTATGCTTCAATGAGACTATTTCTCTTGCTGCTACCTTTAAAATAGGTAAAAGAATAGTAAACGTTATTTTCTTACACATCAAAATGAGTATTCATCCCCATCTTAGCAGGGAAGTAATGTCTTGTGATTTATCCAAATCTATCATGTTAATCACAAACATTAGCTAATGCAGTGTTTTTAACTACTGCTTCATAACTTTAAGAGGCCAATAGAATTTGAAACTGACAGGCAAATACGTCATCTTTAAAAAAATATTTTCAGTTTGCAGAAGCAATTCTAAATCCAACCATCACTTGTCAAACTAACATAAACAAAACTAGTGGCAAACAAAATAGGACATTTCTTAAGCCTTTGGGACTCAAAGGAAAGTGCACAGATGGTTTAGCAACGGCACAGAGGCAGGAAGGGACACAACGAATGGGAGAGGTGGAACAGAACTGGGCTTCCAGCACATGTCTAGGGTAAGGAATGGAAAAGGCAACTTTTCTATCTTTTCTATGTAACTTTAAGCAAGAAGGATCTTCCAGTAGTAAGGAAAAAAAAAACAAACAAAACCCCAACCAAACAAAGAAAAAACTCCCACCAAAACAGGAGCTACAGATTGGCATTCCAAATACAAATATTAATACATTCTGAATGAACTGGAATTAAGAGAAAAGCACAGATACAGTATTTGTGAGTACACCAGAAATTAAAGGGAGTTTCGGAATTTACAAGATATTCAGTATAGAATTTAACAGTCTACTTTTAGGAAAACTCAAGTTTTAAACTGAGAGAAATATAACTCTCACTTTTTTTTTTTTTTT
>VZTF01003389.1:908060-977121 GCA_013397755.1 Cnemophilus loriae
TTTTAAATAAAAATCACATATGTATCCAAATGAACTGTCAGCTGCCATTCAAGCATAAGTCACTTCGGTAACCATATTTCTATAGTAAAAGAGAAGTTAATGAAAACAGCCCTAGATTTTTTCCCACAACAAGAAGCATAAGAGAATATAATTAAAACTATATTGTTAAATTTGGATTTGCTGCCAAATTTTTGTAGCAAGTAAATCCAGATACACAAACAGGAAAAGATTTTATGTTATTTTTATTGGCAAAGTCCCAACAACCTGTCCACAGTCCATAACTGCTCATACAGCTGCAGACTTCCTGCTGCAGATTCCTCACTGCAGATACCTAACTCCTTTTTTCTGCTACAACACCAACCATACTGAAAATCCAACTAGAAACAATTTCAACACAAGCTGCGTCATTACGCTTGAGGATATTATGCATGCCATACCACAGACTGGTAAATAAACATCACATTGAAATATTTTCCAGTATAACCAGGGGTTTTTTTTAACTTAGTATAAAGATACTATTATAATTTTTATTTTATTTTTAAACTTTAATAGCATGGTAATTAAATTTCTCTTGACTTTAGGGCACATGAACATCTTCATGGTTAGATTTGTCTAAACAGAGCTACACAAAGTAAAAACTAAAACAAAATTTGAAAGGAAGCAAAACAGAAAAAAAAATGTTCTGTACCTAGTAAAAAATGCCTAACCTAATTAGTTACTAAATAATTAAAACTATTTATGTAATAAAGACAGAAAACTTAAATAAAGGCAGAGACATTTGCAACAAGAAAATTCTTTGTTCAACTATGCTTTATTGGCAATATAAAATTTGAGCTTAAAGCAAGTAATTATAGAACAACTACACTGTCCTACAGCTGGAACAAGCTACTTTCCTCATGAACATAAAAATCCCTAACCATAAACTTGTGGCTAAAATAGCCTGTATAAAACCGGATGAGGTTTCCCAAAAAATGAGTGCAGTCACGTCACCTCCTTTCATAACCCACTCAAATTTTGCCTGAGCCAAATCTCAGGTCATTTCAGGCTCCAAAAACAGCAACCAGGCAAATGTAGCTTTATTTTCAAGGATCTCTAGACTAGCAAAACATTGAGTAAGACTAGGAAGCAATATCCAGCATTTGTGGCTGAAGATTTTTCTGATTATTATATCAATTATAAGAAAATGAGTGATGTAGTAAAACTGAAACCAAAATCATAATACAGAGTTACCTTCTACTTGCCTACAGAGAGACAACTACTGAGCATTCAGCTACTTCAGCACTCGTTCACAACCTGACTTCCCAGTAAAATGAAGACTTGGCATCATGGAATTGATATTATCACATACGAGCAAGTTAAGAGAGACTTTATTGCAGACCTTCTAGATATATATAAGGGAGACTTATAAGAAGGATCATAGAAGCTGTTTACCACGACATGTAGTGACAGGACATGGGCAATGGTCTTAAACTGAAAGAGGGTAGGTTTAAATTGGACATAAGGAAGATTATGTATACTATGTATATTATGTATATTACATTTACATACATTTTCGAGTATGCGAAACTTGATGCTTTCACTAAAAATTTAATGTTGTTATAGATGTTGACTTGAGGTTTAGTACTGACAAAACAGCTAAATATTGATAAAACAGCTACTAATGTGAAGCAAAGAAAAGCCATATCAGTTATTGCTGTGTCAGCTGAACCAACAGTTGTGGTGGCCGGGGGGCCAGAGAGCCCAGGTACAGAGGGAGTCTTCTGGTGGGCAGGCTCCAAAGTGCAAAACTCCCCTTTACCTCAGTGAGAAAGGCCTCTCCCATTGACTCTATGGAGATTCGGTCTGTCTGACTGGCCAACAGACAGACGCCCCTTGCATCCCTTAAGAGGATGTAATCCAGCCCCACTCCATCCCCTCCTTATCCCCATTGGCTGTTGTTGTATTACCTCATCTCCCTCCTGTATCCCTACATAAGTCTATCCTGAACGGAAGCGTGCCCCTTTTGTTGCTTCGCTCCTTTGGCCCCTTCTCCCTTTGCCCCCTTTTTGCTGCCTCCGCCCTTGCTGCCCTGGTCCCTTGGTCCCTTCCCCCCTTGCCTCGCCCTTCCACCTGCTCCTTTGCCTCCTTGCCTCCTCGGACTGCATCGAAACAGATGAGTAATAAACTTCGGTGCTCTATGCGAGGGCTGCCTCTGACTCTTTTGCCTCTAGTGCCGCCTGGGCTGGCTAGCTCAGTGTGAGTGGCTGCGTGTCTCCATCGCACTGGTGAGAGAGCTGGCCTGCGGGGTGCCAAGAAGCACCGCCAGGCGTTCCTTAGCCAAAGGTTCCCCTTGGAACAAGCAGCAGTTACTCCACCAACACTCACACAGCAATAAGTTATTTACTGTTTTTCTACCACTGCTACAAGAAACTCCATAAGCACGCAACTGAACCTATCCAGACGAAAGTTAACAGCACGTAGCCTTTTCACTTTTCAGGGCTAAAAAAAAAAGCTGTACAGATGCTGCAGCTATGCAGCACATGCATTGCACTAGTCCATGAATACTGTTCCGTTTAATCAACTTGCAAAGTTTTTGTGGTTTTTTTTAATGCTTAGGAAGATCAAAATCTCACTATAACTGACGAAGCCTTATAAAACTGGCATGCTACATATTCAACCCCTCTTTTTTAGTAGAACTAGGAAGAATACCAGTTTCCTAAAGGCAGGTAAAAAAGATCCAGTTGCAGCCAGTCAAGAAAAAATTGCCCAGAAGCAGAGAAAGACAACAGAAGACAGAAGAGGACACGGAAAAGGTTAAGAGAATTTGCTACACTGCCAGAAGATGATGTAAGGAACTGAACTTTACCCCAAGACATGCCTTCAGCTAAAATAGCCAATTATTATGATAAAGAGACAAGGAAAAGAACCAGTGAATAAAAGTTAGAATGGTTTACAGAAAAGCAGAACTTCCATTCAGAAATAAATGTAAATATGACAGCATCAGCTTGGGGCAAGGGGAACGGGAAAAATAAAAAATAAAATAAAAAAAGGGCTTCATGAGAAAACTCATGAAGCAGGAAAGCAAAGAACCCTCAGTTTCATGTACTTTTTAAAGTTTAAATACAGCAAGATAGCAAACATTTCCATTTCAACAGGAGGCAAGTGCAAAATATATTTATCAATGCAATAATAAAAATTCAGTCCTGCTGAAAACTATAGGAATGTCCTTCTGCTTCCATTTAATAATATTTTCATATTTATTGACACAGTTCAAGTGCTGGACAATAAAAAAAAGTAGCAGTGTTTATCACCTCTTTCAAAGTTTCATGGTTTTTTTATTCTGACCTTAACAAAAATAAAAGATCTTCACACACAGACAAAAAAACAGTCAGTGTGCCAAGACCCAGGAAGAAGTTGTTTGTCTTTCCTCCTGATACTGATAAGATATCAGAAACATAGGGTTTTTTTCATTATGTGCTGCATTTAGCAAGGAAATTAGGCATGATGTTCAGAAAGAAAAATGATAGGATTTCTTGACCTTTTTCAAGTCAGGAATATTGGCTAGTATTGTCAGTGAGAAAGATACCTATTCCTTGGAATCAAGAGGTTTTCGTTACCTGTGTTTAGGCACAGAAGTCACCGTTAAATGTGGGCATCTGCCAAAAAAAATGTATTACAGCCTACAGCAGCTGCTTTGATGAAAAGTACGTACAATTACTGTTTCCTGGCCAGAGTAAAACCTCCCACTTGAAAAAGAGGCATTTAAAGCTATAGCTCTGCTTTCTCAAAATGAGGAACAACTTTAGTGTTATGTACAATCAATCAATTTTAATATTTTTGTTCCTCAGGTCATACTTTAACAGCTTTCTCTAATTCCTCTATTTACTGGCACATTTCCATTCATAGATCATATGTACCCAAAGTGTTGATTGTCCCAGGTGTTCATCCAGCACCACTTTCTACCTGGGCTTCTCTAAACAGTTTCAACCATGACAATATTTTGCCTAGATATCTGTGTCAACCTATGTCCATCTATGGCAAAGGAGTAAATCTGTATACTCATGTAATTTTTTTTTCCTGTAATATATTTTCAGGTATCTGTCCATCTATTTATTTGCTAATAATATAACTAAGACAGTCCCCTTTAGATATGCTTCCCAGCTGCCAATCCATTATTCTGATTTTTAAAAATCCTCTCACTTCAACATTGCCCATTGCTGTCACCAAATGTTAAGATTTGCCTTGCCCCATCTACATTTTCTTTTCGTTGACTACCGTACTTCCACTGTTGCCAAAACATATGAATATTAAAAGAGGTCCCTCATCTCACATTCATCACTAAAACTAAAAGAAAAAGCATAAAAGAAAACTGAAATTCACAAAGTAAAGCTAAGAGCTTTTCCATCTAGATACATGTCATCATTGTTCTCTTCAACAGGTCTTTGTAGTTTGAAAACACAGATAAAATTCTCAAACTGTGCAATCTTTGCTTTGAGCTAGACCCCTGACTTTCTACCAAGATTATTAGAGAAAATGCATTTAACCTGTCTATATTTAAAAAAATAAAATCACTGAGTAAATCTTCAAAGAATACTACTATAATTGAACTGACAGAAAAAGATCAAAAACAGCAGGGTAAGCATCTTCAGACTTAGGCAGGTACAGTTCTACTTCTGCAGAGAGCTGAAGTCTAGTATCCGCCACGGGTACTCTTAAAGGCACCAGCCTTTAGTTTGGCTTTGTGTTGCTCCAGTGTATGCTGAGCAGGACTGAGTTCAAAATTATGAAATTGAAATTTTAAAGGATCAAATTTCAAAGTATATGGCTAGATTTAACAGACACATGTATTTCTGATAACATCAACTCACAGTATATATGACATTTAATTACTGAGCATAACTTGCTTACTGCATACCATTTGCTGGTGCTAGGTGTACAACAGCTTTCCTCTATGTTAACATTTAAAATAAATGTGAAAATAAATGAACATAAATTGTGTAGAGAAGAAATTATGTTCTGTTCATACCGTACATACAAACAAATACATTGTATTCAAAAAATATTGCATGTATTGTAATAATGTACTTCATCCTTTTCACAAGATGGTTTTCACCACATGCTTCAATAAATAACAGCTTAAAATTTTTATTTAGCAAAAGTGGTTTTGCTGCACACAGTTTTAGGCATACTTTACTACTGAGACTGTTACTTTCAATTACATTAATTTGATTTCTTAAAGGTATGATGTATCTTAGAAAGAAGGAACTTCAGTTTAAGGGCCTGTGAAATCAATCCAAAGAAGCATTGTCAGCAGGTCAGTGGAGGTGATTCCACCCCTTTATTCCACTCTCACGAGATCCCCCCTAAAATATTGGAACACTGCACCCAGTTCTGGGGTGCTCAGCACAGGGAGGACATTGATCTGTTGGAATGAGTCCAGAGGAGGGCCAAGAAGATGATTAGAAGGATGCAAGACATCTCCTATAAGGAAAGGCTGAGAGAATTGGGATTTTGTTCAGCCTGGAGAAGAGAAGGCTTTGAGGTAACCTAATTGTGGCCTTCCAGTGCCTGAAGGGAGCCTATGAGACGTATGGAAAGGGACTTTTCCCAAGAATACATAGTGACAGGACAACGGGGAATGGGTTCAAACTGACAGAGTAGGCTTACATTAGATATTAGGAAGAAATTCTTTACTGTGAGGGTGGTGAGGCATGGGAACAGATTGCCCAGAGAAGTTGTGGATGCCCCAAGACCAGGCTGGATGGGGCTCTGAGTAACCTGGCCTAGCGGAAGGATTCTCTGCCCATGGCAGGGGGGTTGGAACAGATGATCTTTAAGGACCCTTCCAACCCAAACCATTTTATAAATCTGTAATTTTATAAATCAAGTGAAAAACGTGCAGTATTCAAAACTGCAGATACCTAAACAGTCCTACAGAAAATAGTGGGTTTACAAATCCTGAGGGAAAAAAGGTCTTCGTGGCTTATAGGAGCACCCGAGAAGAAAAGTGAAATCTCTATGAGTATTTAAGCCACAAATACTGAAAAAGTAATCCTGCTTGGTGCAACAGCTCATCAGAGAAACAACTGTGATATAAAGGCAAAATGCCGTGGAAACTGCTCTAGGGAACAGTGACCACAGCATGAGTTCTTTTACAATCCATTCAAGAAACAACACAGCACAAAGAAGAAATGAGTTGGGAGAAAGATACTTTCTAAAACAGGTAGTTAGAAAGAGAAATTTGAAACACAAAAATTGTATTTTGGAAAAAGCATTCATCCAGAAAATTAAAAGTTCACTTAGAGGAAAGAGGTAAAGAACCTCTTTTCTTTTTATTATGGTTACATGCTTCCTGGTAATTTCCTAGCAACTGTAGGTGAATTTTCCCTTATGAACCTAAGAAAACAGTTAAGAAGAGTCTTAAATTATTTCGATGCATAAGTCTGACTTAAAAGAAAGCTTTGTGCTGTCACTTACCTATGCCATTTATAGAGGCTAAATCGTGGCCTTTTTTCGTATTATAACCTGCATATCAACATTTGATGTGTATCAAATCTAAATGAGAGCTCACAGAAGGGATCCATAAATGCCACAGGAGAAAGGATTACTTGCTATGATCACTCTGAACAAAGAAGTGATCTCTTCAAGTGACAGCAGTGTACACCTCCTTAGAGCTGCAGAGAAGCAGCAGTGATATTAACAAGTTCTTCACTGATGTTCTCATGGAGTCATGAGACTCTCCATAGCACTTGTCAAATACTTTGTGTTCTCCTAATTTCTCGAATGTTCAATTCGAGAAGAAGTATATATCACTTAAAAGGTAACATGCCAGAAAAAAACATTCAAGGAAAAAGATTTTAAAAGTTTGTTGCCGCATTTCCAAGCCATCGTACTTCACCCTGCCCTTAGCAAGCCTCTACCAAAGCTTGTGTATGAAAATGAGACAAATAGTCATTTCATTTCTAAAGGAAATCCCTCAGCACAAGTCAGGGTACTGCAGATTATATAGCAAGGGGAGGTCTGGGAGCCATATGTGACCACGTTTGGAAGGCCACATGAGGATGTATGATTCTGCTACCAGTAAGATTTCATGGTCATACATCAGGACCATCAATAAGGTCAGGTGTTCCAGGAGAAGGAAACATTCTAAACTGAAGTTCACAGAAGTTCAGTATCCAGAAATTGTGAGCACTTCATGTAACACCTGCCCCTTCCATGAAGCTCCATACAGACCATGGAGAGGCTGCCACAAACCCTAGTAGTGTATCCTAGGGTCACCTTCAGTGAAGCACCAGAATTACCTTCAGATAACCTCTTCCTGTCTCAGGACCTTCTTCCAACCCATACCAGAGGCACAGCCTAGAAACAAATTCACAGAGCCGTCTGACAAGTTTCCTGGAACTCACTGATTTCCCTTAAGATACTAAGGAAGAACTAGATTAAGTTTATGTCTACAGCTACTCATTTTGCCAGTTGGGCAGAAAGGAAACTCAAGGATAAAGATATATATGTTCTGCCTAGAGAACACATGCTCTTTCAGATATTTGCTAGACAACCTGATCAAGCAGTAAAAACACGAAAGCTGACAACTGAAGAAGTCAGAACAGTCCCTTTCCACTCATCACCCCTAAACGTGCTCTTACATGAAAATCATCTCAGAGATGTCAAAATTTTAGGCTAAATACATGTACAAGTAACTTAATCTGATTCAGCAGAATAAAAAGCCAAGTGTGACAGGCTACATATGTTGCCCAATTGCCAGCCCTGAGAATTAGGGGAATTCAGACTTATCACACCACCCGTATCTGACAGGAGGAGAAGACGCAAGCTTTCCCCAGCTGCAAGATAAGAGGAAAATAATGACTTGTAATTCCACTATGCAAGATAGGCAACTAAGCCCTGCACTCAGGTACCACCATGACCTCTTGGGTACAGCTCTAGAGACTCCAGCTCGCTCAACATTCTTGTACTCTACTCAACCTGCTGTCTGTGGCTCAGCAGATGCTTAACTACTTAAGAAATGAGAAACTGGAAAACTTCTTACACTGCAGGACATCCAGGCTTGATTTCAGACCAAACACAACCATCCCACTTCTGGTGTTGCTATGTCAGCTTTCTCCTTGCTATGACTAGGACAGATTATCAAGTGAAGCAGCATTGTGACGAACAGAGAGCACACAACTGTTCGTTTCAAGCGTCCACTCCAGGGTAAAGGAGGGAACTTGAGTGTCTCAAGCCACTTATTCAGTTCAATCTAGAAATAAACACAATAAAGATGAAACATTACCAAGTTGCTTCAAATTATTTTTCTGTCTAGGTCTCCTATCCAGTGTGTATTTCACAGTCTGCAAAGCCAAATATCACAACTACTGTCTCTAGACACCTGGTCCCTTCCCCATATTTTAAACACCTCAGACATTGTTTAAACCTATTCTCCTGGTCATAAGCAGGAAAAGGATCAGAATCCTGTGGGAAGTTACTGACCTGGAGAACCAGAGATGTGAGATTAGCTCAGCTGGTTGGAGCACAGTGCTAATGATGCCAAGGATGTGGGTTCAATCCCTGTTTGGGCCACTCACTTAACAGTTGGACTCAATGATCCTTCTGAGTCCTTTCCAACTCAGATTATTCTGTGATTCTGTGAGGAATAAATAGTAAATCTAAGCTGGTTTTGAATGTGTAACATGGGCAGGACCTGGCCAAAACTGCTGACTGTCCATGCCAGGAGCACATACTCATGCTGCTTAAGCATCCTTCACCAACAGAAGGCTTGGAGCATCAAGCACTAAAGACACTTGAGGAGGCACTTGTGCCTCTCATTGTCTCCAAGTTTTATACTTGGCTTGTCCAGAATTGCGTGCTGTGAGCTAGTAATCACTTGTATGCCAAGCAATGGCAGGATGCTGCTCAAGCTTCACTGTTTTCAGTCCATCAAGCCAGGGTTTCTTTGGTTGTCATCTCCTTCCTGCCATCAAAGGTTGGCTACCAAAAGACATTCACCTGTCCTATAACTGGACTTCCACAAAAATTACACAAGAATCACTAGAAGTTGCAGGCTGAATGGTGGATGGTGTGTTTTGTAACTGTGAAGAATCCATGTATCCAGCAGGTTTTTGTGATTTGGGTGCCGAGCATAGCAAGACTTGTCTTATGAGAAGAAGAACTTTTTTTTTTTCCTTCAGCCTTTGTCCCTCTTGATTCTGAATCACTAAGAGGCCTGTAATCCTAAATTCTGCACCATTCAGGCCATCAAGAGGAAACAAATTAAGCTAAGACTTGTCCGTGCTGGTTGTCTGTGGCTGGTAGAGAACTTTCTGTTCAGAGCTGTGAGACTGACTGGAACTCAGGCTGCCACAGGGAGTGGGAAAAAGCTGTGGGAAAAAACGTAAGGAAGAACATACTTACAAAAGGAAGCACCATCATGCATTGGAAGGTCTTGTACAGGCACAGACTGTACCAATATTGGCTCAGTGTTGTCCCCTTACTGTGTATAGGCAATACCATTGTGGTTACCCATGGCTGCATAGCCACCAGGCCAATATAACAGCCAGCTGTGTTCTCTGGGCAACATTTCCTCTCATCACTGTTTTAACAACCTATTTTATGGTGGGTGTGAGAAGAGACAATGTACACAGATACTTTAGACAATGTACACAGACACTTTGCAGCGCTCCACACCCTTCTCCACAGGATATGGTGCAATGCAGTACTCAGAAAAAGAAAGAAAATTAGTAGAAAATTAATTGGATTGCTGGACAATATAGCCAGCACCTTGCATGCTTGAAAATGCTTAACCATCTAGATGAGCCTACAGGAAGATGTCACAGCTTGGGATGTAGGCCTGAGCATCTAGAGTACATAAAGTTGTACACATAGGAACTCTGTGCTACAATCAAGAGCAATTTCCCCACAAATAAACTCAGATTCATCATTTTAGAGTGGCGTCTAACACTTCTCCGTGCAGGAAAATGAATCCCAGTCTTTATGAACAATCATGCGTAGAATTCTATGTGCTTAGACACAGTCACAGTACTCCACTTTATCTAAATAGAATTTATGCCCACTGGACACAGTAACCAGAGGGTTACTGAAATCTGAATAAGAAACAAACATTCTTTCTGCATGAATCATGCTGCTGAAACAGCAGATCGAAATTGACTGCATTTCAAATTATTGTAGAGAGGAATTAAGTGTTTAGCTCCCTCTTACAGGTGAGGGCACAGCCTCTAACTCACTATTCCAAAAAGTGAAGTGTTGAATGCACCTTCTTTCTTTCAGCTTCTTTATTTAAGTTATTCAATTCAGTTATCCAAACAGTCTCCAATGCTTATACACAGAAGCTGCAATTATCTTCTGTGGGCCAGTAATAAGAAAAAAGGGAAAACACACCCCATTCTATAGCAAAATGGCAGATTTTACAACCTTACACAGAATAGAGGGCTCTCCTGTTGATGTGTTCTTGTTCCAGGAATTATGCACTAAATAGTGGATAGATTCTATTATAACACGAAAACAGATTTATCTCCATTCGAACATGAAAGATGATTCCTTCTATTCAGGAACTCAGCACCAAAACAGAGTGGGCCTTCAAAAAAATCAAGAAACAATCAGGCTTTGCTATTATTTGATGTAATTGTCTACCCAAGCATAAATTATTCAAGTCTGTATATTGTACACATTTCTAGCACAGTGGGCATATGGGTATTCAAATAACGAAAATGCGATTTTTTTGTTTGGGTTTGTTTTTTGGTGTTTTTTTCACTTTGAGACTGTCTTTATTAGATCTTTCAGTATTTTTCTCACTCATGATACATGTCATAGCTGTTTGAAAGAGATGTTTTCTTCTATGGTACCTAAGGTGTTGGTATGACCCTTGATCAAGCGGGAGAAGAAAAAAAAAAAAGACCCTCTAGAATAGATCCAAGATACTATGCCATGGAGAACAGTTCTCTGGTGGCCTCTTGCAGCTTCCAGTGTGAGGTTAGAGGCAGGATGGAGACAGAGGGTTCTTTGATTACATATTCACTTATTGCTCCCCAGTGATACTCCTCTATTAGAGACAGTGATTTCTAGCTGCCATCAGCCAAGATGATCTTGCCTAATCCAGTTGCCTGTGTTAGCCTTTATATCCAAGCCCAAAGCTTTCACTTGCTTCCCAGAAATACTTCCATTTAAATCATTAAGATTTTACTGGCTTTATCCTCACATGCAATTTTTATTTTTCCTCCTTTTGTTGCAGAACTGCAATAAAATAGGCAAAGCTTCTATTAATTTTCAGATGCATTGCAAAAGAAAAATCAATGTAAAGTGAAATGACAGAATTCCAATTTATTACTATTAGGAAATGAGAACCACAGCATTGAACAATATCGCAGTTACTAAAGGGTCTCCTCATCTATTGCAAATTGAAAAAAGATATTTTTCACTCGCTTAACCTACTCTTTATTTCTTCTAGCAGCACTGGTTTTGGTATCTAATCAATATAGTTTTTAATGGCTAATTCAGAATGAAACATAACTGGTTTCAAGTACCAACTGCTATGTCTTCCCATATGCAATACAGCATTACTTTGACTTTAAACAATTAACCAGCTGCAAAATGGTCAGAACCAAGTGAATTCCTCATTCAGAGAGGATTGTTTCTTCAGCTATGTACTACACAAAAATTGTATCTATATTTCTACTTCTAGTAATGCTATAGCCAACACTATTCTACACCAGGGTAAATGTAGAGAATTCAGATGTAGCAGTAACATTTTAAAACAGAAATACTGGTAGTAGTAGTACCTTCTTTTCATAACAAATCACAAAACTTGTCTAATTCAGTATTACATAATAAAGTATTGAAATAGATAATAAAATAAAACAGGTGAAAAACCTTGAGCTATACATTTATTATTCATGTTAATCCCCTGTATTTATTAGTGGTTTCTGACAAAAGCTTCCTGGCCAAAATGGTTATTTTCTTTATACGGTGCTTGTTCTTTCCAGAAATTTAAATTTTACAGAGAAAGTTCCATGGAATTTATATTCTTTTTTAAAATCACCCTTATAACTTTATGAGAATTCAATTTCTATTAAAATTCTGGGGACTGGATGATGATACGCAATTATATTTAATTCAGTGTAATTAGCCTGAGTCAATAGCTAACACATTTTCAACCTGACGCAAGTCAGATTCTCATTTTATTTACCTTGATATGTGTCAGCAATAACAGTTCCTTTAAGATCAGTATAGTTAATTATTCCTTTGCCTAACTGAAGCAGCAACATTAGTGGGAAAGGTCTGTAGACAAGAGGATAACAGCCTGCATATGAAAATCTGACAGATCATTGCACTGACGTACAGTAACTGCTTTAAAGGTGAAAAATAATTGTCTTTGCTTTGCTTTATGTGTGCTTAGCACATAGTTCACATTCTGCTATGATGTTGGACTTAAAACCCAATTATGAACAAAAAAAGATACATGTATTAGACCCCAGTAGTGGCCTTGCCTATCTATGCATTTCCCATTCACTCTGGAATATAACTACATATCATAAATGACAAATGTTGGTCTTTTCATCATCTTGATTTTAACATACTTGGAGCAGGAAGCTATATAGTGTTATTTTTCACAGAGGTGAGTAACTTAAAATGACCATATACACAGCACAGCGATGGCAACCTAAAGAAGAGGTAATCCTTCGATGCTTTAAGAAAAATACTTTAGCTTACATATCACATAGTTAATCAGTTTCATGCAAGATAATCACCCTCAATCAGAGTAAGCAAGCAGAATTTAAAACACTTTTTTAATGTGGCTTACTTTTAATTTGTTTTGATTATATTTATGCCCTTAAAATATAAAAAAAATGCCTTTTTAAATGCTCTCTCCTGAGATACTTAGACTGAAATCACTGAAAAAAATCCGTATGTTTTTCTCTTAAAGTGATAATGGATTTATTATGTTGCTTCATTATGTACACAGAAGTGTCTTTTAAGCTGACATTTCTATGCATAAAACCTAAATTATGGTCCAAATGTCAACTGAAAAAGACTCTCAGTTGTGTCTCCTGCTGTCTCTCTCAGCTCAGTCTCTTTTTACAAAGACAGCAATACAAATACTCCATAGAAATAAAAAGAGTGAGGACATATGATGCGTACAGACTCCACAGGCAACCAACACCCCAGCAACTCTCTCCAAAAGTATGGATGACCATTCTGAGGACAAGTAAATGTGAAGCTGTGTCAGAAATGACACTCAATTTGTCACTACAAAGTCAATCAGCACTTCCACACTTCTCACAGGCATTGTACAAAGAATCCCCAAAAAAACTGCAGCGAAATTGTGGAAGCAGCTCAGTTGCTACTCTATGGCCTAAAGAAAAAGGATTTCATTTGCCAGACACCCAGAAAAATCTCCTACGCATACCAGCATGCTCTGTTTGCATGTAATCAGAGTACACTGAAGAAGCTACAAACTTATATTTAGGCATCACTAAGGAAAACTAGTGATGGAGGGAATAGAAGCATGCAGACAGTTCGATGCAGGGAAAATGTACCCAGAGTGCATGCCAAAATCTGCTAAATTTATTTAAAGGTAATTTGCAAAAGATGGCAGGAAAGAATGATCAGGAATTATCTTTTATACACTTTTCTAGCTCCTCCACTCCTTTGACTGCCTATCTAGATTGAATCACTTTCTGTGGTTTGCCTTAATGAATTAATGAACAATCTGCTGCTAGCTCCAATCCCAGATTCCACACTCCGTGCCATTTCTGCTCAGGATGGGAAAGAGATGACTATACTACAGTCTTCTATGCATGTCTTCAGTAGATCTGAACCTTGAACAGGGTTTTCACAAACTCTCCTCCTAATCTGATCTGTTTCAACAACAAACAACAAGCAGCCCATCAAAGAGGTGAAAATTTCATATGCAAACGTGACACCCTGATCTCATTATAGTCAATTCCAAAACTCCTCACAGAGAGATAAAATCTTTGACCTCTTCAATCAAGGTCCTAATACTGTTAATATTAGTGTCACCCCCAGCAAATTTTTAGAAGATGTCCTTTCCTATCACCTTCTTTTCAAATCTGCATTTTTTTCATAATCTGGATCCGTATAAATGACATGCATTAGCACAAGGAAAAAGAATGGTTGATCAGCTCTCAGAAGTCCTAAAGGAAGTCTCAATGTATTAATAGGCTGATACTGGTCTATTCATAAGTATCTCACTAAAATGCTACAAAAATCTAGGGTTACACACCCATTAATCACATTATACCTGTACCTTTTTTCACTAGTTTCTGAAGAAAGCCTCTTGATCAAAACACCCACTTACTAATTTCATTTTTCAGTCAAAAGGAAGCCTTGAACTGTTTTTTTTCCAAATGATTAAAAGATAACAATATTTAATCACATTTTCATATCAGAATTCTAACTTCTTTCTTTTTTTTGGGCTGGAGGTGGGGATGAAAGCGTATAGCCAGATGGACTGGAAGACAACGTGTATGTGATGGCATAGAATAAATATAAACACTTCACAGTCTTCCAAGAGACTCTGAGTAAGAAACCTGGATATATTGAGAGCAGCTGAATATTCTCTTAGATTGTTACTTCATTCACAGTCTTCATAAGAGACTAATAAGTTTGAAATAGGAGAGCTAGCACCTCTAAAAGGTTTTACTCATCTTTTCTTTGTTACATTCTGCTCAACAGTAGTCGATGTTCTGTGCAGACTGTCCACCTTCAAGCAGAGAATGTACACATGCAGGAGGAAGGGACTGCTAGGCTGATACTATAGCGGGCACCCATAAATCAAACCTACAGATGTAATTTATAAATGAAAATACCTTTCTCCGATTCGTATCTTGGTTTGGATTCACCCCCCCCCACCCCGAACTATTCACTCTTGTCAGCTGTGGCCCTGATTGCCACAGAGTTGCATCTTGACTACGTCTTTACTCTGTTCCTGTGGATGAGATTCAACTTCAGTCCCCTGCTACTTCCTACTTGCTCTGATTTTTATGGAAGGAAACTGAGGCCAAAAAGAATCCTATGGCAACCTCCAGCTAGATCCCTGGTGCAGATTAGGGCAGTCAGGAGGGCAGACCTAACCCACATTAGACGACTATGATCTGTTTTAGGTATTGAACATTATTTTCCATTTCAACTCACTGATCTTTCAATTTATGTTTTCAGAGAATATATAGAGTAATTATTTATATCCCAACTAAAACAGCTTCAACTCCAAATGAAATATCAAAATTCTGCTTAACTAATAGCATGACTTACTAATCAATGTTGATTTTATTGACTGCCAAAAGAGGAAACACAAAAGATTGGAATGGTAATGGTATGTATTTTATATTGTCCACACACTCCTATAATTTTAACCTATACATGGACAACTGAAGAGCTATCTATCTATGAAACAAGCAAAATATGAACAATTTACACATTTTACAGACCAAATAGTTACTATGTGCATGCTGCTTATTTCCCATTTCGAATTAGGTTAAATTTTTTCCCTTGGAAATCTTACATTCATGCCTGCAGTTCACCAACCTCTTCTTGTCAAAGCAAGGTATAGTTCAATAGTTAGGTACCCTGGAGACTTAATGTTAACTGTCAAAAACTTGAATAATCAGAATTTTGTATAATTAAATGCCTAGACATACAGAATGTCTGTGTCATATAATTTTCTTCATATGCTTCTATAAAGGAGATATATTAATGCATATAAAGTGTTTTAAAATAAAATTACAGTATCACATTACTTCCCTACTCCGAAATGACATGATTCAAGAACTTTCCTGAGAAGAAATATCAAAAAAACTTTGTTTTCCTGTAAGCTTCAATAACAAATTCTCAAAAGCATACAAGCGCTTGAATTACTTTTATGGTTACAAGACAGTAAAGTTCTGCCTAATGTGTCATTCCTGGATTGTCAGAATTTGGTGCTATTTACTATTTGGTAGATTTACCAACGTGAAGTTTTATGTTTCCACTTTATTCAAGCACTATACCTTATCTGGAATATTGCATCCAGTCTTGGTGTTCCAAATAACTGAATGAAGCTTCCTCCAGAGTCTGTTACAGGGGCTGGAGGACTTGCTCTGTTGGAAGCCAACAGAGCTGGACCTGTCCATCCTGAAGATGAGGCGGCCTTAGCAGGGACCTAACACCAGCCTGTCAGTGCCTATGAGGAGCTTCACCTAAAAGATGGAGCCAGGCTCTTCACAGGCATGCATGGCACAAAAATGAGAGAAAATACTCATGGATTGAAACCGGGAGGCTATGACTCAACATAAATTAAAAAAAGTGCTATCAGGATTAACTAAGTATTGGGTGTGATTGTCCAGAGAAGTTGTGGAATAGCTTTCCTTGGAGCTTTTCCAGGCAGAATTGAACCCCTAAACAACATGGTTTAAGTTCTGTGTTGACTCTGTTTTGACCAACAGGTCCCTTCCAGCTTCTGTGATTTAGTGTAATCATGAGCACTACAAAAAGTAATAGGAAATTAAACTTTCAGATTGAGCTTAATACAACCTAGGACACATCACTGAAGCTTTTCAAAAAAGGATATTAATGCCACCCTTGGACAACACAATAATGAGATTTCTATGGGCACAGACTATTATTCTGGTCACATTTGCTGAAGAAATCTAAATTCAGATTGAAAAGGATACAGAGAAGGACACAGAGATATCTGGTGGAATAGAGATATTCTCACATGAAAATAAACCAGAAGAGTAAACTCAGGCTGACTAAATAAAGACTCAGAGGATGTATGATTTCTCTTTGACCAAGAAGTAAAATGAGAAAAGTTATCAGATAATTTCTATTTACATAGGTATAAATTGACCATGTACCAATCTATTTGCACACTTAACTAAACTTCTCATTACAAGTATGTAAACATCTCTGTGTTCCTTCCTGATTTACTTGCAGAGTTTATGGCTGGTGACAAGCATCAAAGCCAACAATAAAAGTTTCTTCAGAGGAAAAAGAAGGTGGGGGGACAGATAAAGACAAAAACCTAAAAAAGGGGAAAGGTAACTGGAAAAGCAAACAGAGAAAATGAAAACGGGAAAGGGAAAGCTCCAGTATCTAGTCAAGAAGACAACAGCCAGGGTTCCCCCATTAAGCATCCTCTCCCAGATGTCCTCTCCAGTGTATCAGGTGATCCAACATACTACTTTTCCCACAGAAACCACATCAACTTCCTCATGATCTGTCCAAATATTCCCTAGTGCCTGTCCCCACTTACGATGCCATTAGCCCTGACTGGGGTAGTTTTTGATCAGAGGCTGGTGTTGCAAACTAACTCGCTGTTAAGTTTTGCTTATATTATTGGGGAATGCTGGGTTAATACTTGTCTTCCTCCTAATGCAAACTAAAAGCTGCGTAAAACAGTGCAAGAAAACGCTGGTGAAAGGGCTTGACTCTTACAGCAGTGGCAATCACTTCCCTGACATAACAGTAGTAGCAAAGCGTGGAGGTTCAAGGCCATGCGAATAACTGTATGAGACCAAGAGCATGAGGACAGGAAGGGAAACACTGCCCTAGAAGCTTTGGTGAAAGGTGACAGAGCTGCAATGGAAAGGCACCTACAAATGGAAGACCCCTGGCATTGTAAAAGGTTGAGGTACCAAAGGCACTGTGCAGCACCACTCCCTTTATGAATAAATTCAGGTTCAAGTCTTCTCGTATCTTGTATGACACAAGATTGGCATCCTTCAGGGCTGCCAATTTCTCTCATGCACTGGACATCACTCTTTCAAAATACTCTTTAGACCAAGTCTTCTCCTCTCTTGCAGGTCGAAAGAGCACGGCAACAGAAGCTGGACTCAGTGAACATGATAGTAGAGCCTCATGCATGCGCTGACTAAACCGGAAAACCAGACTCGAGTCTGAAAAAAGCCCGAAGAGTTACAGTCATCCATTCCAGAGAAGGAGCACTCTGTATCCTGAACAGAAATGAACTAAAACAAAGACTGAGAGTCTCAGAGTAGAAATCAAATGAAGAGATATAGAATCCATCATCTTCTACTCCAAAACTGAGGGACTAGAGACCAATAAAAGACATGCCATAAGTAGTCATCTTACAGGCACTTCTGACCTACCTTCACAGAAGAGCATTTCATTTTCTTAAACAAAAGTAGTTTACAGTTATGCAATAACACTAAAACGAACTATCTGATAGTTGCTACATATTATAAACAAACTTCAACAATGTATCATGATTTTTGAATGATCAATGTTAACATTATATTGAAAAATACTATTAACAAGAAATTACTGGAAAATAAGACCAAATATTTGCTTCCTATTACCTTTCCATCTCATAATCAACATCATACATTGAATTAATGCTAATTAATTCAAGTAAACATCTGCTTGAAGGTTGCGTAACAGAAGTTTTCAACCACTTTTCCCCATAAAGGAATTTCTAAATTGCATCTCACCTTGTCCACGTTGACTGGGTAAGAATGCATGAACAGTAAAATCTAACTAAACCAATGACCTGTTCAGAATCTAACACCTTTTCCTCAGATGCCTAACAGCAAATGTATAAGGAAAAGTTAGAAAGTGCAATGCAACCATGTGAATGGTACCTTCTTGAAATACTCTGAAGCCTCCAGAATATTTGCTGGTTAGGGACATTCTGATTCAGAACCATTATATCTCTGCTTTCTAGCCTTTGATATGTTTTTTATCTAGAAATTTGTCCAAAACTTTTTTGAACTCATGTTAACTTTTTGCATTGACAAACTTCATTGGCAGAAGGTTATACAACTATATATTGTACAAAAATGGGAAAGTATGGAGAAGTTTGGGTATGTCCTCACAGGAAAGGTCTAAACTGGCCTCAAAGTATTGAAACATTAGATTTGAGCAGTAATTAAGCACTATTTCACTGTAATTTCTTAGCTCCTTGAAGATGAAGCTATAGATTAGCAGCACAAATAAACTTTGTAATTTATTATTAAAGTTGTAACAATAAAGTCAACACTAGTGCAGTCTTACCCAGCACACGCTGACATTCAAAACATAATGCATTCATTACAAGTAAGTTACACTGAATAAGGAAAAAATTCTTTGGTCATGTATGATCATCCTAATTTAAAAACTTGAAACCAAAAGGAGTAAATGAAAGGTGATTTCATCAAGTAATGCTAGCTCTAAAATGCCTTACTCATCTATCAGTTTCAACAAACAATATAACCTTAAGTGATTCAGCAATGCAACATTCTCTGCCTATTTATCTGGAAATCATTACTGAAGCCTTGACGCATGACAAATATGTTTTATCATGGAATAGCCTAATGTTCTGTCTTTACGTGAGAGCTATCTTTAATTTAACTCAACAGCTATATTATGTACCTTCTACTTGATTGCAGCAACTTGAAGAACATTTTCTTACATACTTCCGAGGAGACTGGAAAACTCTGACGAATACTCATTCCCTCAATTAGAATTCCTACGGAAAGTTTGGTAAACGCTATGCATATAGGACACAGCATATAATCCTCAACAAATCTGAACTCTTTTGTAAAAGGTCTAGAACCCTTTTGTAAAAGGGAAAAAGCCTCACTCTCGAGATGCACTAAGCTCTGTCAGCTAAATGGTTCAGCTATGACTACGCTGCAAGCCACAAGTACTTTCTACTGCAGTTTGAACACAGATACCCTAAGTAGCTTTAAATTAGCTAGCCTGAATACTGAGGAATATAAAACAACAATAGTACCTGCACTCTGCTAAATATGTGCCTAATTTACCAATTTGGAGATTATTAGACTACATCCCAACTCTTTCGTCATTTTTCATTCGTTGTAGTTGTTCATACACAACAGGAGTTGATTACTTTCAAAGCTACATTTCTCCTACTAAGCATTAGTTGAATACTAAGAAACTAACTAGTGCAACTACATATAGGTACTGTCAGCATTCACGGTAACTCATATCATTCATATAATTTTCAGGACAGGTAAACATAAATTTGATACATATTTTCAGTAAGCAAATAATATTTTTAACAGCAACTTTTATGGGGCTATTTCAGGTAGTGAGATGAAGAACTGAAAATTATTTTCCACTTTACATGCTTTTTAGAAAGTGTATCACATTTATAATTTAATCTCTTTTTAATGATATTTTTATCAAGAAACTATAAAATAGATATTCCACATAAGCATAGTATTGTCTTTTTTTTCACAGAAAAAAATTCTAATAGGAACAACTGCTCTAAATGAAGCATGTACTGACTTCCATCAGTGAAGACACTATTCCGCTTTTGTTTTTAAACTGCTCTGGGCACAGGAAGATGCTGGTGAACTGAAGATACACAACAGCTTACAAGTTACTGTTCCCATTTAGTCGTGTAGACTAAGCTTCCTTTGCGGAAAAGCAAGTTAATGGAAAACCAAACACTACTGTTTTCAAAACTAACATTGTAAAGTCAGATTCAAAATATTTGGGTGTATTACACATTCACACAGACTTACAGAAGAATCTGACACCGAGACCACTGCTTTGAGTAGGCTTAACTATGGTGTTACATTTGCACCAAGTCAGTCACCAAAAAGTATAATGGCATTTTTTTTCTCTTTTTTGGAATTTTGAACTGACAATGAGATTTTCTTAAAAAAAGACAGCTATTTCAATATTGATATGAAGAAACTGGCACCGGTGGTACATAAACATGACTTACTGCAGCTTTTCTCTGGAGCCATGACATGTTTTTTCCAAATGTTTTGGATCACGTATTTGCCATGACAATGAAAAAGAGGTGTTAAAATAGTGTATTATTTGCATCATTCATGGTAGAAAGTTCTATACAGTTGAGACAAAGCTATTTTATACAAATAACAATGCAACTTAAGTGTATGAAGGGATGAAATTGCCTTCCAAGACTGCTCTGGTGTTATGACAGAGAACAAGCTGGCATCTCTTTCTGAACGAAGTAGGTGTTCCTGGTACAAAACATATATGAGTTGGGGCCACTGATACAGAAATGTATTGGACATGAGAAAAAATTTAGAGACACTCAGCAACAAGATACCCTCAAAAGATTTAGGGATGCTGTTGGGGAGCTAGGAGTGTAGGGAGAGAAGATAGCAGTAGGAGAAGACATTTGAGTAGGACAGGACATTTGAAAAGCCTTAATGTGAAATACCTTCCTTTTTTTGTTCATGAGTTCTCATCACAGCTACAGGCCTTTGTGAGCCTGCAAATTAAATCCTGAATAACTGTCACAAAACTATTCTTCTGTCACAGAAAACAAAATGTCAAGGAACTAAAACTGACAATGTTGAAAGACAAATGTTTAAAATTCCTCAGTTTCTGTGTCAGCGCTTGTTCTGTGCTGTTTGTGACAGAGAATCTCAACAGCTTTTGCATCAGAAAAGCACATTCATGCATTTTCATATGTCAAAAGGTCTCTACAATTCGCCTCACTACTTCTTTTTCAACGATCGGCTTGTTTTAAATATTCGTCTTCTCTTAAATTCTCATGTAGTTTAACAGTAGGTTTAGACCTCTTCGGAGCACTTAAAAATATAAACTGCCATGGGCTCAGGGTAGATATTCAAAGATAAATATGCATTTTGTGCATTACGAGTGATACCTGCTTTTTTCTATAAGAGTGATAAGCATGAATGATTACTGATTGCTATTATGTTCCATTTCATATCAAAACTCAGACATTTTAGATGAGTCAAAACAACTGTACCTTTGCTGGAAACTACCTTCCTGATGCCCTGCGCTGCCAACCGGGAAGCTGCCGGCCGGGATGCACACCGCTTTGCCACCGTAAATACAATTATACAAAATTCTAGCCACCCACCGAGGGCGGGAACGGGATTGAACCGGACGGGAACGGGATGGAACGGAACGGGACTGGACGGGACGGGACGGGACGGGACGCACTCGCACCCGTCCTCCGGCTGCCGCCTGCTCCGGGCAGTCCGACCCCGGCCCGGCGGCGGTGCTCGAGGAGGGCGCACCCGGTCGTCGCCCACCTGTTCGGCCCCCACGGGGCAGCTCCCCCGATGCCCTCCGGAGCTCCACGATCCCAGGCGACCGCGGGGAGCTGGCACCGCCCGCTGAGCTCCAGCAGCCGTTCTCCGGCCGGCACCCGCGACTCGGCCACGGCCCCGCAGGACGCGAGGGTCGCAGAGGATCCCCCGAACCCAGAAACGCACGCACACCCGCCCGGCACGGCAAGCGCTCGGGGAACTGCTCCCGCGAAGTAAAACTTGCCAGGGGCGGCTGAGTCCTCCCTCCCCCGCCACCTTGCCAGCCCTTACACGGTCCAACTTCCCGAAACCTCCCCGAAGGTCCCAAAAATACCGCCCCGGCAGGTCGAGGACAACGTCCGGGTGGCGGGACCGGCCGGCCCCGCACTCGCTGCCCGCCGGGCAGGGCAGAGCGGGGGGGCAGGCGGCCGGTGCCACTCACCTTCCCGCTCCTCCGCCTTATCTCTTCGCTCGCGGGCTGCAACTTCCAGTGCTTCCCCCAACTGCCATCTTCCACGGGAGCCACGGGGGAAGGAGCGGCGCGGCGCGGGGAGGAAAAGTTGCGGCGGCGGCCGCGGCGATTAGGTGGCGATTAGGTGGCGATTAGGTGGCCATCGCGCCGGCGGGGCGAGCCTGTGCCGTGCGCGGCGGGCNGGCTGCCGGGGGAGCCGCTGGGTCATTCCGCGGCCCTCGGCACCCTTCCCACTGGTGGCCCCCCTGTCAGGGGAGGGGACGCACCTGCCTGCCCTGCCAGCCGAGGGACGGGCGTGAGGCAGCGGGGCCTGGCGGGGTGCAGCGAGGACGCGTCTGGGACGGCACCCGCCGCTGCTTCCACCGGGTCCCGGCTTTCGCCACAGGGAGAAAAGAGGTGTTACAGGCTGTGTGGTCCTCGCCTGGTATGTGATTCCGTTCACTCGGGCTGTCACAGCTCGGGATGACTGCACATTTCTCTAGTGCTGCTTTCCTCTCATGGTCTCCTTATCAGTCTCGGTATTTCTTGGTATCTTCAGCTAGAGGATGCTCACCTTTCTGAACCCACACTAAGTCTCTTTGGTAGCGATCAAGAGTCTCCAGAATTCTCTTTTCCTAATACAGTTTTATACAGCATATAAAGCACTTTAGTCAATCGAATCTGTCTTAGCCACATTTATTTCTAACCTAAATTTTTTGATAGATCTCTTCATTACTCAGGAGAGAAGTGTCTCCTTTTATTTATCCCCTTCCAGAGAAAGGTTAGGAGTTTAGTTCTTGGATATCTAAGCAATCAAAAGGAAAAAAAAAAAAAAGCTGTCTTCCACCAAGAAGTTTGGCTTTGGAAGTTTCATGCTGCATTTTAATTGATTAATTTTTTTTTTTTTGAGATTCATTGTATTTATTCTTTTCAGATTGTATTGCTTTCAGATGTGCTTTTTTGAAACAAATGTTTAAAATTGTTGTTTCCAAGACTGGTGAAGAACTAGTTAAGTAAGAAAAAGGTAAAGCTGCTGGCTAAAGAAAGAGGTTCGGAATATGGGCCTGAATGTCATTTATTGCTCGAGGAATAAAAGAGATTAAAACTCAGCTGTGGTAAGCAGTGGTTTTTGTGACCCTCAAAATAAATCTCACTTCTCAAAACTAGAAAGAACTGTGTCTGAGTATGTTTCAACTTGGAGAGGTATCTCATTAGTTTGTTTTGGTTTGTGTTTTAGTTTGGGAATTGATTTTGGTAGTATTGCTGGATGTGACGTCATAGAGTGCCATGTGACAGATCCAAGTCCACCCTGGCTAATGAAATCATACAGCGCTGTTTCCCTGACAGATCGATACACTTCAAACTGATACATAACTTTTGTTTCATTATGTACTCTTGTCCTCTGTCTACTCAAAGGAAGCATCAGCATTCTAATCAGGTTTTAAAAGACTAATCACTGTTCTAACGCTATGTTGGGAACTCCTGAATTTATATTGGAAAAAACCAGGCATCTCTGAGACACCTCCATGTTTTGGTTACTGCTATGCTTGCGCCACTTATTTCCACTTGGTACTAATAAATATAATGAAGTGGTGGTGCATGGGAGTTATATTCACCAGTCTTTTATCTTGTTTTTGCTATATCTACTCATGCTGTTCCATTTCTTCATTATCTACTTCTAATCCTACAGACCAAGAAATGATTTATAGGCTTGACTGATTTGCTGGAGTGAATATGTGCAGTTCTTCATTGAAATGTAGCATTCCCTATGTTATCACTGTCTTTCTGAGTTATTACAAACATTTACTGAAAGTCATGGGGGTGACAAAAGAATGTGCTGTGCCTGCATTATAAGCTTAATTTATAAAACTTGAGATGGAATGCTGAAATCTTCAAAAGATTTTTATCCCTAAAAAGAGACACACATCATCCTTGCAGCTTCAACTCTGCCACATTGTGAACTGGTGTCTGCTGACCATGAAGGCTACGATGCCCTTCACATACACTCTAATTTACGATAATTACTGGATTTTTGAATGGAAGAAGCTTGCGTATTTATCACACAGATCATTAAAAAGGTCGTTTTTGGGAGCACCACAAACAGTTTTGGAAACCACACTGAAAAAGAAAAATTGTCTTCCCTATGGTTCCTTACTTTACATAGTGCCTAGTGAAAGCACTAGGAGAAAAAACATAAACATTTTTTCTCTTTTTTTTCCCCAGTCAAATAGAAACACTTAAAATATTGAAAACGAATGTATATAAAACACTGTAACATTCAGTAAACCATATGACATATATTTTAGTATCATTAATACTGTGGAGAAATAGCTTTTGGAAATTCCATGCTTTCACTGGAAACTAACTTAGGTATTAAAAGGACCCTGAGGTATAACAGCTCATCAAGCAGTACCCAAGACACGTCAAGTGGTGAGCAATTCCCTGACTATGATACTGAAAGGGAACATCTAGGATGTTCTGTACTGTGTGACCATTAAAAATTGAGATGATATTCAGCTGTATCCCTTTCCAATCCAGTTCATAAGTCATCATTTCACAAAAAGTGAAACCAATCAAGATGAACAGAAAAAAACCCTGGACATTTAACAAGACCAAACTGGACTTCCAATGTACACATGCTTGTTAAATTGCAGATCTGAGTAAGATTCTTTTACTAAGAATATTTGCATTAAGTCCTTCTCTAAAATTTTAAGATCTGTTTTCCCTAAGAAGACTATCAAAATTTGGTGAGGTGAAGGGGTGTAACTTATTTGTGATATCTGCTAGTTTGACTGGGAATTAGTTGAAAGCTCTTTTTTTGGGTGAGTCTTCCAGTCTTTTAGCAAGTATCTTGTTCAGTAGCTCATAAACCTTTTTATATGTTTTAGATTGGGTATAATTGTTGATTTTGTTTACAGAAAGTGGTTGGATTTTTCCCTGGAAAAGATCAGCCATTTAGCTGATCGGTTTTACACAATTTATAAATAACTTCTGAACTGCTACAGTTAATTGCAATCTAAGTAAATTAACACAGATGCCAACATTTTAAAGATAATAGGATTTTTCAGCCTAACATTAAAAAAAAGAATTGTTTTATATATAGTTAAATGTCTTATGAAAATATATTTCCCACACACTGGAGATAATTTAATGTGTGATTAGCTCTTTCAGTGCTTGGGCTTTCAGGAATGTGTACATATACCTACATTCAACAGGACTATTCAGGTGGTTAAAATTAAACATGTTATTACATGTTTGTTCTAGTGCCAGTGGTTAGCCAATATTTGGAAATTTGTGGGCTATTTCTTAGAAATACGATAGCGTCAAGTGGGGTTTGATCCTGACCTATTTGTGTGCAGAGAATATAGACATATCTTGTTTCTGTGAATGGAGTAAGTCATGAAATGAGTGACCATACTGGGCTTCTCACTCATAATGCCAAGCCTGCACACAACCATGCCCCCAAAGACGTTCTTTCACTCACACAAGCAAGGGTGTTTAAGTGCCCCCTTATGCTGTGGTGAGCAGCACAGAACTCACAAACAGTCATATAAAAGGGGGATCTAAGTGCAACGCTTGGGTGACTGTTGAAAGATTTCCCGTTAGCTTTGGACTAACTGGAGATGAAGCTGAGCCCTGTCCTTGCTTTCCTATACTGCTCTCGATCCCGAATTCTCTCCTGTCTATATCGTAAACACCTCTGACTGTTGCAGTTTTGCCTGCTTTTTATCCTTATCCTTTTTTCCCATTTTTAGTGTTGCCTAACTATCTGAACTTTGTCTTGAAGGCATTAGTGTGTCCCGTTATGCTGGTGCAAGGGACCCCTCAGGTATCCTAACCCTGCTCTGATCTCTGACCTTGTCTTTTACTCATTCTGAAGCAGGTGTCTTTCTCAAAGTCATCTGATGATAGACTCCAGTGATAGTCTTATCTTCAGTCTTGTTTAGGTAGAGCAGCAAGTTCTGTCACTCTGTCCCTGTTTACATATTCATGGTGTTTTCTTACTGTCTCCTTGATTTTCTGATGTCCTTGCTTCTTCCTGGCATAAATACGTACAGTTCTGGCAAAGGAGTGCATTTGTATTCACACCTTATTATAAAAATCTTGGCTTCAGGACTGAGCACCTTTTTCAGTCTTATGCTGATCCCCACTTTGGAAGGTAGTTTGTATTCTTTGCTGTTACTAAGCTAGCAGGCACTAAAGTATTCCTTTACTTACCCTGAACAAAACATGGATAGAAGGATAGATCACAACTACATCAAGAACTGCCCGCAGATCATAAATATATCTAGCTTACAAAATTCCAGATGCATTAGTCTTTGCAAAAGTGCTTAATAATTGCAAAAATAATATTACTGGCCTTTGCACTTGATGTGTTTTATTTGTTGCTCATAATCATTGTTAGAGGGTAAAGAATGTTAGAGGTGAATTTCTTTAGTCCCTAACTGAACAAACTGTGTTTAAGTTGAGAAGAGGAACTCTTTGAGGAACACCCTGTCCTTAAACTTGTCCAGATCGTGCTTGTTCAGATGGATGCTTGCATCAGGTTTTGTTATGCATTTATTACAATTAACTGCAATAACAGATAATATGTGATTCTGAATGAAAGAGCCAGTCTGAAATTACACAAATTTTCCTCACTATAATGATTCATCAGGTAGGATTTGTTTCAGCTTTCTGATTTATGTTTTTTTGTTATTATCCCACGCTCTGTAGTGATGACAGAGTTGTGATGCAGAACAGACAGAAGTTACTGCTGGGAGCCTTTGTCAAAAGCTTGATCCAGGCAGCCTGGACCTGACGATGATTCACTGATGATCAAGTGCAACAAACAACTCCATGAGAGTATCTGAGCAAGCCGTTTCCTGGGGTAAAAAACAATTTGGTGACATTATTATTCCTTCCTGTAATTTCTTGTTCTGAATTGTTAATTTCCAGTATTGTTTCTTGCCTGAGATCCCACAGCTTAGTGCCACGGCAGTATGAACCATGATGTTCATGGAAAGAGAGTCCTCGTTCAGTTTTCGGCCATAAGGAAAAGTTATTGTTCACTTGGTCTTGAATTTTCAGACAGGGATACACTTCCATGATATGGAAGGCTATCAGTAAGATAAAATTTGACATGTAAGTGCTAAGCAGGTGGAAATGGAAGAGAAAGGCTCAGTCCTCCTTATCTTTTATGAACTTTTGCAAATGCAGTATGCACTCCCCACTTACATGTATTGCTGTCAGGCTGTGTAACTCCTCCTTCAATTTAAGGTAGGGCCACAGACACCCTACAATTATCAGTTCTACTTGGCAACAGCCTTGTCAGCTCCCTTCTGGTGTTCATGTATTATCAATAAAATAACACTAGTTTCTGAAAATGACCAGTTCCATTTACATTTCATAATCTGTTGAAAGGAAAAACGTTTGTGACTGAGTAAGAGAAGGAAGGAGCTGTCAACCCTGTTTTGTGATTACTGCCCACAAATGTTCTCACATTTTGCTTTAAGAAAGTGTTCTGACAAAAATATTAGCACTAATAGTACAGTATACATATGTTCTCAGAGTATAAATAGTGCAACTTCATGTCATGAGAGAGCTCAGGGCTCTATCCAATGACTTTAATGAGGTTTGAGGTTGCTCAGCATCTCACAGCAGACACTCTGCGCACCCAAGGAAGGTGACATCGTAATCATGTGAGGTGAGAAGCACCATCCATACCCATCTAAGCCAATGGGAGTCACAGAGCCTTCGTGCCTGCAGCATCAAATCTTTCATTCTCCAATGAAGGCAAAAAACCATTTCTTTCTCTGGATCAGCATACTCCAACAGATGCATCCTCCAAACCACAATATGTATCCGCATCCTGCTTTCACGGAAGTGAAACTCTTTTGCCCTAACTTAGGTGACTGCATGGCCCTCAGGTCCCTGTTCAAGCAATAGAGAGAAATAGTTTCAGAGAACAACTTTTCATTCAACTATAGGTGCTGAACATATCTGCGGTGTCTCCTCTCTGTTATTCAGTCTTTACAGGTTTCTTTTTTATTACATTATGTCTTACAGGGAAGTTTTTACCAGTCAAGCGGCCAGAAAAAAGATCTTATTTGTAGACCACCAAGGAGACACATGTCTACTCTTACATAAATTCTGGATTTGTAGCTATTATTAATTTACAAATTCATGTGCCATCAAGGTGATGTATTGTCTTCAAGAATATCAAACGGATACTCCTTCTAAACTTGCAGTGTTTTGCAATTTTAACACTACAGGATGAAGTGGACATCAACAATACTAATACATTCGATTTAGAGACATTGATAGGGTCCTGACAAATCTGAGGGTGATGTCGGGGGAAAAGTCAGAAATGGGAATTGACAAGGGCTGTCTTTTACTTACAAAAAAAATCCTATTAGTAATTAGTCTGTTTAAAATATTCCACTCTGGTTTTTTGTGTGTCCTCTATGGTTTCATTCTTTTCTTTTTGATCAATCATCACAATTATTATCTCTCAGCTACAGAAATTCAGGAAATGTTGCTGAAAAGAGCCTACCATTTCTTTCTCATGTAACCGAATAACTTTGTTGAGGTCACTTTACTGCATGAATGCCCAGTTTCTGAAAGCTTTCACACAATCTGTTATACTCTAAAGAAAAAAAATGTACTTGTTCGCTGAATACCACCTATTCTGTAGGAGTGACACATTCCACGTTTTGGAGGCTTACACATTTTTTGTGCTAATGGTTATTAAAAATTTATGCAGTACAGCATAAAATCTTATATACATATTTATAAATATATATGCATACATAGATATGATCTCTAGCATATAGGTGTATCATGTAAATATACGTATAGCATATTTATACGTAAGTGTGTATAAATTTATGTATAATATTTAAGCATGAACATACAGATATATTCCAGGTCATTGCTGAAAGCTCCCTGTTCATTCCCCTACACAAAGCGAAAAATTTTTTCTCAACTTCCTGCAGTCTTTTTCTTGTATAAAAAGAATTCATGATTATAACAAAATTCACCTGTACATAACCTTTGAAACTCCTCCTATTCCACTGAGTCACAGTACTAGAATTACATAAGAAGAGAAGTAGATAAAGGCTGTCCTTTCTAGATTTCTGTCTTTATATGTAAGGGACAGGAACTATGATCTCTGCCCTAAATCTTTTCTGCATACAATTTAGCTTCTAGAGAACATTCAGCTACTTTAAAAAGTGAGACTAATAAAAGAGTAGTAATACTATTTGTTACAGAATTCATTTACACATTTATTTGTGTAAGCCTGTTCAAATGAAAAGTGTTATGGCGTTTTTTCTTGAGGGTTAAGACCACGCAACTTCAGTAATCATTATAACCAAAACTCTAGAAAATCTTAAACTCACCTATAAACATTCATATTAAGCAAGGATTTATTAACTGAAAAGTTTCTATTTATTTACTCTTATTTGCAAAACGTAATACATGCATATGTCTATGTGAATGTGCTGCCTATATATGACATAAACTGTCAAAGCTATAGCTAAATAGAACAATTATTATCTTACTTATTTCTCAGTAGTGTATATGTAATACAAAATGTGAGTACTCTATTTCCCAGTTTTTCTCTCCCAACCTTCCCTGGCAAGTTTGAATTTGTACAGTTTCTTGTCTAGGATGCAAGGAAGGACCACTGTCCATTCTCTAGAAGGCCACGTTTTGGTCATTTGCCAAAGCCTTACAAAGGTATTTGTGCATTTTTTAATGGTTGTTTTATGTTCTGATAGTATGATACCATTAAAATTTTAGAGTACAGACAGTTCTTGGCATAATAAAAGAATCTGTAAGGAAACTACTTCATTACGATGACTCAAACCCATTTTGTCTTTAAAGGTGGTGTAGTCACCTAAACCAAGACACCTTTAGGTGTAAGACACCTCTGGGTGGTGTGACCACCGAAAGTTGGTGGTCAGCAATGACCAAGCTTTAGGTTATCTTGAATTAAAAAGAGGTTTTTTTCACTATTGTATCCTATAAAAATTGTCATTCTGTTATAATGTCTGTGCCTGTACCCGTGGCTGATGTCTGGCAGGCTTTAGTACACAGCTAAATATTGTCAGCACTGCTGAAACAGAATGATGAAGCTCTATTCCTGGTAGCATGATAAAGAATGGCAAATCATAGAATTGTAGAATCATAGAAAGGTTTGAGTAGGAAGAGACCTTAAAGATCGCCTTGTTCCAAACTCCTTGCTTTTGGCATGGATGCCACCCACTAAACCAGGTTGCTTAGGGCCCATCCAACCTGGCCCTGAACACTTCCACTGATGGAGCATCCACAATTTGTCTGGGCAACCTGTTTCACTGTTCCACTTTCCAGTGCCTCACCACCCCCCATAGGAAAGAATTTCTTCCTAATATCTACTCTAAACCTACCCTCATTCAGTTTAAGGCCATTACCTCGTGTCCTACCCCTACGTGGTCTTGTAAAAAGTCAGTCTCCAAGTCTCTTGTAGGCCCCCCCTGGGTACTGGAAGGTGCTGTAAGGTCTCCCTGGAGCCTTCTCTTCTCCAGGATGAACAAACCCAACTCTTTCAGCCTTTCCTCTTAGGAGAGGTGCTCCAGCCTTCTGGTCATTGGTGGCCCTCTCCTGACTCACTCCAACAGGTCCATGTCCTTCTTACATTGAAAGTAAGGGTTACATTTGCCCTGTTCCAGCCAGTGGCAACTTCACCAGACTGCAACAACTTCTCAAGTATGGTGGATAGTGGCATAGTCACCTAATCTGTCTGTTCCCTCAGGACCTGCCGAGGCATCTCATCAGGTCCTATGGACTTGTGCACCTCCAGGTTCTTTACATGGCCTTGAACATATCTTCTCCTACAGCAAGTGGTTCTTCATTCTCCCAGTCCCTGTCTTTGCTTTCTGTGACTTGGCTGGTGTGGCTGGAGCACTTGCCAATCAAGACTGAGGCAAAAAAAATCACTGAGTACCTCAGCCTTCTCCATATGCCAGGTAACCACGTCTCCCATTTCCATCTGGGAGGGCACACTTTTCCCCTAGTCTTTCTCTTATCAATGACATATCTGTAGTAGTTTTTCTTGTTGCCTTTGATGCCCCTGGCCAGATTTAATTCTATCTTTAAATCTATCAGCTTTCCTAACCTGACTCCTGTCTGCTTGAACAATTTCTCTGTATTCTTCTCAGGTTCTTAGTCCATGCTTCCACCCTCTGTAGGGTGAGTTTGTCCAGGATCTCCTTGCTCACGCATGTCTCTGTGTGTTTTTGTTCAACTTCCTCTTTGTTGGCATGCATCACTCCTGAGCTTGAAGGAGGTGATCCTTATTATCAGCCCATGGAAAAATGGTTTTCTTTAGAACCCTGTCAGAACCTCAGTGCCACTAGGACCATCTGAATGAGAATTATTTTGGTACATGTAGAAAAGTACTTCTTAGCAGAAACTGAGGACTTAGCATCTCAGTGCTTCTTCATATTTTTGACTGGTGACTATCTCTGATTATTAATGAAAAGTGATCAGTAATAGTCCCTGTAAAAATATACAAAATGTGTCAGATCTGCTTGTGACACCTCAGACAGTGACAGGATAGAATGGTTATCTCTGACAATCATTAGGTCCAAAGAATTTGCTTTTTTCTTTTTGCTCTGTCCAAACTAAATCATCCCAGCTATATTTTTCTGGTGTTTTCTCTACTGCTCTTTACCTTCTGTTTACCTGAAATCACCTAGCAGCATTGTGTTAAGTTTAAGTTGTCGACATTTCCCAGTACACTGCTCATATAAGGAATGAGTGCTACATTTTAACCCAAATCCTGAAGAAAACTAACCAGCAACTCATCAGCATTTGATTGTATACTTCGCATGAATATCTTACAATATCTTACATCCTGTGGAATTTTGGACCAGTGCTTTGGCCAGTGATGCAAAAGCAGATTATCTGAAATTGCAGGTAGTTTTTAATGGTAGGCTGAGAATCTAAAATACAAAGCAACTTTCCAATTCCAGTTGTCGGCAGCTGGAGTGGGAGGAGATATCCAGTCATTTCTTCAATACAGAGTGATGGTCTTGTGATTTACACCAAATCCTTTCAAATACAGGAACATAGAATTGAGCACCCAAATCTACAGTTACTTGTTTTTCTGTCTGGTGTCAACAAAATACAGTGACTTTAGCTCAGATCAATTTTTCCTCTGGTTTCACCATGCAGTTCACGTAGAGCTTGCCAGAGAGCAGATGTGATTCCTCATGCTGCTGACTCTTCAGCTGTCAGATTTCTTTACCTAATGGAGGGCACCTTACGGAGATATGGGCCAAAGTCTCCCTGGGTTTGAGACTGCAGGCTCCTGGAGATGAAGCTGAGGGGAGTGGAGTGGATGATGGCAGGGCTGTGGCAGCACAACATGCAATTGCCTCATGGGTTCAAAGACTGAAAGCCTCAGGAGGGGCTGAAATGGGATTATATTTAGACTGAGGTGAGCTCCAAGGGAGGGAAGGCAGAGTCAGTAAGGCTTGGTAGCGCCTCCAGTGCCCTGAAAATAGAACAGGGCTTCCACACACCTATCTGTGTATTTAATTATGGCAGCACTAACTTCAAGGAACTTGTACCCACATGAGTCAAGTTTCTCCTTCTCATTGAAGAGTACCATCTTGATCCATGTGGCTTCTGTCACTTGTGGCACTAAGAGCAGACATAGTGACAGAATGGCACAATTTTCTTTTCCCTCCCCAGCATCAACAGCACTGCCATTAAGTGGCATATGTGGGTCTCTAATGTAAGAATTTGGAGGTCAAGATTTTGAACAGGTATAGAATATAGAAATATCTATATCCCTTGGCATTGAAAGATCTATTTGCCTTGAAGAAAAGCCATTTATTGAAAGGAGCCTTAAAGGGCTTCCATCTAAACGTGAATGTTTTGTTATTGCATTTTAATTTGTTCCAAGTCTGGTCAATGACTCCCTTACAGACATTATCTGAGAACATGCTGGTTATTTTATCCTAATGGGATTTTTTCCCTTTTTTTTTACTGTAATTAGAAATATGTGAGTAGATATAGGAGAACAAGTCTGACAAACCTCAAACAATTATAATCCTAAAGATTAGTTTTCTGACACTAAAAAGAGTTTAAATTGTTGGTGTTTCTAATCTTCTGATAAGCTTCATCACAATCAGAATTGCTGCCTAAAGCTGTAAAATTAGGTGGTATACTCCTGTAGCGATCCAATAATATGAAGATTACTTCTGAAGTAGCTAATTCTTTTTTTTTTTTGTTATTTCTCAATGCATACATGCAAATATGACATTTCCTTAAAAACAGTCAGAAATATTTCTCAAACAGACAAAAATTTTGCAATATTTTATTGCCAACCAGGATTCATGGGTTAAATGATTGTGAAGAAGAGACACTACAATTTATTCACACATAGTCAGGTAGAATTTATTCACACATAGTAAATTAACCCATTAAGTCAAGAAGAGACATACAAGCTCAGCTGAGTAAGGAACTGAACAAATAAAAATATGTTGATGTTACATTTCAGTAGTTTATGGGCAAATTACTTATGCATACCTGAGACATCCTGTAATCTTTTATCCTCTAAGATTTTTTCATACAAGTGAATAGAAGGGAAGATACCTGGGAATATATAGCCCTATTCATGACGAGCTCCGAGATGCAAGATAATGGTCCCTGTTCTCAAAGCAGTATTTGAATAGAGTATAAATGAACCAAATAACTCTATTGTTTTCCCAAATGAGGCAATAAATGCTGATGTCTTGGAGCACAGAAACAGTAAATTTATTTTCACATTTGTGAAATAGAAAGCATTTATTTGAATGCATGCCATTAAGGCTAAGTGAACGGTCTATAACCAGACAGAAACAGGAGAGCTCCCCATTCAGAATTCAAGGGCTTAAGCTGTATTACTCAAGATAGAATCTCACAAATATTCTTGAATATTTTATGATCTTTAGGAATGAACACAAGTTCATCTATATGCTAGTTACATAACACTGTCACTCTTATGAAAATAGAAAATGCTAAAACTTCAGCTCTGCAAAAGGTATAGCTGCCCACAGTGTTCCAGTTTATGGGTTCCGTCCTCCAACGCAATGAGCACTTTGGTCCCAGTCCAGCAAACAACTCATAGATCTGCTTAACAGTTTGCACGTGAATAACTGTCTTATGCTAAACTGCTACTATAGCTAAATAAGAGAATCACAAGGTCCTGATATCATAGATTACATCTCTTCCTCACTCTGTCTATGAAATGTTAGCTTTACACATACCTAATTCACTGGTGTTTTATACACCACCATTCATAAAAGTTAGTCTATAATGTGCCATATTCCAGTGAGAGAGGACTACAAAATGGATAAGCACATTTTTTTCCCTCTTACAAGTTTCTTCCTGGAGGAGATGCTTCTGGGAGCTTGAAGGGATTGTTGGCATTTAGAGCAGGTACTAAAGGAGCTGTAGCTGCCTTCTCTCCGTTAACTGTATATAATGCAACATATGCTGGACATCACCTAACTGGGAGATGTTGCCTCTCTCTTTCTCACCTCTTTATCAGCCTTTGCAGAAAGGGTGAATGCAAAGCTTTTCACTATCTGTGCTGGATTTAGGCAGTAGCAGTCAACAAGGCTTATGCTGCACTCATCGCAACATTGAGGCTGCTCCAGCATGCTTACCTTCAGAGCTTCCAAAAAAGCTCTGTCTGACCCAGCCAGGATTCTTGCCCATGGCAATATGATTCCTCTTACCTCGCTTTTCCCCATGCTGTTTGTCCTCTTAACATTAAAAACAGTTTGAAATCCACGTCAGGTTTGGCCTTTAATGACACACTAAGTAGTTTATCATCACATGAATTTTGCCTTGTGATGCACATTGTTATTACTAATACTTCATCAACATTTTGCACATCTCACATGATGAATGTGGGCTAGTGCATTATCCCATTTTCTATGTGCATCATGAAGCTGCTCCCTTCAATCAGCATTGTTGCAGTCTCAGTTATTTGCTTTCTTGCTATCTACCCATCCGTGTATAATACGACACATTTCCTACTCTCATCTCAGTATGAAAACACCAAAAGAATTCTTACATCTCCAGAGCACCGTAGGTTACATTTTACCTAAAACAATGTTCAGATGGCTGTCACAAAGAAAGTTAAAGTGAAATGTCAAAAGCTGTAAGGATGAAAAGCTGCACATGGTAGATACAATATTCAGTGCACGGCAACTCCCTCTTAATAAACAAGCAAAGATTTATTGGAAGGAAAATTTCCCTGCATTTGAAATTTAACTGCCAACCATCCACATCCTACACATAACTGTCAGAAAGGATGTCTAAATCTGTCCTCATTTATAACATGTGTTGTGACAAGATTTGACAGTCTCTGAAAGGGCTATAATTGCCACCTAAACATCCAGCATTTTGTCAACTGCGATCATGTTTAGAGAAAGCATTTATTTCACTTAAAAAAAGCTAGCATTTTTTCTTTCTTCTGAATGAGATGACAGATTTTTTTTTTCTTTTCTCATTAGGGGTTGCAAGTCAGATTTAAGGATTTTTTTTTTGTTCCTTTTTTCTTTTCAGTTTTTTTCCGGTGACAGGAGTTAGAACTTTTCAGACTAAAAGAATGACTAGCTTGAGGAAACCAATAGCAATTTAACAGAAGGGATGTTTACTGACACCACTGAAAATTTCTGAACGTCAAGCTGGTTTTGATAAGCACTCTCCTGAATATCACAACAGGAACTTGGGTCAAAAAGGAGGAAGTACCCCAGTATTTGTAATTCTGTTACTTTGGATAAATGTTACAGAGTATTAATCTGTGCATATAGACATCCTAATATGACCATCAATATTTGTACAGGATAGAGGTTGGAGCTGTTGATGATATGCCCCCATCCCATGATGAAAACTGTTGGTCTGAGAATTGAAAGAACATTTTGGATGAGGGAAATAAGACGTGTCTCTTGGGCATTAACAGCTCATGTAGTCAGGATTGCAACCAATGCATAACCAATTAACTGCCCTAATGGTTCAGTAGTACACGAGCTGTTACCAGGCCTATGACTTAATTGTACTTTCTTGAAGTACTGAGCACTAAAACTCCTCGGTACTACATCGAATGCTCCCCAGCAGTATTGCTTCAGCTCACTCTGGCAGCACACATAGTTCTTCTGTGTTTATTTACCGAAAACAGTCCAGCAATCAAATTTTATTAACAGGAACGTTGACAAAATTCGACAACAACCTGCGCTTTGCAGAGTGTGGTTACTAGAACTGGTACTTTTTTATACACGGTGGCTACAGTGGAGACATGGCAGCAGGACTTCTTACTAAAGAAGTCCTGGGGGTCCCCAGTCCTGACCTGCTCATGCTTGCCTGGCCTGCTCTTGCCAGGTGCACTGTTGGTGAGAACTGTTTGTCACCTGGCACATCTGTACTGTGCAGTCATGGGGCTTTTGAGAAAGAACATGGTAAACTCTTCCTCTGTTGGCTAGATGGGTCAATAATGTGCTAAACATTTCCTCCTGACTGGAGTTTGTCTAAGAAATGGATCGGGAAGCCAAAAGAAAAAGATTTGCTGGACAAGTAAGAGCACAAGCTTTCATTAAGGAACTTTCTCCACCTGTTCCATTCTAATTGCAAGACTCCTACACAGTATATTCTTTAACTGCGATTTAAGGCTCTGTTACTCTCAAGTCACAACCATTATTGGTTCCTTCTTACAGAGTTAATCATCCAGAATGGGTGTCCACAGTGATGCCACACTACAAAACTGAATGAGAGGTAAGATGGCCACCCTGTGTAATTAATCTAAAGCTCAGTTTCATATCAAACGACTCATAAATTAATAATCTGACACCAGAGTCAGTTTAGAAACAGAAAAAGCCTCACAAACTAATAATTGCTGCTAGCCAAATGCATTTCTTTAAATGTAAATAGAAATGACAGTCCAACACCTCCAACATCGACAAATGCAGCAAGGCATTCAATAAGACATCAGAAGATGCTTAAAGGAAGAAAACCAATTTATGCCTCTGTCAGTTTTTACAAGTTTACACTGAGATACTGACAACCAGTACATTTTGTTAGGAGCATCCTTAAAGCCTAAAGCCTAAACAATGGAAAACTTATTTCAGGAAGCAAGTGAGTAACTGATTCAGGTCTATGATCTGTTTATCTGGGCATACAAAATTGCTACTTCTGGTTCATTTAGATTTGCTTAAAGTTAATATCTGTCCATAAATCAGACTCAGTTGAAGCAATTAATAATGAGGGTGTTGGGTGGGGTTGTTTTTTTCTTTTGTCTCAGATTATATATCCCTTATGTGTTGATAACTTTTCAACATTCTTGTGTTTCGGTGATGTTGCTTGCTTGGCAAAGCCAGTCTCCTACCTACATGCTCTGATTCCTCTGTTGTATGCAATGCAACAGAACTTTTGAGTTCTGCCTCTGAATGGCTACCGGGGTCAATGGAAGCTGGAGGAGAAAATATTAGAAATAAAGGACAAATTTAGATACTGACATTGTGATCAGATTTCCAGCAGCTCCAAACGCCTTTGCAGCTGAAGACAGAAGGATGTCTCAGATTTTGCCAGTTAGTAAACTCTTCCAGAAAAACTATTGTTTCATCATCTCTCTGTTGATCTGTACTATGCAGCTTGTAAACACTAGCATCCTGAATGACCTGAAAACCAGAAAGTGGTAGAGGGAAGTTGGAAAAGAGAAATCCTAGTATAAGAGGAGGGAGTGGAAGTGTTTTCTGTGGGATCAGGGTAAGAAAGAATCACCTAGAACCTCAAGATATCTGTGATAAATGCAATGCTCAGAATTTTCAGCAAATTCAAAGTGACTGACAGAGCTTTTTTGATGTCAGGTTTCAAACAGTTGGAATTTATGGTCAGAATTATTATCAACAAGTATCTACAAGGAGAATTGAAAATAATGATAATAAAAAAAGAGATATTTTAGAAATTTTAAGTAAGTTGCCTTTCTTTTTGAAGGAAGGAAAGAAAGTTCTGCTCGCTACTGGTAAACAATGAACAACTTAAAAATTTGACTGAAGTTTACGTTTCTAATCAACTGAAACACCAGTGCAGTATTGTAATTAAACAAAGCATTGGTTTTTCACTCTGTCTTTTTGTTTTTATGATTCCTTGTATATGTCTACTAAATCAGACAGTATCTAACCATGCAGTGGGAATACATCCAGGAGGTGACAGCAAGCAGAAGGAGTTTTTGAGAGATCTCTTCCGAGAACATTCTCACACCTGACTTTGTAAAGGTACGCAATTAATATTAAAATGTAGATCATACTTCCAAACCTTTCCAGATGCTAATTTGGAATTCCTTCTGAGGTACTTGTGTCTTGTTGGCAAAGTAGAAAGATAAACTCTTACATCTGTGAACCTATGCAGCCAGGTCAAGGAGCACAATTAGAAAAGGTCCTGCCTATCCTAAAATGTCATCCTCACTAGACCTAAATAAAGTGAGCTTCCATCAAAATTTTAACTATGTAGACATGAAAAAATTGTAAGAAACCTTAAAAAAATACAGTGAAAATTCCATTCCCTACTCCAGGGGAATTTTAATGGCTATAGTCATTAATGTCTGGTAGTAGCTGTCCTTATGTTTATGTGTTAATTACTCCATTCCCAGACACTTTAGTAATCAGTCTTCGCATTTTGCTTTTGAGATCAGAAACATATTATGCTGCTTTTTCTGAGTCACCTTTTTCTTAATACTGAACAGCAAGCATTTGGTTGTAAAAATAAGACTAAAAGAGCTGTTTTGATGCTGAAATAGATGGAGTTGTGCAGCTCTGAATGCTAATAAGCTGCAGGTAAAGAATGTTTCCTCCTGTGGGAGTTTGCTCAAGGCTAAAAATAACTAGCTGACCTGCCCTCATCACAATAACATTGTGGAACCTGTTTCTCCTTGAGTGACTGAAGAGCAGGTGACATACTCATACATTTTAAGAAAAAAAGAGGCCGTTTTTCTCATCTAGTAGCTGGCTTAATGCTGGAACGCCAATATTTATGTATCTGCTATGGGAAACTTGCTTCATGAATTTGCACATAAAAACCATTCAAACCTAAAAGTCGATTCAGGAATTCTCCAATTGTTCTTTGTAAAAAAAGACCGCTGTATTATACGTGCTTTGCATTCTGTTGTGTTGCTATGATACAAAGATGCTAACTTTAAGTGGAATGGTGCCAGCAGGCTAATGGCCATGAGAGCAGCACAGAGGGCCTGGCTTCAGCTGCCTGTTAGGAGGTCTATAGGAAGGTCTCGTTTGGTGCTTGTCAGAGGCCTCAGCTGAACGTCCTTGCAAGAAAACTTCATGTGAGATAAACAGCTGATCTTGATGGAAAGGGAGTTAAAGGCTTGCTCTCTAATCCTTACAAATATGCTCTAGAAGAGCAAAAGAACTGGGAAATATGTCAAAAAGACAACAAGAATATTTTCAGATTCGGAATGGGCCAATAATAGATTAACAAGCACTTAGATAAAAACATGTTTATCTCAAATGGGTATGTTTCTCGATTATGTTTGTTTCACATTAATTCCCTCATTACAGGATAGCTTAGATGCCTTATGAGAAAAGTTTTACCTTCTGTTTACTAATTCAACTGCAGGGAATGCAGCTGTGGTTGTTTATTGTTCTTAAAGAGTGATGTTCATGTTCTGTGACTATAAAAAGATGACTATACAAATACACAGGCAGCAAATTAATTCTGTTCTGCAGTTTTTCTCTCTAAGATTAAACTATTTATTTGAAAAATAGTTAAATGGGTACAAGAGTTCAGTTCATCTTTATCACGTGCTCAGGGTTTTATGGGAAAGGCAATAAGCTGGAAGTATTTTGTATGCCCCATGTCACCAATATTAAATGTAAAGCATTTTATTTTCTGTAAAATGCTATACGTGCTGGATTTTAGAAAATAAAATATGTATCACAGAAAAATAGATCAGCTGTGCCTTGTCAGACTTGAGAGAGATTTTGCTTTACCGTTGCTCTCAAAAACCTCTAAAGGAGACGATTACACAACCTCCCATGACATCTATTTTAGTACTTAGTAATCCTTACCACAAGAGTGGCCTTGTCTAATTTAAACTTTCTCTGCTGCTGCTTTGCACAAGGGCTGAAGCAGTTTGGTGACTCATTGTTACCTACAAAAGGAACAATTCTTTTTGCTTAGCAAAAAAAATTAAAAACAACCTCAAAGCCATTATCTGACCATGTAGCCTCTATGCTGAGTTTCTGGGAACTATCAGTGAATGATGTGCAGACCATCAGCTTACAAAGCATAACTCCTACCATTTAGCTGTGTCCAGAATACCTGCACAGAATTTTTATATTAATTCTGTGTTTGACAATACAGAACACAATTGGTTTACTGATGGCAGCATAACCCACCCACCTTGTTATATGAAAATAGACAAAGCTGTTGGTGAAACAACATAAAAAACTGCATACTTCAGTTGTAGTTTGAAGCATTGGAAATGACAAATTGCATATGAAATAAACAGAATTCACCGAAAATAATTACAGGCTGTTCCTCTGGAAAATTGCATATGGATATTTGAATTCCTTGTGCAACTTCTTCGTTCACTAGATTCTGTCTTTCTCTCCATTGCTCCCTACAGTCACACATAGAATGGAGGCTCCAAATCCCCACTTTGCCTAATGCTTTGGATTCACTCAGGCACACATACCAATGCCCCAACACATTCTCTCTGAGGTATTTAATATCACACATATTAAACATTATAGAAAATTTTAAATATAGATGCATCTAATTAAGCCTGTTATCTCCAATATATTCTTTACTGGATAACATGTCCTGTTTGGATCCTCTGTGATGAAGGTCATAAGAAAGAGAAAGGCTTTGCCTTCTCCAGAAATAATTTGAAGAGAAGCTTCTCTTTCCCCTGGTCTCCAGGTATGAGTACATTCATACGGGCACCCTGTCTCACAGTTTAAGTTCCAGACTCCTTGTACAATCATCAGTGCATGTGAGGAATAATTAATTTCTTTCCTCTTTACTGTAGTCTTCTACATATTTGTGTGGTTGTTAAGTGTCAGTGTACGAACTTGTAGACCACAATGATTTCTGAACTTATCCTACTTCTGTGTGGGTTTTAACAACTCTTAAATATTTTCCCCAATAATAGTCTCTAAGCCATTCAATTTAATTAAGAATCATGTTTTCTAAAATCAGTTATCCTGTACAGAGTAACTGTCAACTCTTCAAATACAAATCCCATGTAAATGCATATCTTTCTTCAACTTTTCTGGAATTTTACTTGCTTCACATAAAACTAACTGCAACTTTCAATTAAATATAACTTATTTCCTTCAGGTTGAAATCTCTGCTTTTCTAAGAATGTTTCTGCACTCGTCTTTGAAGACTGGGATTAAATAAAGTCACTGGTATTTTCATTTTTAAATTTAAAAAGTCAAATGATGATCCTCACCTCTCAGTGGTCATGCCTAATAAGCCTTCTTTCATTCAGACTCAATAGCAACTGGCAAAGTTATTTGAGATTTTTAGAAGAAATTTAATATACAAATTTGTTCCAATGTGAACTCTGAGGAGAGAAATTACATTTCTCACACATTCAAATAGGATCTTCCTGCAAACACAACAAATATAAGAGGGACTGAATGGAGGAAAATAAAAGGCTGGAGATTTTGCAGTTCAAAGTATAATTTCCTGGAAGTGACGGACTCCCCTTGGAAGTATCACAGTCAGATATTATCGTGTTTCACATGCAACACAGAGCTCAACAGGCTTTGATTTATTTATATGAACAAAAACATTTTAAAAGCTGTAAACAAGTAACCTGATAAAGTAATTAGTCATGCAGTATAACATAGCTCTTCCATAGTTTATTTTCATCAGTCGTATTAATCACTGCAGAGTAGATGCATTAAGGGTGACCCAAGTTTAAAGCAAATGCAAAATAATAAACTGGAGCCATAGTTTATAACCTGAAAAACTTTTTGATTTATAATTCTGAGACAGCCTGTTGTAGGTTTCAACATCAATTTCATGTGAGTCTATTTCCGTTTTAATCAGACCGTCTTTGATCATGGTGATGTTTATTTTGCATTAATTTTATGTGCCTTTGGAGGTAATGTAACTGTGATAAGAGCCAATTAGTTTTGCACCATCAAGAAGGACAATGAAATGTGGCTTGGCAAAACAAAGATAAAATTAACCATTTGCCTAAATGGTACTGTTCATTGTTGTTTTCTCATAAGGTTTCTTCTGTAATGTTCAGCTCCATGAACAAAATAACTCAGAATATGCAAGTTTACCTAAAGTAAAACACATTCTGAAATGAACACTACACGAATGTAGCAACACTGCACAGTAATCCAATGTGCATTTTCCACAAGCCATTAGATCTGTCTAAAGGTTGTATTTCACACACATGAATAAGTGATGCAGTGAGGAATAAGCGAGCGGTTTGGTTCTTGTGGCTAAGGCTTTTTAAATAAGAATCGAATTGGGTGGGGAATGCTTTATACCAACCGTATGAAGTTAAACAGGGGCAAGTGCCAGATTATGCAACTGGGACAGGGCAACTCCGGATGTATAGACAGTTTAGGGAACGAGACGCTGCAGAGCAGCACGACAGAATGGGATCTGGGGGTCATCATCAGTGGGAAGCTGAATTTGAGTCAGCAGTGCCCTGGCAGCCAGGAGGACCAACTGTGTCCTAGGGGGCATCAGGCACAGCATCAACAGCCGAGCAAGGGAGGGGATTGTCCCGCTCTGCTTTGCTCTGGGGCAGCCTCACCTCGAGTGCTGGGGGCCGTTTTGGGTGCCACAATAAAAAAAACCATTAAACTATTGGACAGTGTTCAAAGGAGTGCAATGAAGATGGTGAAGGGCCTTGAGGGGAAGCCGCGCAAGGAGCGACTGAGGCCACTTGGACTGTTCAGCCTGGAGAAGATGAGACGGAGGAGAGACCTCACTGCAGTTACACCTTCCTCACTGAGGAAGGGCAGGCACTGATCTCTTCTCTATGGGGACCAGTGACAGGACTTGAGGGAATGGAGTTATTATATCTGAGGAAAAGACAGACCTAAAAGGAACCATAGGTATGCTGGAGCAGAAGATCAGAACTCAAATTCCTATCGAGAGATTAGCAGAGAACATGAAAAAAAAAAAGATTAAATACGATTACAAAAGTAAAAATGCTATGCTTGGGCAAGAAGAGTGAAAAAATACAATACTTCAGTAAACGTAATTTGAAAAAAGAGCTAAGAGTTATATCCTATTAGAAAGTGAGCATGAGTTAGCAGTTTCATGCTGCTGTGAAAAAGCCAAATATCACACTAGAATCAATTAACAACAATAGAGACTGCAGGAGACCTGGCACAATATTCCTGTTCTGTTCAGATAGATTGATTAGATCACCTCCCAAGGTTGCATCTATTCCTCTTTATAATGCTGCCAGAAGCACTGTTACAATACTTGCTTTATTTCAGAAAAATAACTTTCCTTTAAATCATTGAGATGCTGATTTAGGGTTGAAATTTTCAGAAGACCTAAGTAGCCAACTACTACAGATTTCAGAAAGGTTTGGATGCTAATGATAACTGAGCAGTTCCTGAGATGTTAGAGAACATTAGCAAATTCATAATTCCAGAAAAAAGATTAGTCACTTTTTAAAGTGAGTCAAAATGTTCTCATAAGTAATACTTCAATTAGCTCAGATATTATTTTTTTGTTAATTACCTCTATTTGTGATAGATTGCTGCAGTTCAATTCACAACACAGATTCTCTTTTGGGAATCCACTTTTGCTTTTCTGTAAAGATAATAACAACTGTATTTTGATTGGATTTTTCTCTATTTCAGGCCTGTGTTTCTCTGATAACTCCCACTGCTTCAGAGAGACATTTCCACCTCTCTTTGTATTCTGCATCTAAAACAAGAATTTGGAAATACTTAGGTCCATCTTAATTGAAACAGTTTATTTCTCTCATGTTTGAAATATTTTTTCATTGTTCAAAAAGAATATTTTGGAATTAAACCTGTTTTTCAAAATATCTTTCAATTTTCATGCATCAGAAACTTTCATGTCTTTAAGATAGCCCTGGGACCTGTTAAGAGCTTAAAATTTTAAGGAAAAATAGTCACATTTCATAGCAATTATAAATACAAATTATTAATTAATCATGAGAACAACCAAAAAAAAATGGAGAATCAATCCACAAAACTATTCTGTCAAAATAAAACCTGTCATAAATTCAGCTAATAGGCAGGTAATGTCTATTAGGGTTTCTTATTTTCATAACAGAGAACACAGTATTACATGCAATGGATAGCCTAATGCTAAGAGCAGTGATCTGTACAGAAGATAACACAGCATAGTGTTTCTGTACTGGTATTTAAAGGAGAGCAGAGAAAGCTCTTTCAGGTTATAAACCTCATTTGTTCTTTTAGAATACAGGATAATTGTTTTTGGTTTTTGTTTTTTTTAAAATTTCATTCAGAGACATGGAAAACAAGTCTGCTCAAAGAATGAGGCTTCCTATTAGCACATTTGGAAATCTACTTGAAGATGTGCACCTCTGGAGGAATTCTGCAACATTGGAAAAGGTACAGTGGTAGCTATGACAAATGTATTTAGGACAAGGGGAGAATGAGAGAAAGATGGATAGTTGTTCTGTTGACTTGAGCTTAGTTTACCTTTCTGACTGTTTATTTCTGGTTATTGACGACAAGTTTCTAACATGCTTCTGTAGTAGTATGAATTCAGGGAGTTAACAGAATATGAGAGGTAGGGAATAAGCATGACAGTTTAAACTGTAGAAGAGCATAAAATTAACTAACAAGTTACTTTAAAGCAATTAGTTTTTCCTTGGAAATTTGTACCTTTCCTAGCTAGCCTCTTTTAAAAGATAATTCACTCTGTTCTTCATGTAGGAATAGAAATATTGCAATTTCAGCAGTTAAATCAAAAGAATTTGACATTGTTTTGATGAGTCATAGTAATGATAAATCAAGAAAATTTTAATTAATATTAATGGTTAGAGTGGTTTTGACCTACAACAGAATGCTTTAAAATGAGAGTGCCTTAAACAAAACCAGCTCTGGATGCCTTAACTTCTCTATAAATGTAATTTCAGGAAAATCCAATCCATGGTAAATCATGTTTTACCATCATGCTTTCTGCTGTAGGGGTGGTGACATTTCTAACACATTCCCATGTAGACACAAAACTTCCAAAACTGAAAAAAGTACCACCTAGAGCTTGTACTCAACAGCCTAAACTGGCCCATCTTCTTTTTTTTTTTCTTTTTTTTTTTTTAGTTATGTATTTTTGAGGAAAAAACTAAGTAATAGTATGTCTATTCATGCCAGAGGGTATTCATCTAATGGACTTAACTTAATTTCTGAATCTGGAAACAGAGATGGAAGAAACTCTGATAATGAAGTCCTTTCAAGCCGGAAGCTTGAGAGTTCAGGATTTTTATATTTTCACAACAAAAAACCAAAAAGCTGAACCTCAAGAAACTGTTATACCATATGGAAAAATTTTTAAAGCATTTAAACCAAACTGCCAACCCTTTTTAATGACACCACTTCAAGAACTAGCGGTGCTCAGTAGACATGAGAGCAGAAAGAGAATGGGGATTTTGAAAAGAGAGATAATCGAAGTAGATTAGGGATCTTGCCTTTACTTAAATTGTCATAAGTGAAAAAAAAATTATGAAAGCTTGTTTTAGGCTTGTTAGAGCTTGTTTTAGGTAGAATGGGTGGAAGACCCACACTTCTTGGGGAATGTCTTTTCACTTGTAATGTTTGAAACAAAGTCCAGTTACATGCACTCTTAAGAACCAATAAGCACTTATAAAGAATAGGGGAAGTCTTTTGAGCATTCACAGCTATAACTTAAACAAGTGGCACATTTTTGCTTAACAAATGGCTCTAGAAATGGCGACATTACTGCTCGTTCAGGTATCTAGTGCAGCCTTGTGTCCTGCCACTCTTCCCCACAGTGGGAGCATCAGAATGCAGCACGTGCACGTGGGTCTTGATTGCTTCTGTGCAAAGCCCAACGATGTAGCTTAAACCATCATGGTCAGCAGCGCCACACTGGGTATCCAGGGATGTTCCCAACTGCTGGGGAGGTGAGAACCTTCAGAGGAAGAAGCTAAAAAGTGGCAATATTCTGTAAACCTCTGAACTGGGTTTCTTACTCTGTCTTTCAGAGACTAAAGCATGTTTTGCAAATCCATCAGGATAAAGTTAATCAAATGTCAACTGCAGCTGCAATGCATACAGTGACATGGTTCCTTAGACTCTCCCCTAACACCTAAACATCTAGTCACTTTTGAAAGCGATATTTAGCTTTGGAATATTTAGCTAATTTTAGAAATACTGAACATCGCCCAAAGTATATTAACTCTGAATTACTGTCCCACCGAGATTTTAAGACAAAAAAAAAAAAAATTCAGGCTAAGCTGGGGACTTTTCCCAGTTTAAACCAAACAGCTGACCTATGGCAAGCCCTGCATGTTGGTTAGGTAGAGTATGCAGACATCTGTTCCCATCTCAGTTAATGGCTCTGGAGTTAGTGAGTCTGATATGGCCACAGCTGAAGTCACAGAATGTTTTGTGACTGGCATCAGTTACAGCAGGTGGGATGGTTTGCTATTGAATCAATTAAAAGCAAAAAAAAAAAAAAAAGGCTTATACATCAGTTTCTTTCTTGATAATTTTACTTCCCCCTCTGGCTTTTACTTTCAAAATACACCAAATTAATACTTTTTCACCTAACTTTGAACATTTTCTTTTAATTGTACTTCTTGCCTTTCTATTTACTGAATGAGAGTTTAATCCATTAGCAATAACTGCTGGAGTTTTAAATTTTAGATTTTTCCAACTGAAAATCACAGTTCTTGATCTTTGCTGCATTTCAAATATATATGCCTGAAATATCATGGTATGTCATTTGAGACCACTAATAAAATTTGGAGGAAAAGGAAATCTGTTAAGTTTTCCTTATACATAACACTCAATAGCATCCACTGAGTCTCTCAGTTATGAGTTATACTGTCAGTCTCAGTAATTACTTTCTATTGAAATGAAGAATGGACACTCCTTTCCCTTGGTTTTCTTTGCATGTGTAACTGAACACCAAAGTCATCAGTCTGCAAAATTACCTTCTCTGCAGAGAGCAGAGTAACCTGGCCCGACTCCCAGCTGACCATGCCTTGAGCAGAAGGTAGGACTAGAACCCTCCAGGGCTCTTCCTTTCCAGCCTGAATTATTTTATGGTCCTGCATATCCTGAACATCAGAACCTTAAACAGTAAGTAATGCAGCCAGGGGCTGAAAAAAGGGTGCAGACTGCTCAGGAGCAGCAACCAACATCAAATAGTTGAAGCAGCAGTAGCAAGAATACTAAAGACTATTTATTTAGTAGTTAGTGACTGGTTTGGCCAAAAATACAGTAAAAGAAGAATTGCAGAGGTGTTTTAGAGCCAGGATCAGGCTTTTCCTGGCCATCTCAGAATTATAGAAAAGACTAATCTTTAGCAAAGTAAAATTCTAGTCATACCCTCTAAAATCCATTTAGTCAGTGACATGGTTATAGGAAGAAATATATTTCAAAAATCAGAATAACTGTTACCACAGCTTTATTTGCTTTCTCTTTCAGCATTTATAATGTTGCATTTACAAAAGGGTGATGATCACTATGCTTCTGCCAAGCCGGCATTTGAAAAAAATATGGAATAAACTGCCACCTAGAGTTAAATCCTTGATGTTAATATTGGTTACATTTATATTCAACATAGACAGCTTTAATATTACAATATTCAGGACCCAGGTACCAGAAGTCAGCATAGTCTTTGAACACTGGCAAAGGAAGTACACATTCGTTATAGATTACAAATGGAATCTGATGATGTGCCTAATTTCTTGACTGACATAAATCCATTTACAAATCAGTAAGGAGCTAGAGATCATTTCTGGCATTTGTAATTCTCACCCTATTAAAGGTGATCAATAGTCTGAGCAAGTATTATTGAAACCAGGGTGCCAATTTTTCATTTGGCAGTCACTTTCAGTCCATTAGAACTGCCTGTGTATCAGCAAGTCTCCACAAATTCATTAGCTGGTTCATTCCATCCTAGATGCATTTTAAAGCAAAATAATATCTACTGCCCCCTATACCTGCTGCAAGAATTCTGTATTTTATTTTCTTATTTGTATTAAAGCTATTATTAACTATGTTAAGTAAGTGTGGTGAGTTGACCACTGGCTGCCAGGTGGCCACCAAGCTGCTCTCTCAGCTCCCCTCCTCATTAAGACAGGGAGAAAAGAAGATTAAAAGCTCATGGGTCAAGATAAAGGCACTTTAATGAAAGAAGCAAAGGCTGTACATAGAAGCAAAACAAAAACCAAAAAAAGGAGGAAGATTTGTTCTCTACTTCTTATCAGCAGGCATTGTCCAGCCAATTTGTGGGAAGCAGAGCCTCAGTATGTACAGCAGTCACTTCAGAAGACAAATACCTTAATAACAAGTGGCCCATTTCCACCTTCCCCACACCTCCACCTCTTACCTTTTATTGCTGGACATGATATCACATAGCATTGCATATCCCTGGGGACAGGGACAGCTTTCCCAGCTTCCCAACCCCCTGCCCCCCTGCCCACTCCCAGCCTGCCAGCTTTTGGCAGGGTGAGGATGAAGAGTGAGCCTTGATGCTATGCAAGCATCACTCTGCAATAGCCAAAACACTGCTGTGTTATCAACACTGCTTAGGCTACACAGACAAACCTCAGCACTACAGTGCTGCTATGAGGAAAGTTCATTCCATCCCAGCAAGTAACTTGAAAGTGCTGATAAATCCTGTAGAAAAGTAATCTCTGCATTAAGGCAGCTGTGACAGCTGAGGACAGCAGTGAATACTGCAGGTGGTCATTGACTAGTCCTTTGAATACTTATCTTCTCCAGACACTGATGGTTTGTGTAATCTGATTTTCCAGAGCAGTTTACACAGATCTTATATTTATAAAAAATCTGCCTATTAGAGATACAACAAAAAGTACATAAAAGATGCATAACGTGCAGTTTATGGCAGAAAGGGAGATGAAAGTCAGATCCCTTTGATACCTTCCCTTACACTAACACCTGTCAGTCCTTTAAAGTAGAACAAGCTTATTACATACTCTTTTTGTGCTAGTATTCTGATACAATGTGGTTGACCAAATCATGCCATATGTTCACAAGTCTGGAAGCCTGTTCCCAGTAAGATTTTAATGCGTTGTTCCCTACAAATCAAACTGGAAATAAGATTTCAAACCCTACAAGCTGTGAAGAAATCTTTGATTGAGTAGAGAGGATAAACCTAAATTAGTAGCCACCTATAAAGGAACGGCCAACAAGATTAAGCCATTTTACCTCCCCCTCCCCTCTCCTTTTGCAACCAACTGATCAGCTTGTGAGTGAGAAAGTGGTAGATCAGGTTTGGTACGCAAAAATTGCTTGAAGAGAGGGATAAGACAGACCTCCAAAACAAGGCAGAAAAGGGAAAGAAGGAACTGACGAGAGGGAAAATATGACAGGGAATGATTTTATACCTTTTCTTTAAATCAGCAGAGCTGGGTGCCCCATGAGTGCCTGAACTAATATCCACAGCACAGGGAATGGACAGGGGGAAGGAGAACGGTAGGACAAGTCACATGACTGGAGAGCTGTCATGGGTGGATGTAGGCTTGTTAGGATGAACAGGTTCAGGACGGCAGGGAGAAAGAACAGCCCTTCATGTGTGAGAGCAACAGGGATGCCCAGAGCTCTGCCCTGGGATGGACAATGATGCAGTCGAAACCTTATGGACTGGGATGAGAGGAGAGATCAGGATGGCCAATGTTTGCTGGGTGTCTCCTACAGACTGTCTGATCAATGAGGTCTCTTCAGACAACTGAAGCGCCTTCACATTTGCAATTATTCATCAGGAATGACTTGAAACACCAGTTACCTGATAAACAGACAACAGAGCACAAGCAATCCAAGAGGTTTCTAGAGGGCATTGGTGGACACTTCCTAAGATGGGCAAATAAGGAATAATCAGAGGCAGGTAGCTTTGAGGGTAGCTTTGGCTACAGTGACTCCACATGACATTGTGGAGTTCAGGATCCTGAGAAAAGGAAACAGATCCAAGAAACAGAATCACAGCCTTGAACTTCAGGCCTCTTCAGCAGTTTACTTGGAAGAATCCCGTAAGATAGTCCCAGAGGAAAGAGGGGTCTAAAAGATCTAGTTGCTTTTCAAGGATCCTTCCAGCTGAGAGGCAGGAGGTCAAACAAAGGCCTACATGGATGGACAGTAAGCTTCTGACAAAATTCAAATGAAAAACAGGTGATAAAAACAAACAAACAAAAAAAAGTAGGTGGTTTGTGCATATTCACTGTATTGTCACTATATACTGGCAGCATGATGCCTTGCTCTTCTGTAATAACTTACAGCAAGCCTCAAATCCACCAGTAAATTCTATCTCAGACAGTAGCTGACATGATATAACCATGTTACTCCCTGTTACAGAGCTGTCGTGCAGCATTTTCTGTTGCTAGCACTTTAGAAGCATTTGTAAAAGCCGTGCTGTTACTGCTGCTATATCATCACCACGGTATGTGAAGACTCCTCACATCACCGATAAAGAAATAACGAAAAAGTTCGCACAAATCCTTTAAATGTTAGAAAAGTTGCATCTATTCTTGCAATTGAAGTACTTAGTCCTCAAATTACAGGGAAACTCTGCAGTTCAGTCCATGCCAAGTAGTTGTTTATCAAGCTATAGTTATAAAAAAATAAATTACTGTTTCCCTACTTTGTAAGTCTGCTCTGCTTGTAAGTTTTTCCCACCTCCCTCATCCACAGCAATTCCTTTCTTTCTCATCCACCTGATTTTGTACAAGTCCAGTGACTTTGAAACGAAGGTTTTGACATGTAGTAATGGCAGATAATACATTTCACACATTTGGAAAGGTTTGTTTAGTTTCATTATCATTAAAATCCTTTAAAAATAGAAGAAAAAGAGGGAATATTATAAGGGGTATATCTTGTCTGCCGTAATTAAAGGATTCTGTTATTTGTTTTGAGCATACCTGAGATATTTAGAATCATAGGAACATTTACTACTGTTTGAAAGGTACACGATGTGATATTTTCAAAAAATTAGAGATACATACTTTGTATTAAAAGTACATTTATCTTTGTAGCTAGTCAGTCTTGAAGGCCTCAGATACCTAGGACAAGCAGTGCGAATACCTGAACTATCCATAAATGCATGACTATTCCCTAGAAGCAGGACAACTTTTTTTTTTAATGTAGAACTGCTTTCATCTGCAGTATTTACATACAGGTTTCTTCAAGGACTTGTGCATCTCTGTACTTAAGTACAATGACAGACAACTATCAAAGCAATGAAAAGCATTTGAAAAAGCATATCTTCTTTCATTCAAACAACTGCTTTAAAATATAGGTTTCTAGCTGATCACTTTTTTTTTTAATTAGATCTATGCAGAGGCTGGGTTCTAACTCTACTAGCAGCTCAGGGAGCCTTTGTTCAATAAGCAGCCTGAGAACGGGCAAGATAAGAAAAAGGAGGTATAAAAATAAACTGCAATGACCAAATTCTAATGTGAACAAACACAACCTATGACCTCCACAGTCTGGAATTTTGAATCTCAGTCCCATTTGGAAGACAAGAGAAGGGGTCAAATATCCTTGTCTCTACCTGCCTAACACATTTGCTTTGCTGCAATTGAGTTGATTCACAAGTCACATGCTTTGCCAACTTCATCTAGGACCACTGAAATCATGAGAGTCACACTGGAGATAGTGCTGCACTGAAGAGACCTGCTGCTACACTCTAAATATGCCTGTGGCTGCAGAACCCTCTGTTTTGCAATTTGGAAGTCAAATTGCAGAGCTTAGCTAAAAGCAGCAGTTAATAACCTGCTCTGACATCTGTTGTCACTGAATAGGCTAAGAGATAAAGTTCACAATGAAGAAACACAGAAACCAAATAGATACCAAATTTCCCTTACAGACCTTCTTCAGAAATTCTAATACTATTAATGCATACACCAAGCACTGATAGAGAGGCAAGATTAGTCTGGAAAAAGTCCTTGCTTGAGGAAAAAAGTTCTTACATCTAAATTTCTCAAGCTAAGTCCTATTTCTTCAAGCACCCATCAGTAAATTGGTACAAGTTAATGGCTGGTGGGTTTATTCAGTAAAAATAATTATCTTCTGACAAAAAGAAAGTAAAACTTATGACTAGTCTCGACAAAGGCACTGAATTGGGGTAGGAGGACTGGAAGGAGCAGGCTGAGTCACAGCCCATTTCCCACCCTGCAGCCACACTCCGGCGCTGCTGGCCCTGCAAGCACCATCACAGCGTGCTGGCAGAGACCACAGCACTGACCGGAGCTCCAGGAGGGCATCTCTAAGGTCCCTTCCAACCCAAACCGTTCTACAATTCTCCAACACTTCTTGCAGAATTACACATGGCAAACAGATCAGCATGAGAACTCACAGCCCCAGTATAAAAGTCATAACCCCAGTACAAAACCAACATAATCTGGCACATGTTGTGAAAAACCACACAAGATCTTTTGAAACATAAGGAAGCATCCAATACCTTTGATTCTCCTAGGAAAGCATATTCATTCTTATTTCATTCCTACTGCTTTCCCCACCACTCTTTCCTCCATTTTCTCAGATGCTACTGTGGAAACTTAGATCAAGCAATAAATTAGTTGCAGACTTTTAGACAGAGAACTGGTTTTATTAACTCTGCTCCGAGATGTTGCGCAAGGGGGCTTGAGAAGGAATAGGTTTGTAGTATGCATGGAAGTGTGAGAGTTTTGGCATAGTTTTGTACCCATTTACAATCAATGGTAAGGGCCTTAACTTTCAAGTAATGAACAAGACAGAGCTTAAATGGAGGTCTTGGGCCAGGGCCAGCAGCTGTGTGGGTCCAGGTCCCAGGTGAGGACTGTCACAGCAAGTGCAGCCTCTCTGTGCACTTAGGGCCCTGACATGAACCACGTATCTTCATTCACCATGAGAATTCCACTGGTTACAGAATTACAGTCATCCTGATGAAAAAAATTAACTCCAAAATCTTGCTTTGAGTGGTTCAACTGATGTCATTAAACAACCAGATTGCCTCTGAAATCCTCTCAGAAAGAGAATTATCCTAAAAAGGTTATTGAACATAGGTATACCTTTAGAAACATTAATAACACCAGCTGGGATGAAGACTCGGGAAAATACTTATTTCCCATTAGTAGGGATCTGCTTTGCACCACAGAATGTAAGTTTTAATCTTTAAGAGACTTCATACTAAGCAATTGTTGTGATGAATAAAATACAGTAATTCTTGAAAACAGTTTGTCCCAAATTTTATAAGAAATGTGGTTTTTGACATGGCTGTCTGACAGATAGCAACTGCATTAGATATATTTTCTGACTTTTAAACAATTTTGTGAATTTATACACCTATCAGTAGCTTCGTCCTTTGATTGCAGAGGTTTTTATTTTTAATTTTGTGTCAGTTCTGCAGCTAAGCATAAAGGTAGAGCCATAACTGTGGAAGATGCAATACACTAAATTAGGTCTCCTGGGGCCTATATGAGAAAAAAGAAAGAAGAAAACGTGATTAAAAGGAAATTCAGACAGATTGTTAAGAAGCTGGCAAAATAAAGAATCTTACGGTATTCCTGAACTAATGTTAGAAGCTTGGGAGAACATCAGAAACTACTACAGATTTTCATGAATAAACATAATTGTAATTGGCTTGACAGACAATGTAGAACGAGCTTCACAACTGAAATGCTCATCAGTAACACCCTGTACTCTCAAACCAGGGATGGCAAAACTACTGTGGAAGTGGCAGGCCTAGTCTATTACACACTTGAGCCATGGAGTAAAGGGTCATTCCTGAATACATATCCAGGGAATATGATGTGACTTCACATGAGATAAATTGATTCAGAGGCTCATTTTTCTTCAGCTTTAGTTTGTTTCTCACTTTTTAGCAGCTCAAAATCACATACTTAACCCAATATCACTTTAGGGCCCTGTGCACTAGACTGAATACATGGGATCAAAAAGATCATGATCAGAATTTCTTCTATATAATTGTTCATGGGTTTTATGTTAAAGCCACTATGAAAAAAAAATGCAAAACAGATTCAAAAGATAATGTGATTTTTTAAAACTTGAATTTGGCTCTTTGTTCATGCACTTCCCTCAGAAGTTATGAAATGGTTCTGCTTGTGCAAGCTTCCCTCCTGGTAACTTGGAAGCTGGTAGCATCAGTGACCACGAAAAGCACTAAGGTTTCACAGTTGATATATGTCCTCATATTCAGTGAAAAAGAAAATGACACCTACAGAGAGAAAAGAGCTGCTACTAATGTTCATTAGAAGAAAGACCTATAGAATGCAAACATTTTATATCCTATTTAACAGAAGTGCTTGGCTGATCTACTTACACTGGCCAGCCAGCCAGCACAGATATAACTGAGCTAGTCATACCATACAGACAGCAGGTAAAATTAAGGTAGATTTAGGATATTCCAAGTGCTGGGCTATCCGGGTTCTAGTTGCAAATCGTGGTGGACACTGGAGATACTGCTAGGGATGAGGCCAACAAAGGTCTTGGAGAAGACCAGAATTCTGCAATGGGTGTGCTGTATGGACCTGTGGTTACATGGGATTATTGCAAGAGTACACGACTATGTCATAAATCCACTGAAAACCAAACTGTAATATTAATTTCCCCTTTTTAAGACAGCTTGTTCTGCTCCTTCAGATATATAACTAGCCTTTGAAAGTAAATTTTTAACTTAAAATTACCATGAATATTAAGTTTTGTAATTCTAGGTCTTTTAGGAAGACATTACAGGAACCCCCATCATTTTATTTTGAAATCTCATACCTTAACTGAAATAGTAAGAAACTGTATCTTTATTAAGATAACTTTTCTCCATTGTGTATTTTGGTCTTAGTATTTAAGTAAATATATATTTAGTGATAAAACGGTTTGGCTATAAATAAGTTCTTACGATTGAACTATGGAATGCATCCACAGATATTTAAAGTTTTTAATTAGAGTCTGTTTTTTATATCAATGGTCTTCCATGCTAGTTTCTATAGCAAAATATTTTAGAAATACCAACATTCCCCAAAAGCTCCATAAAAGATCACAAACTCCATAAAAGCTTCCAAATTCTTACTACATATATGCACCATTACATGAAAAAGCCACTGATGTTTGCCTTTAAAGCAATAGTTTCATGCATGGATGATGATTACTCCCCCAAATGTCCTCCATAATTATTTTAAAAGAGGTAAATAGTTGTCATGATACTTCTTAGCATTTTAGAACTTGGAAAATGTATTGCAAAATGAAATCCCATCAATTCAAATAAGCATAGCAATAAATCAATCTCTTCTTCTCCTAATTTCTATATTAAATGCAGTTGCACATAGAAGAAAGCTTTAGTACTTCATCAAGCATTTTGAATATATTTGCATACAGAATAACCAGAAAAGACCAAATTACAACTTAGAACACATTTTTATAGTAGTTATAGCCTCTGCCAAATGAAGAGTGCTTTTTCTATGCAAACAAAAAAAATCTAAAAGTAGTATGTGACTGTAGTACCGCGTTGCTATGGGTGTTTTGAATGTCCTCCTTAACGTCTTTGTCTAGTTAAGACACACTATTAATATACAAGGACACTATAAGGACATAAGAATTCATTAATCAAACTCACAAAAAATCTTAAATTAGTGTTATAAGTGTGAAGTTGTGGGATTTTTTTTCTTCTTTGATTTGCTTTTATGTTACTACATCATTTCTTAAAACTTTCTCTTTGACCACAAAACTAAGAAACCTTGTGTATGTGTGTGGGGGTTTCAAGAAAATCAAGATAATATAAGCCCCAGAAGTCTGACGAAAGTACCATAGACACATGTGAGACTAATGAGAAACTTTTATTCTGCCATATAGTATTCGGACTGGAAGTATCAGACAAATGAGGGAAAAAAACCAACAACAAAACAATTGTAAAGTATCAAAGGGTGCACACCTTGCAGAGTTTCTTGCACTTTCGATTCCTTCAAACTATGAGACCTAGTGCTCTGGAGACCTTTGAAGGTGGCTGGCAGCACCAAGTCTCTACTAGTCTGTGGAGACTGGCCTATGACTTCACAGGTGAAAATGAGCTAAGAAGCTTCTGCAAATCTATCTTTAGACATTTCAATTAATTATCTAACTGCCACAAACTACAGAGCATCCCAGAGGGTGGAAGACAGGGTAGCAGGTCTGGATGTATGTTCTGGATGTATGAAGGACACTCTACCTATTTGGTGCTGCTACCTGCAGGCAACAAACATCTCCACAGGCTTGATGGAGGCAACAGGTACCCTTTAAAACTCTTCAAGTAATTTCATGGAGCTGGATATTCCACATCTTAACAGACTTAACAGCTGCAGAATCAAAGGCTGTACATGAATGGATGACTTGGAAATACTCCCAAGGTTGGTAAAGAAAGAAGACATAAAACCAGACAGCTATGCATCTTGATTATATCTCAACGTGCACCATCCAGTTTAGGCATCAGCCAAGAAGTCCCTTGTCTGAGATAATTATACAGGGTGTCCTCAAGGTAGCTCCTCTAGTGTCTAATAATGTATGCACTTGCACGACAACTTTTCCTTTAACAAGAACACTGATAAGATTTCCTTAATTTACTTGGACTTTTTCCAAGCCTTGTAGGAACATATTTATTTTTAGAACTATGGTCCTAAGTTAATTTGGTTGGAATTAGCCAAAGGGCTCAAAGGCATTAATGGAAAACAGAGAGATAAACATGCATGTGTGCATGCATGCAACACACACATATTTGAGCCCACACAGGCATTTTTGTTATCTTATAAAAACCAATTTGAAAATACAATTTAAAACACACCCTCCAGCAGTAATCTGCACGTTATACAACAACAAATACATAAAGAATGGCTGACACTTTATTTGGTTTGGAAAATTTCCCTATTTCTCATAAAAACCAAAATTAAACTATAGAATTAAGCTTATATAGGAAAAAGGATTATTTTTATATTCCCAGCAAGATACTTTTACTCAGTGTAAGTTGCAGCATAATGAAAGATTCCCTATTTGTCAAGTAACAGCATGGTGGTCTGTAATAAATACTAACATAATATAACACATCAGAGATCAAAGCCTCAGTCCTAAAAGATACAGAACAACTCATGAAATCATAATCACTGTTTTGATTTAATCCAGGCAGTTTGCTTAAAGCATTTTTAAAGACATGCAAGCCTTTCAAAGAAAACAATTTTCCAAAAGCAAAACAGGAAATAATCTGGTTCCCTGTCCTTCCTCTTTTTATTTTGTGGCACACCTATTTTTGATATTATATAAAAAGCCCATATCCAACCTACTAATTCCCTCATCACAATTTTCCTTCAGTACTGCTGTCAACTGCATCCTAATGAAGTGGAAATACATTTCTTTAGCATAGGTCTCCTGCTTTGTGCTTAGTATCATATACGCTATAACATGATTAAAATGTGCAGTCATTTAAGATGGGAAACTCAAACTCACAGTTTTGCAGAATCAGGTCACGATTATACAGTCTGTTTAATGTGATTAAATCCTGATGATTACATGCAAAAATGGGTGCACGTGCTCTTTATCTTGCCTGACTGTACCCTCACTCCCTGCTTAGCATTAAGGAAGATGATGGGAGTGAGCAACTGGGCACATGAGGAGACAGAGTCAATTTATGTCAGGTTAACTTGAGTGTGAGCCATCACTGCAGCCTCTTATTTGCAAGTTATCAGTATAGATGTAGTTTTACTAATTTCTATGAAGCATCTCATACAGTTCGGGTACTTTAAAAAAGTGAATTTTCCTTGTAAATGTTGCCATTTTTGGACAAAGAACTTAAAAATATTTATTACGAAGGAAGTACATTTTATTATTTTGACCATAGGAGTTTAACGTGAAAACTGTCAAATCAATGCTAATGCCTACACACCTCAAAACTGACCTTATGACAATTTGTGGTCTGCATAACAAGCTGTGTTTTACCTTGTTCTTCTTGAAGAGAAAGGTCTACCACCAATACTGGTGAAGTCAGTGAATATCTAAAACCTACAGCTTCCTTAATAATCTAGAAATATACATAATACATACAAACTGGAAGCAAAAATAAATTTGGAGTTGTGTCACTCACAACAGTAAGTATAGCCCTCCACATTAAAACTGAAACTATTGGAAAAAGATATAAGGGGCCGTGTCTCTGTGCCTAAAACCCTGAGAGTTACAATCAGTAATCACACTAGTAGGCATATGCACCCGAACTAACAAAATGCTATCTATCTTAAAAACAGCTCAACTCTTAAAATTAAATGTCATTCCTAATTGGAAAACAAATCACAGAATGCCACTCAAACTATTTCATTTTGTATGTTTAGAAAGATTTTTTCTGCATCCCTTTTGCAATCTTTTAATCAGCAGCTGTGTACTTTACATACATGATGAGTATGTTAACTCCAAAGAAAAAAAGAAGGAAAATGTTCCATGGAAATAAACGTAATCTTGCTTTCTTTAGCATGAATGCAGGACTCCAATTCATTCTAGATTCATTCCAGTGCATTGTAATTCATTCCACAACTGAACGTTCTCTAGATATAATGTAAAAGTTTAAGAAAGAGCTTACAAAGGCTTTGCCAACTTCTGTGTAACTAACCTACTCCCAGCTATGTGCACCCCAATGAATAAATGCAATTCTGTTCACATCTCTCACCTAAGGTAAGGAAGGTATTTTTCCTTATCATCCCAGAAATAAATGTCCTTGTGGAACAGAGCTCTGTCTCTTTATAGTTATTTTTGGATAAAGACTGCTTAAAAGGTCTTCTGCGTCCTGGAAATCTCCAGATTTTGGAGAAGAAGATTGATCACATCTTTTAAAATATTAATCTGCTTGTGGAGCACTGTTTGGAATAGAGCTACCCAGTCAGTAGGCAGGTGGCAGAACATGTCTAAATGTGCTTTGGTCACAATCCTACAGACACTTTAACATATTTGTGTTAAAGTATAAGTTCAGTGCATTGAGTGATTATAAAAGTTATTCCAGTAGTAAAGTTAACAGATGCAAAAGTTTTTGAAGGCTTAAAGCATTAGGAGTAACCAAGATGGAGGGGTTTGAATCAAGGCGTACCTGTGTCACAAACCAGAAATGCATTCTCTCTACTTCCCCGGTTTTCTAAGACTTTAGGATTCACATAAGTAAGCAATTCTGTTCCAAGAGGAAGGACAAAAACTTGCTTGCCTACAGTAGAATCTTTCATCAGCACATGGCTCAGCCACATGTCTTCACAGAAGGCAGCTTTAGGTCAAGCAACAAAACCAGTCCCAGAACCTACTATAGTGATGAACTCTACTTGATTTGTCCATTTAAAGCTGTTTTGTATTTACTGAAAAGCTATACAGTTTAAAGTTACAGAGCAAATGTATCCCTTCCCCATTAAGTGAGACTATTCTACCCGGAAATGCTTTTGGTAGCTACCATCAGCCTTATCCCAGAGCACATTTCCTCTCAGAGACAGAAGCTCTTTGGTTTGAGGGAGAGGCAGAAGACAGATGAATCCTGGCAGCTTGCTCGCTCCCCTGGGATGGTACTTTCCCTAGGTGCCAAGCAAAAGACATATTCATGCTGAGCTGTGAGAAAGAGAGGTATTTCTGAAAGGAATATGGAGTTGTTGCCACACCAGGGGCCTAGGAACTGAAAGGAAGCATATTCCCCCTATGAAAATGGAGAAATAGAAGTAAAAAAGTATTATATCCAGATATTGCAGGGTGAAGAACAAAAGAAAAAATAAAAATGGCACTGAGTGAGAAGAGAAAGTACAGATGGATGAACACTAGACTTTGCAAGGCAGATGTTTCCTTTCCACAGCTGGATATAAATGGGATTGTAATTCTATTTTTATTTTTTTTAAATCTTAAATTTGCCTAACAAGTATACTATTCTAACTTAGTTTTGTGTCTTTCCCCTGATGTATTTTCTAACTGTGTGTTCATTGAACTGCTCTAGAAAGGAGCAAGAAAAGATCTAGTGCAGCTGATTTATGTTTTGTAACTGGAAAATATTTGTTCCAGCCTTGTTCTTTGTCACTTCTGTCAGATAATTTGCAACTTAAATTAGAGAACTAGGTGCTGTTTGGTTTTTAACTCTGGCAACACCTGAAGGTATTACATAAGTTTTTAATTGCATCCTGTATGGAGGAAGAACTTGATGTACCTAATTGTTCCTACCTGGCAAGTTTTTAATTTAATAGGTGGATAAAAATTCAAAATAACAATGTTAAAATCAGTCACATATTAGACTTGGACAGAACACCTATTTTCTCTTTTCTCTTTTCACCTCCAAAGCACTGGTGAGTTTGGAGTAAAGCAGGCTTTTGCTGGCAGTTATCTGTGTAAATCCAAAATCTCTTATCACTATGATGACTAAGCAGATCTAAATTTCAACTCAAAACTGCATTGCAGACTCCCGTGCATAGTTGTTAAAGAGATTTTAGCTTCGTTTTTTATTTTGCAATCTCAACTTTGACTCCAGAATGGTCTGGGTCAAGTGATATTTATATTCAGTGTTTTCAAATAAAATCCCTGTGATTGTACTTTTCATTTGAGACTATATTTTGACTGCAGCATCTGTATTGCCTATAATATGGGACATAAGTAAGCCTGAAGTACTGTATTCTCAGCCTGAAGAAAAAGTGATATCCTTCGTTAAACCCACTGACATCAAGGAGAAAGGGAAAGACTAAACATGCATTTTAGGCTTACAAATTCTTTTCAAGTTGGAACTTCCAGAGAAACTATTTTAAGAAAGAACAGGAATTATCAGGAAATTATGGGATTTATCATGGAAAATTTCACCGTCCTACTTTAGGATATGCCTTTGCTGCAAGCATTAATACTCAGGCGTGTGAGTCACTCTGTAAAATCCTATCTAAGATTATGCCTTTACTGATCCTTCGTGACCTCAGATGTATTGCTGATGTCCTTATGTCAGCAGTAGTGGCATACATGGTCCCAATTCTTTCACAATAAACTGTGGAGAAATGTGTCTGTCTTTCTGGGAGCTGGATGTCAATTATTAGAAAGGATAAGTGGCATTTAGTCCTCCTGGTTAAGTAAAGGAAGAACACACACAATCAGAGATCTTTTTTTCCAAACTTTAGGTTAAAAAAAAAAACAAACAAACCAAAACCAGAAAACCAAACTTGTGAAAAACTTAAGAAGAAAAACAGAATGTCAAAAATAAAGCCAACAAACCATGAAAATAGTTAGAGGATCAAATCTTTAGTCAGGGACACATCTTGTATATAAAATCCACCCAAATGAAATTCTTCGTAATGGCCTCTCTGACTATGCGTCCAACAATGAGGAAGAGGAGTGCCTGAGGAACAGGTTTTTCTGGTGAAGGAGGGACTTGGTAGTCCTTGTAACAGATGAAAAACAATTTGGCATTGACATAGGACCAGTTTTTAATGCTCCTTCCAGGGAGGAGACACTGATTTCTGTTGTAAAGTACACAAGGGAGAGTATTGTGAGACTCCCAGACAACCAGAGAGAGGAAATAATCAAATAAGCAAAAATTGTTGTACTCCTCTGTGCTGCCTCTTCCTAATGCATTACAAGCAGCATTTTGTTTCAGGTGTTTGAACTTCCTGTGGCTGTTTCCAGAGATTAAATTAAATCTCTACATTTCGTAGTTGAATCAGTGTTTATTAAGAACAAACTGCTGTAAGCGGGCAGCAAAACAAAAAAGCAGAAGAATGCAGCCAATTCCCAAGGTGGCCTCAAAGGTCTAAAGCTTCAACTCAGAGCATATACAGTACTAATAAAGTCCTTCACACACAGACAAGATGCAAATATCAGTGATGCACAATGGAAGGAAAGTATAATAAGCTCTTCAGTATTCTCACAGTTTTTGCCAAAAAAAAAAAAATTTTACTGTAACACTGTAACTTACAATATTATCTTCCTCCTTATAGTTTTTGGAACCAAGTCATTTATTGCCAGAGGAAATAAGCTTTAAAAAGATTTTGTAGTGTTTATGATTGCAAAGCAAAGCCTGAAAATATGACTTGACAATTTCTTACAGGTTCAGGAGACTCAGAAAATGTAAACAACTTTCAGTTCCAATGTCATGATTCTTAGGGCCTGGCTAATGGCTCTGAACATCTGAGGTTGCTGATACTGCAGGCAGAATATTTATTTTACTCATAGCTATTCAATTCTTCTCATTTTCTCCCCTGCATCCATCCCCTTTTAGCAGACTAACTGTCCTAGAAATGTTGTTGATTATGGATTAGGCCTTTGGGACTCAGTGGAAAACACTGCTTAAAGAAAAAAAGTTTTAGAATCATTTCTAATACCCCTCTGCTCAGATACTGTTTTTAAATACATTTCCTAACCAAGAACATTTTGTACCATGTGTTAACTGCAGTACAGTTAGTCAGGCTTCTCAGACTTCTCAGGATGATACCTTCATCTGGATTTATGTAAAGAGGACACAATAGACATCAATTCTGCAGAATACAAATATGGTAAATGATACTAAATTTTTTAATGTATAGTGAATAACTTTGCTTCCTATTTGTCTTTTTTTTACTAGCTGTTAGTCTTATTAAGTGGGTATTTCCTCCCAAAATGTTTTAGATATAACTTATTTTGTGTTCTCTGTGCCATTGAATATCTTAATTTTGTTCTTAAGTCACTGGAAAAATTCTGTATTGTAACAATCACAGTGTCAGTATCACTGTAATTACCAGTGTAGCAGTTTGTAACCTGACAATTCAGGCCCAAAGGATAACTACGATATAACGATGCAAACAAATTCTTCTTACCAGAAAAGTAAACTGAGTCCACTGCGACACCATCACCAAACAAAACTAAAACCCACGTACACAAATTGTTTGCAGTACGTTCTAAAATTGCCCATATGTATGACTGAGAGGATACCAAAAGTAAGTATTTTTTAGACCGATGGGCCCATCACATAGGCTGAGCTACCTGCCAGATCCACTCAGGGGTTCAGATCTCAGAAAAGAAACTATCCAAACCCTTTGGCAATGGGTAGTTGCTGATACCAGGTCAAGCTTGGGTAACAGCAAATAGTCCGAAGAGCAATAGAAATATCTTTAAATCACGCATATGCTTTCATGACTCTTGACCCACTTGAAAGGAGTGAGATCATTTACCATAATATAGAATAAAAATTCCATATAACAGTTTTATCTACAAATTACCATATCATTCAGATAAAGAATTGCACTGGTTGTTTCCAAAGGAATTTTAAGAATTAAGGTGACTTTTCTAAACAGGTTGTTGCATTCTACCTTGCTTGCCTTTGTATCAGCAGTGTACAAATAGCATAGGAAGCCTCTTGTTTGTGTGCAGTATTTTCACGGAAAATCCCCAGCCAGAAGCTAAGCAGCTGATGACTAACATCTGTGTTACAGTTCTGATATGACTGTAGTTGTGATAGACTTCTGATAGACTTCTGAAAGAGACACCATAATTTTGGAAGTTCTCTTTGTATTAAAAATATAGCTTATCTTTATTCTAATACTTAGACAACTAGGATTAAGCTGCTAAGGCAAACAGTGTCATCTAGCCTGTCTAGCTGCAGACAGCTGTTTGAATAGCAAAATGTTCATTATAGTGAAGCTGTAAGCTGGCAAAAGCTTTAAAAGAAATTTCAGCCTCCCATAAACAATTCTGAGAACATGAACATTGGGGAGATATTGCTTCTTTATTGCAAAGGATGAAGCAGGAATTAAAGCTGATGCTTCTTCAGTAATTATTTATCTAATGCCCAACATCCACATCATATTGCCTCAAGCGGCCCCTTCACATACACCCTTGCATCTTCTGTCTGTGCTGCATCTCAAGTGAATGATGAAAAAGCTTAAAGTGAATGAGATATTTAATTGGAAATTATACAGTTGTGATCCTGACCAGAAACAAAATTTCTGATCAGGCCACTCACACCAAAAAGCTTAGAATTGGCAACATCCTGAAATAACGGAATATTCAAATTTTATGCATAAAAGATACTTTGAGTTCCCCTTTCAATCACGTTGCCATGTAGACTTTTGGGGTCATGTGACCTTACTTGAAACGGAATGGAATGCAATCACAGAGAATTGCTTTTAAACAGTTAAGACTTAATACTTGAAATATTTAACAACTACAAATTCTTCAGATCTCCTCCACCTCAACTTTTCCCCCAACAAAAACAGTGAATCCCAAACTAAACAACCCTATGCAAACTCTAACCATACTGCCAGCCTGAGCTACAAGCAACTTAAACAAGCGAACAGAAGCCAAACTTCCACTTGAATCAGTTGTTATGGACAGTCAGAACTAATTACAGCATTCAGAAATAATTCTGTAAAAGACCTTGCTAGATTGTAGAGAAAGGTACAGAAGTCCAGCCTTGCTAATGTTAGAAACAGTCTTGCAGCCACTTCCATGAAACTGCTTTGTAAAGCAAAATCGGTGTGTTGCTCTTTCAGTCCGTCCCGCCCCCAACCCTGCCTGCAGTTTCCCCTTTCCTTAGTCTTCACTCGTTTTCTTGTACAGGCCACAAGAACATATCCTTTTGATCTCCAAAGCAGGCTACTGCTTTTTCAGAGGTTATTGTGATGGCAATTAGGTCACCAATTTCATTTTTCACAAGCTGGTGAGCTAACAGTTATTTAGGTTGTGGAACTGCCCTCCTTTCAGGGCTGGAAAATAATTTGCACTCCTTTGTGCTTTGCTGCAAGTTGGCACAGTTGCTCTTTTATTGCTAAACCTTGCTTATGCCCCAGCTTCTGTGTGTGTTGTGTCCTCCCCCTCACGACTATATTTTTGTCTCTTAATTTAGTGCATTTCCTATGCTTTACTTCACAAAATCTTTATAAACTTCTGGATGTAGAGCCTGGCGGTGCTATCCCTTCCTCCTCCTGCTGTATTTCAGATTTTAATGCTGCATTCATCCATCATTTCAGTAGGCAGCTCCGTGGGTTCCAGTGTCCCCCATGGGATTTCAAAATGTGGATCTAGACCATCAGACAACTCCTTTAGCTTATAGTGAAAACTGTAATGAGTGCAAAGAACACTAAGATGTTTGGCAACAGGTTGGAGTCGTTTTATAACTATGAAGGTATTTGCAGCCATTAGCATTCAGGTACTCCTTCTAGATGAACTAAGCATTTGTCTAGGCTCAAGAGAAAAAAATTCTGTGAGTATTTTAAGGACTGAGTGCAAACACTTTCTGCCAGGTTTGCATTTGACTACAGATATAAATACTTGCCCTAACACAGTACTTCACACCGTGCTTGTGGGCTTGTGGAAGTGACATGAAAAATAAGGCGTGTGCTGCTCTGCTTAGATGAGTGTGGTGCTAATGTGGCTGCCCTGCTGCTGTTAATATGCTGCCTTGTTGCAGCACCTGTCCTGAGCTGTATATAATGAATCCAAAAGGATGAAATGGATAAAACTCTCTTATAGATGACCTAATGGAATTATTGTCACTTGAAGATGGGCTCAGGGAAAGTGTTCTAGTGCTTCTGGCCTACCATTGATAATTCTTTCCATCTCTGTTGAAGCCTCTTTTTCAGACCTGTTCACACAAATTTAGAAACACCCTCCTTCACAGGAAAAAAAAAAGGGTACATTTTTTCATTTTATTCTAAGAATGGGAACTGGCAACATAATTGCAGGTTTCTTTCTCTTCCTCCCAGTAGTTTTTCAAGAATTCCCTGATATCATCCTCTTCCCAAGCTGCTGCCCCTTCTCACCTCTCCTTTATGATGCTGCCTGTTTTTCTGCCTTGAGTCTATCTTTATGTGGTTCAGTCCTTCCTCACAGCCTCACTCCTTGCTGTTGCAATTACACTGCCTTTCTTTTTTGAAGTTAAGATGATATTGACCAAAAATTAGAACGACAGATTCTAGCATTTGTAACAATTTGGAACACTATTAAGGCTGTGCTGATTGCTGTAAAATAGAGAACAGTTTTTAGCAGAAGTAAAAACTTCTAGTTTTATTCCAGCAGTACAAGAACAGAAGGTGCTTCCCAGACTATTATGCTGTTGGGCTGCCAAATCCCAAGCAGAAGTAGCGGCAAATTAAAGTACAAAGTATTAATTGTGACTTCATCTTGCTGGGAGATTTGTGTAAGATTTGCTCTTCTTTTACATCTAGCACACTCAGGATATATATAGCTTTGCAGTAAGTTTTCAAAGGCGATTATTTCTTTTGAAAACCTTAACGGCTATATCTAAACATACAAGGTAAAGAGATACAGTGCCTAGAAAGTTTGTTTTTCTAGACTATTACCATGGTTCAACTACTATTATTTATATATATTTATAAATAAAATGAGGTGTTTTACCTCCTGCTTACCTCTCACATTTTATGCACTAGGTAATTTATCTTAGCAGTTCATGATATTGTGCCTTGCCCAGAGGACATATTTATTGACTCAATGACATGTCAAGCAGTAGGTGCTTTAAGTATTTTGATTCTATTTCCTATCCACCTCAGTATGTGTTGAAGCTTGTTGATTATTACACCCTACCCATCATTTACTGATCACTTTGCTGTCTTATGGGTACCTTCAGGATTTCCTGTAACACAGATCTGAGCACGGGGCATTATTTGCCTGACTTGAAGCACAGCAAAAGCCACGAACATGAATCCCAGCTGTGTGCGTATACGTCTGCCAAATAAGCACCTACAAAATTTTAGGGGACCAAAGCAATACAATGGAATTGGTATTTCACAGTTCCTATTGCTCAATGGTTTTAAACAATTTTTAATTTACCAAGGTGGTGAAATACCATGTGCGAGATCTCTGCACGGCACTGTTATTTCCAAGCATATTGTTTAAAGTAGAGTTGTGTGTACTGTAAGATTTGGATTTTCCTTGAGGGATCAGCTTGGGGTAAAGAGTACTGCTAACATGAAACATTCAAAATTATAGACTCTGAAGTAAAAAGCATATTAGACACTTAGAAAAATTAGTATTTTTTGTTACTTATAAAAGGCAAATAAATGATTATGAGTATCAAGAGTCTGCTCTTTTTGCTTCACATGACTAACAGCTGTGTCTCTGACAGGGGAAAAACAGTTGTATGAGTAAAACTGAAACTCAGTAATACTCACAAATAAAACTAAGAAGTGGTCAACCTTGAAATGCTAAGTATTTAACAATCTCTGAGAAAATTACAGAACTACAAAATCCATCAGCTTTAAGAACTGCTTAATGCCCTTCACATTTCTTCAAGAAAACACACTTTGCTTTTATTGAGGGAGAAAAAACACTGTAATTGAAGAAGGTTGGTTTTCTTCACATTAAAATAGTAGTGGTTTTTTTCCTCCATCTTTCCTGCAAACCATTACTATTTCTTTGGTGTGCATGTTGTGTTACTGGCAATGCAGAAAAAAATCCCATCTTGTTTCTACTCTCCTAATGCACCTAAGGTTGACTTTGTAACTTCAAAGTCTAGTGAAAAAGCAACCACACAAACAAAAGCCCACAGAACAGTGCTTAAAGGAAGAGCAAGTTTCAGATAGGAATCTTTCCGTGTATTCAGATACTGAGCTGTGGGGGCACATCACCCCCGGGCTCTCTGGGCTGGGGCAGACATGGCTCTGTTTCTCAGATGTGTTTCTGTTCCATACTTTATGCCACTACTTAACAATACTGTAGGTAACAGGCTTACAGAAGTTTCTTTCACTGAATCAATGATTTTGGAAAAGATCTGAGATTGTCTAGTCCAATCAATGACCGATCACCACGACGTCCACTAGAACATGACACCAAGTGCCACATCCAGTGTTTCCTTAAACACCTCCAGGGACAGTGACTCCACCACCTCCGTGGGCGGCCCATGTCTAAACACACTTTCGTGAAGAAATTCTTCCTAATATCTAACCTAAACCTCCCCTGGTGCAGCGTAAGACTGCGTTCTCCCGCCCCGTCGCTGGTCGCCTGGGAGAAGAGCCTGACCCCCACCTGGCTATAGTCTCCTTTCAGGGAGTTGTAGAGAGCGATAAGGTCCCCCTTGAGCCTCCTTTTCTCCAGGCTAAACACCCCCAGCTCCCTCAGCCGCTCCTTGCAGGACTTGCGCTCCAAGTAGGACATGCGCTCTTCCTTAGCATCTAGAGCAGAGAAAGACGCGCAGCGCTGCATACGTCACTGGTGGATGAGAGACGTGCTGCTTGGTCAGAAATTTAACAAAATATTTCGATTAGCGTCCGCAGCACAGTTGCCTGACACCGAAGAGCTCTGAGACAGGTCACACCAAGGGACACAGGGCAAAAAACGCAACCCGCAGTTTCGAGCTCTGTGACCTGCGGCCGAACCCCGCCAAGGGTGCCGGTGCCGCCAGGCAGGCGCAGCGCGGGCCGGGGCTGGGCGGGGAGCGGAGCGCCGGCCCCGGCAGGGGCGTCCCCCGGCCCCGC